>OZ007567.1:17586008-17671008 GCA_963931925.1 Onchidella celtica
GAGAGAGAGCAACAGAAACAGCAACAGCAAAAACAAGAACAAGATGAATAAAAAGAAGAAGGAGAGAGATGCCAAGGCCGAAGACAGAGAATCCTCCAACAATAAACATCTCAACGCACAGACTGTTGTGTGGCAACTTTCTTTCTCTTATCAGATAAAATTGCATCCAAAGACAAAGTCCAATGGATTATGACCATATCATTAGTGTTGATTCATGGATTTTACATTGAGACACCAGCAACTGAGACACCTCTTCAATTAGTAACAGCTGAGCTCCCATAATTTTTTGTCGTGCGATTCGACACTCTTGGCGTCATCATGTTGGAAATCATTGGTGAGATTCGCTAGACGTTTATCTCTATAAGATTTATTTATTTCACCTTGCCTAATTCCCATGCGATCTGCACTTTCCTTTTCAAGTTTCACTGCAAATTCGAAAGAGAGCGTTGAAAACATTTTCTCCACTAGAACGTAGACTTCAGTGATGTTTAATCTAAAACTAAAAGCTGTCACTACAAAGACAATAATTATCATTCACTGTCCTGCACTTTTCTTTTAAAAATCTATATACGGCGTGTAATAATTTGAACAGCATAGTAAACAAACTGATCGTGAGCAACGGACTCGGCAGCAGCTGTTTATACAAAAATGTTTACACCAATGTGGAGATGAACTCTGTTTGAGTATGGAGAGTGTCCTGTTACGTATTTCAGCAAATCTGATCTGTGACTTTGCACCAAAATATGAGCTAAGGTGAGAACTAGTGCCTTCAGCTTTGTGTACTAAGCATCCTGTCGGTTGCAAAGTTCTGTTTCCTCATGGTATAGACAGTTCATCTTACTTTACGATAATATCTTGCTTTCCTACCGTTTTCATTTCCCCATATTTTGCCATGGAGGAACGATGTAAGTTTGCTGAGATGATCAAATTCTGAGCTTCATGAGATCCTATATATAAAGCGCTTTTCTTTTGTCTTTCTTCAAATTTCTGTCTCCATCCCCAATTCATTGCCTGGAAACAGGAACTGCCACTGCAGTAACAAATAGGTTTACCCAAAATAATAATTACTGTCCAAATGAAAAATGCAAATTCCAAGCTAAAATTGGAAGAAACAAATACGGGGTAAACCAATTTTCTCCGTGCGGATATAATTATTTTATATATCACTGAACGAGCAGGATAACTGCCATCTCTTCTGCAGGACCGCCTTCGTCGGTTGAGGCGGGCGCTGGCTACCACTTTTAAGTTTACAGTGTGACTAAGCGTGGCAGCCTTTTGTCAGTCTTGAACCCTTTAAGACTGTTGTGAGTCGCCAAACTTTATCGATTGATGAATCCAGTAATTATATTAAATACAGCATTATGAATTGGGGGCTGGAGAGATCGACTTGCCTGTTGCTGGCATCTTCTTCTTTCTTCTTTCAGTAAACGAAGAAAAGCGTATTTTTCAGACAGTTCAGCCCGATTCACTCCAGCCGTTTGTTGATTTCTTACAAATATTTGACAATCCAAGACTTCCATACAAGCATCAATGACTCCCACAGAGTTGCGCCCAATGCCCAAAAATTAGATCATTAAACAGAACCAGTTGTAAAGAAAAAGCCAGCACACCCCTATTCAAATGTAACCAGCATGCCTCTTTGTCGGTAAACTGTGTAAAGGCAAAGCGTGTTAACACCTGTGCCAGGGAACAGCTGCACCTTAGATCACAATTAATGTACATTTCACCCAACATTCACAATTTTAAAAGAGAAGCCGCCGCTGCAAAATAAGAAGGTAGTAACAGCCAAATTGATCGCCTAACAAGCAGGTGCGATGGCTACAAAAGAAATCATTTATCAACAAAACTATCACAGAAGAAAGAGTAATCTACTCCATCTGTGCGTGTTTTAGCTGGTGCAAAATGATACTGTTGAATTCAGTATTTCTCTTTCATGTGTGACTCATGAAAGCTTTCAGAGTCCTCGCAATGAACAGTGCATTAATGTTCTATGTGATCAGACATATAAAACAGACTGGTTTGAAAGAAATACGTGCGGTGCGTGCCTCATAACTAAATAATTTTATGTGTTGTGTAACTATGCTTTTATTATTTTATTATTGATTTCTAAAATAAATAGTTTCAGGGGCGGCACAAAAGTATTTGGTACTCCCAACAAGTCTTTAGGTCTTCTAGTATTCGTTGACAAACTAATTATGGATCTCCAAGACTTGAAACATGAATGAACCCCTAACCTACTGTTAATATTTATTTCAAAGTTTGTTTTTATTTTGAATGTCAACATTGCTAATTTCAGTATAATTATTACTTTATAGCTAATTCAGTAAATCTAATAAGTAATATTTATTATGTTATAATGCTGATAATACAGAATTCTTACATTTGACTGCCTACAATGAGTCAGCCTGGGCAACAATTCGAGATTAGTGAATATATTATTTCGTTTTGAAAGAAATCTCGAAATTACTCAGTGACAGGTAATAATAGTTCAATCTCAGGAGTGTTCAGGGATCAATCTGAAAATATTAATAATTATGTTGAAGACGCTATTTTTAACAATATCATAATATCTCCAGTTCAAGAATAGTGTAATTTCACAGTACCCCCATGTTTGATAGGTTAACTTAACTGATTAAGGGTAAGAGGTAACGGGAAATGTTGGAGGTGGGAGAAGGGGTAGGGGTGACTCACATCACTTATCTGGTGCTATGGTGAGGTGGTTTAACGAACATTGCGTCACCTCACCCGGGGTGAATGCTCTGGCAACATCTGCCCTGGGAGATTATGGAAAATGAGAAGGGAAATTTAGTCGTTTCTGATAGAGGTTGCTATCCACTGGGCCGGCTAAAGGAACTTGTACTGTTAGGATTACCTGCTGGGGGAGACTGCTGCGTGACAGATGGGTAACTGTTGTGTTATATCAGTAGGGTCTGCTAACTGGGAGTGAACGTCTATCCGCCTACACTACTAAAATGTGAATATTTGAATTCTTCTTTTTGGGGGAGCGAGTAGGGCTGTAACTGGTTGTAACTTTACAAGTTTCTGTGGTGCCGTAGTGTTAAAATTTATGGTTCAGCTCATCGACGTATTTAACTTTCAACCAGTCAAATTTTATGTGGTTTTTAAGGCATTTTAATTTGTTGTTGTTTATTTTTTTCTTACTTTTTTTTTATTTTTACAATATTGAATGGAAGAACGCGTGTTAATTTCACTATCTTCTAATCAAAGTATGACACAGGAATAGACCTCCATCTGTTCATATTGCATCTCGCCCGCAGGAAGAATGGGTACCAAATACCGTGAAGGAAAATGAGAGATTCCCGCACGTAAATGAACGAGCAAGAATTGTCCTCAAGAACGTAGATCTACTTCAGTCTGTATTGACAGCGTGCATCGCAAGCCATAATAATGCTTTCTTGTTGTTACGATAACTTTATATTTACAATAACTAGTGAAAATTAAGGCGCGTCATTCTAGTAAGCAAACTGAAGGATAATCTTCATCTTCACAAGAATAAAATGCAAAATAAACAGAACCGACAAAATTATGTGGACAAATTGCTATTTGATGCGCATTAATGAAAGACATTCCTCACGTTACATTTTGTTCTTGAAGAAGCCATTGTAGGGTTCTGCCTGCCAGCGTTTTCACGGATCAGTGTATTACTGAATCCTTTCATAAGCGCGTTTTTCTTTTCTTGAAATTAGCAGCTTGTGAGTGTAATTAGTTTACGACACATTGTTTGTAATTAAACAATATTTTTTTCATTTTTCATAGCAGTCAATGGCGGTATATCACCGGTACTTCTACTCTGAGAAAGACTGATTCGTTACGAAACAGGACATGAATACTTACTTGTAGTAGAGGAAGATGATGCACGCTGGTATAATGAGAAGTATAGTGATGATATTACAAGCAAGCCCCGTCACGTGCATCTTCTTGAAGTGCTGGAGATGTAGAGAATACTTTATGGTTTCCATTGATCTATGTATTCATTATAAAGAACATCATCAAAAATATCAATTTAACAGAAACCTCCATATCAATTATTTTCCACCTAATATTGCCGTAAGAATGAACATTTTAAACCGGTTGTATGCAATATAAGGAAGATTTACTGTGGGTTAAACCATTTTCCCCTTATCTTTAACCCTTTTTTTCTAACAACTAAGAAGCCCAAACTTTTAATTAATGAAACTGTTTTCTGGAGGCAGTAAGAAATAAACTGAACAAGAAAAATACAACGAAATGCTATTATGCACAGGGTTAAAGATGTTCCATTCATTGTTGTGAGATTGGCATTTGGATCGGTACAGTTGTAGAAAAGTTCATGTTCACAAAATGCATCCATAAAACAAACAAACCTGTTCTACACAAAGGAGAAAGACATGCGTTATTAGAGAAATAAAAGTGACAGATAACATACCTCGAAATTGTGACATTGGTTATAATCTGTCCACTCTTTGACGGAGCCTGGGAACACATACCAACTGGCATTGGTTGTGCAAGTCTTGTAAGCATTTTCTGTAAGTAATCAAATAAATTACTGGACTTTAATAATACATAGGTAGCAAAACTAACCTCTTCATCAACCCACAGCCAATCTCTGCCCATGCAAAATTTTCGTTCTTTCTCTCTCGGCCCACCTCCAACCCTTCTAGTTTCGTTTATTTTTACACTTTCATTTAACACAGACAATTTACATTTAATTCTAAACCTGAGTAACTATCATACGTCATTTAGCATGGTCACGATATTAACTTCACAAACACTTTTATCAGCCCACAGAAGTAATACGTCTCCTTCTGAATACACCAGGCAAGATTACAAAAAAAAAAAAAACACCGCCATTTTGCATTAGATTCAAACTGACCAAGCATGAATGGACGAGCAGACAAGATGCAGCTTGTGAGCGGTGTTAAATAAAATCACAAATAATGCCATCGATGACAACTCCTTGAAAACAAGACAAAGAAAAATACTTAGGAATGAGAATTTCATTAAAATGGCACTGAAAGAGAAATGGGGTAAAACGTAAAATGGAACTAAGAATATATAAAATAGTTTGATAAAACACATTCCTAGTTCCTCTGCAGTTTCGTTTTTTCAGTAATTTGAAATTAAAATAAGATATTGTCAACGACTAAATTGGGCAAAAAGAAAAAGTTGTATATAGCAAAGCCTCGAAAAACAAATAATACCCAAACAATACAATGACACGCAAACTAAGACAGAAGAAAGTTTTAGTTTGCGTTTCATTGTATCATTCGGGTATTGTTTCTTACCAGAGGCTTTGATACATATAACTTTTTTTTTTTGCCCAATTTTGAAATTGCTTGTAGCCTTGCTGCGACCCCACAGTTTTTCTGTGGTTTTTATAATACTTATTTCGTCAAGATATTGCCAAGTAAATGAAGCCTTTCTAATAACACTAGTGGAAAGTGACGGGCCTTTTTCATTTAAAGTAGGGCTCGCATGGCGTTCCAAACCCTTCGGGCCACATCAGATTGCCCTCAACAGCCATCGGCTTCCTGAAAACCTACTCTTACCCGTTTCTTCTGACTTAGAGAGGAGGATCTCCCAATTTGCAATGCTCGAAGCCACCTGGTGAAACTTGCACTTTTCTTTGTGTACACGCCCTCTCCCCCTCCCCCCTCCCCCCCCCCCCCCAAATTAACAAATCGTCAATATTGTATCATCTTGTTAGTCGGTTTATTTTTTTTTCTTTCAAATTGCCGAGTTGTTGGAGAGCAGAGAAGTACTAAAATATGTTACTGACGTACCATTGATTACGAACTCAAAGCCCAATCTACTTCTCGTAATTGTCGTTTTCCTTACCTCTATTCCCCTTTCCAACAACTTTTTAAAAATTAAAAACGGTAATAGAATGGATAGTGAAGACTTAAAGCACAAATCTACTTAAGCAGATCTATAAAGCTGGAGGACGGGTGGGTGTGTGTGTGGGGGATTGGATGGAAAAAGAAAGACGACGATGTAAAAATAACATAAAAACATTATGTTGGACGAAGACATATATTCTAATGTTGCAAATCCTCAGGGATCCTCATTCTCCTCCATCCCTGGTCCATCCATTGGATTAAGTGTCAGCTTATCAGTATTAGCGAGTACAGAAAGGATGTCCAAGACTGTGCTCATTTCGTCTTCGACCACCTAATTAAATTCGGCCTTCGGACGTGGCGTGCTTTTCTTCAGTCACTGAAATATCAGTATCAATATCATCGGTAGCATGCCGAGGCAAACTGACTATGACCCGTCCACAGAACGAAAAGAGTATACAATTATAAAGACTGAAATAACATTGGTCAGAATGAGCCATTACGCTGAGATACTGATGGAAGTTGCAGATAAATACACTATTCGTGAGACAGCTGCTTGGACCTAAAGTAGTTATTTTCAAGAGATTACCAAGTTTGCCTTAGTTAGGGGAAACGATATGAAAGGGTAAAGTCTGAATGAATGACCTCCTTGCCATTTAGGTTTGAACAGTTAAGAACAGACGGAAAGCTAAGATCGGATTTGTAGCAAGCTTTGAGTGCGAATTGAACTATTTTTCGATGAAGAGCAGCAATAAATATATGGATAATATTACAACAAACAAACAAACAAACAAAAAACGTCGACAAACCAAGAGATTGAGAGAGATAGAGAGAGAAAGGGAGAGAGAGAGAGAGAGAGAGAGAGAGAGAGAGAGAGAGAGAGAGAGAGAGAGAGAGAGAGAGAGAGAGAGAGAGAGAGAGAGAGAGAGGGGGGGGGAGGAGAAGAGTACATGATACTTATTTGGGTTATTTTGGCAGCATGGACAATACTTTCTCGTCGCTCAAAATTGTGGTGGCGTAAACAAACTAAATGTCACACGAAGTCATTAAACCAGTTTCTGAAAAGTGGTGTCCTCCCAAAGGGCATGACTTCTCTTACATATTTAACAGGATTGGACATTTTGTGACCCAGAATGGGAGGATTTATTCAGAGAAATGGGGGAGATATAAATGGGATAAGGCAAGAATCATAATCTAATAGCGTTTATGTAACCGAGCCCATTTTGCAGGAACTGAGAAGAGGCGGAGAAAATCGGTGAATTTTCTGGACAAGGATGATCAGGCCAAGAGAAAATAAAAGCTAAGTATTCCCTTGCTACATACGACCTTCAAAGTGAGCCCGATCCATTTTAGAACTGGTATAATATAGATCCCAAGCCTCAAATTTAATATGACGTGATAACGGACGTCATTGAACATGCCTAATGAAGAGAAACAATAATTCTAATTTCAAGGATGTTTGTTACGTTAACCTAACCATGTTTGATCTATAAATAAGAGTAAATGTATAGTTAATTTACATTATGCAACATGCGGATACAGTTAAATAAACCTCCGAGCCTTTGTGCTTTATTCTCTGTTACCAGTAAAAATAAATGTGATCACAATAATATAATTATGGCAGGTAGGCAGATACAGTCATAATCTTGTGCATTTCTGTTCACAGTAGCTGGTGGGCTCGATAAGACTATATTATTGGACCAATCGTTCAAAAAATGACAGAAGCATGAAATATGGCATAAATGTTGTCCGTATGGGCTATTGTAAGAAAAAGGTGTTGGCCAAGAAAAATGTTCAAAATGGCGCCCAACATTCAAGATGGCAGACACATGTCGGAAATAAGATACCTTACACGCAGCTCAAAATAATGTAATTATAATGTCAGAAAGACTAAATTTTCAATATCAAGTGTTTTGGAGACACACAAATTTCAAGACGGCTACTAAATTCAAGATGGCCGCAGTTGTGATTGTTTCTGAGAATGGTAAAATGGCGCGGAAAGTGACTATTTTATCATGCAGAAATATCTGACATTTTCTTTCTTTTATAATGAAAATAACTTATAGTCTCTGGAGGTGTTTGCGAGCAGAAGTAAAAACCGCGGGAAAAGCCTAAAGCAGGAGTATGAACATTTTGCTAATCTTTTTCTCATGATTGTGCCAAACTCGTCAGTTCCAATGACTAAGCCGGTAGTTGGTGGGCGCTGCTGGTAGGGTCCTCTTCTGTCCTACTGTTGTATTATATTCTGTCAAACGTCTTGGTTTTTCCCAAGCATATAGAGTGTTACGACTCTATATTATTTGCTTTTTCCCAAGCATGTACAGAATTACTACTCTACATTATTTGTCTTTTTCCCCAAGTATGTAGAGTGTTACTACTCTACATTACTTGCCTTTTCCCAAGCATGTAGAGTGTTACTACTCTACAGTATTTGCCTTTCCCCAAGTATGTAGAGTGTTACTACTCTACATTACTTGCCTTTTCCCGGGCATGTAGAGTGTTACTACTCTACAGTATTTGCCTTTTCCCAAGCATGTAGAGTGTTACTACTATACATTATTTGCCTTTTCCCAAGCATGTAGAGTGTTACTACTCTACATTACTTGCCTTTTCCCAAGCATTTAGAATGTTACTACCCCACAATATCTGCTTTTCCCTAACACAATGTGGCCGTTATCTCGCCGTCGCGCTTTTCTCCAAACTCAAACTCAATTCGGTTAATAAGAAAAATTAATGGCAATATTAAAATGCCCATAATCATTATCATGACAGCATTCGGTATCGACTGGATCAATAGTGACCGCGACAGAACATCAGTCACACAAGAAAAAGCATAGGCGAAAACAACCCAACAGCAATGCTAAATTCCAAGAAAATTCCTGTCCCCTTATACACTTGAAGTTAATGATAACAGCATTGTGAAAGAGCAGTGATGTATCTTTCTCTCGTGTTATTAGTAAGAGAAGAACAATGCTGCTCTACACTACCCTTTGCATCTCCGAAACACACTCATTGCTTATCAGTCTACCACCTTCCATGTAGAATCCGGGGACATGGCATCCTCTTAGCAGATTATTTGATTTCCATTTTCAGTTCATCATGAAAATTGTTGTTGACATAGACCTACACTTGTTTCCCGTCGTGTTTTTCCACCGATCTGCCGATGAACAAGTGGCATTCTAGTAAAGCAATCCGTTGGCCGGGGCAGAAACTGGGTACATGGCGCCCTTGGTCTTCTTCACCGGCTGTTAACCCACATTTGAAGGGTCTGCGTGATTGTCTCTTATCACATTAAAAACTGGGCATTTATTAGCATTCACATGTTACATGTCATCATAAATGACAAAAGCCCTTTTACCTCGGGCAAAAAAAAAAAATAAAGAACAAAGGGAAAAATTGATAACGGTTACAATGCCTAGTTTCCTCCACTATGATGATCACATTAGAGCTCAATGAACTTTGCTCAACTCTGGTAATCATTTATAGGGTACAGTGGCCGTGTGCATGAACTCGTAACTGGTTACACGGTGGTGTAGGCCCTACTTATCGGTGCAAAATGCTACCCGGAATGCATGAACTTTGCGTTACCCACGTGTAAAGGGTTCTCTGAGGACGACCTAATCAGCTGCGCAATGCGTAGCAAGAATGGGAAAGAGGCGTCCACGAGAAAGAAAGAAAGAAAGTAAGTAATATTTTATTACAGCCTACGTCTTCAAGGGCCAAAGCAAAAATTAGATTAATTTTTCTACTCACCCTCGATCTCTTAGTTTTGTTTTACATCGGCGTTGTTTTCTCGTGGAATTGCGCAATTTCAATTCACGCATACCAACTAAATCTGGGTTTACACCGTGGTCATCGTACGCCCTATTAAGCCTGCACCATGGTGCAACATGGCTGGATTTACACCAAGTTCATGCATTACGCCACGGGAAATTCACCGAATCTGAGGTGACTTAGTCAGAAATTGTTTGCTAGTGATGTGCAACATTTATGGGACGTCTCCACAAAAAAAGTAAAAATCTGTGTCCCTGAACTTTTACAATTAGTTCACACTCCCATCATATTTCCAATAAAATGCATACGTGAAAGTTACTCGAACAAGGTGAGACTTCAAAAAATAAAGTGTCACAATGATTGCTTGAGAAGAAAAAAATTAAAAATTAAATGAAATTGTCTCTTGACTTTATATTATCGTGTTAATAATTAATCATACAAACTGCACTGAATTAAAATAAATGCATCATGCGAAATCGGTTAGTTAGTGAACAGCTGGTAAAATAGATAGACGGATTTTTTTAAGATAGATAGATAGATGGACAGATAGTAGATAGATAGATAGATAGTAGATCGATAGATAGATAGATAGATAGATAGATAGATAGATAGATAGATAGATAGATAGATAGATAGATAGATAGATAGATAGATAGATAGATAGATAGATAGATAGATAGATAGATAGATAGATAGATAGATAGATAGATAGATAGATAGATAGACAGAGCAGGCACAACGCGGTACATCAGATCTATTTTTATAGAGAAGAGACAAGAACGAAAAATCCATCCAGCAATTACGTAGAAAACGATCGGGGTCAATGACTGTCAGTACAATTTCTTAACAGATTCCAATGCACGATCGTTATCGTGGTCAGTAGAAATGGACATATCGATACAGATGCGGCTGCCCTTGTCGTTAGGGGGTATTTAAAGCGGCATTTGAGTTCCCGTAGCAAATCGTCTCCATTCCTGTGCAATTTGATTTGATGTTTTGTGGTTAAGATGGCTTGTGGTTAAGGTGGCTTGTAGTTAGGGTGGCTTGTGGTTAAGGTGGCTTGTGGTTAAGGTGGCTTGTGGTTAAGGTGGCTTGTGGTTAAGGTGGCGTGTGGTTAAGGTGGCTTGTGGTTAAAATGGCTTGTGGTTAGGGTGGCTTGTGGTTAAAGTGGCTTGTGGTGAGGGCGGCTTGTGGTTATAATATTAATTTGTCAGTTTAAAAGCCGGTGAGATGTCATAAAAATAATAATGATAATAATGATAATAATAATAATGAAGCACAATTTTAGCCCAATTTCCTGACGGCTCAAGGCACTTTACATGGAGAAAAACAAAATAATCATCCACTCTCATATGCATACATGAACTTAAACACAACTACACACGCTCATGATCGGATCCACACACACACAAAATCGACACACACCCCATTTACTATTCACATATTTACATGGCACAGAAATGCCATCAACAGCCACAGCTGCTTTTTAAATAAATGGATTTTTAAACTATTTTTAATTCGTGTGGTGGATCTCAGCTCCTTGATATTCGATGGAAGCTCATTGCTGAGACTTAGACCAACAACTGAAAACGAACGACGACCGAATGTTTCCAGGTTATATTTTGGGTTTGTAAAATTGCTTGATCTTAACAACCTCATTGGTTTATAGATAAGATAAGATAAGATAAGATAAGATAAATTTTATTCGTCCTTGTACAAGGAAATTTGTTTTGATCATTGAATACATAACGATACAGTTACAGAAACAAAAAGTGTGATATATAGCGCGCACACACACATATATACACACACACGAATAAATAAACAAAATTAACAGTGCACACAACATGCTTCGTTACTAAAACACACTGACCTGACACACAGGACACAATAGATGGAGCAGAGCAACATTTTGAACGGTGACATAGGTCATAGGCCAAGACACATACATCACATGCCGCCCCGCGTACGTCAGCTGAATTGAAGACTATATAGTAGTTGTGTGCAGTCAAGACAAAATGTTTGTTAAGTTGAATAGAAGAAAGACTAATAATTATGTTTTCACATAATTATGAAAGCAAGTAGAGAAGGATACAGAAGACCGTTTTTGCCACCTGCAACTGGTCTCAATAGAACACTTTAGCTAGATATGTGCCATATTCTACTAAAATTTCTGACCATGTCACTTCATGTATACCTCTTATTGAGTTTACTGAGTTATGATATATTATGTTGATGTAGTGATGCATAAGATTTGTGTACCAGGCATGGGCTCGTAAACGCTTTATGAAAAATAAAGTGGTTTGTTATCTTATCCTATCGTATATCTTAGAGAGTCCAGCAGCGATTCCTAGCCATTATTCTCGCGATTACATCGATAGTAAAAGCGATACCTAATAAGGCAAAAATCCATCCCCAAGTTCTGTCTTGCAAAAGAGAACTGATCTGTCACTGAGAGCCAGATGAGTCTGTCTCAAGATGACAATTTCACCAGTTTTTGTCTCAATGTTTTGTTCTCCGGAAATGGAGATGTTACCATTAGCGCACTAACGTCTTTATGAGACCAAACCCTTCAGCGTTCTGTCTTCTCTTGGAAAGAGGATGGGCTGCAGAGAAGGTATTCCTTTCACAATTCTGATATTTAAAAGTATTCGTGCCCGGAGAGGCTCCATTTCCTGCTTTACTTCTGTAATTTCATCTGGGTCGAATTCAAACAAAAATCTATTACTGGTGAATTTTTCATGAAGTAATCTATTTGAGGCAACTAAGGGAAGTGTTGCATTATTGAAATTGTTTTATTAGAAATGATATTAAGCTTAATGTTCCACGACAGCGGGGCTCATGTTCCATTAATGCGTTTTCCAGGAAGTAAATCTTTTACGGAAAATTTAAACATCCGGAGGTCAGCTAATTTGCATGAATATGTTAATGATCGGTTATGTAGTGCTGTTAAATTAAATTACATGAGAAGACGAGTGAATAAAATAAACAAATAATTCAATAAATGACTAAAACCACATATGAATTTTCACATTAAAATAATAATAATGCTGGATCCTAAATTAAGAGCAATACTTTATTTTTGTCAGCCAAGATGCAACGGCGGCGATGAAAGAAAAAAAAACACACCAGTTTTAAATACGTACAAGCTAAGCCGCCTCATTCTCAGGGAGAAGTCTTTTACGGCACAGTCAGGTCACAGATTGAAATGGTATTTTTAAGTACGTACTTTCAGAGGGGAGTTTGAGCTTGAGTTAGGAGGGAGCACGTCGAAGCTCTAGCGGCCATATTGTGCTAGGGAACAAACAAGACGATCAACAGAATAATAATTATTTAACAGAATGACTGCACAGAAGAATACTCCACCAGAGCCCCCCACCAACCACCCATAGTCGATTGGTCGACACCCATGCAAAGTAGCACTCATATTGAGCCTTACGAGTACGTTCATTTCTAATGACAAACTGTGTTTAGGCCTACAAAAGGCGTATATGGGAGAGGGGGGGGGGGTTCTGGAGAAGGTGTGTATGCTTTTAAATCATAGGTAATACGGGGAAAAGATTGGTTTTTATTTCCTTGTTTTCCCACTGAATTAAGTTGTTAAGAAATGTACCTTTCTAATGCTATTGTCATTAGTCCATGGAAATGTCATTTAAGTGTCATTTAAGAACAATACGGCCTCATTATGGACATTATTCGTGGATTATTCTGATGGTCGCACGACGCCCGTAAATGATGAGAGTTGAGGCCAAACGTACGCACAAAAATCGAGTGCAATTACTTTCTAAATGCCCCCCCCCCCCCACCATCTTGTTCACAGCCCAACTTGACTTGGGTAAGAACACCAGTCCTAGGGTAATCAATCCCACCATTACCACGATCAGCGAAATCAGTTAGCGCATGACTAGAAGTGCAATCTAAACAGAGGGGACTCTTCCTGAAGTCTCGGGTGTAAAATGCGTGCACACACAACGCGAGATACGAATGAGCAAGTTTGGATCAGAGAGCACACTTTGGTCGTGAGTGCAGAGCTGGTTCGCGCTAACAGATTAACTGCGATACGTTATCGGGACAGCAGCGAACCTGTTATTTGCCGATCGCATTGAACGGCAGTGGAACTAAAGATTTAATTGGTCCACTGGTTACGGTGCGATAGCTGAGGAACAATCTGATAGAGATGGATTGGGTCCCCGGCTAATTTTGTGAGCACGAGAACCTTCTGCTCTGCTCTTGTATACACTAATCTGTGTAGAAGAAATACATGATATTGAAAGGTATACACTGGTACTAGGCAAAGCCTTACTCATATCGACAGCGCTGTCACTTTGTCATCCACAAAAGAACTCAGGTGTAGGGATGTTTGAATTTAATATGATTCTGGGCAGATAGATCAGTATATGGTCGATTAATTAATTTTCCTGTCAGAGAAATGAGAAATACTGGAGGAGGTTAAAATGTCATGTCGTCAGCAAAAAAAGCAATGTCATGATTTTGCCCAAATCCTATGACTTCATTTTCAGTCTCTTCATAATTATTGTCCTGAACAATAATGAACCCCACATACGATGAATGAGTGTCATCTCATGAGAAAGTTTAATAGTGATAACACTAATTAATGCTTAGGCTGCTCATGAGCCAAATAGCTGAAATACAGAGTCATCTTAGTGCATAGGCACAATGGGCAGTTGCTCAGTTGCCCCAAGAGTTTCGGGGCCCCATGCATACAAATTTACATTGTTTTTTTTTTTTTAATGGGGAAGAAAATCCCGCGCATTTTCTTGGGGCCCATACTGATGTTGAGTCGGTCCTGGCTGAATAAATTATTCTGGATAGTTCAGGCGTATTACAGTTTACAGGCTGTTAACCCTATTACAGGCAGGCCATCATATCCAAATTATTCTACTCCTTCTGTCGACCGCATGCTGTCAGAAAATAGAAATTAATGAGTCTTGGATGAATGCATTCGAAAGTGGAAATTAATTAAACAGAAAGCCCACAATTTTTCTTTTGATAATTCATTTATTTTCAGTGCAGACAGCCCCAGAAAGACATGAGGCCGGCAAACCCGAATATTAGGGGTAGACATATGAATGATACGAGTAAACAGCGTCTAATAAAATCCAAGGGAGACGGAGAAGCAATCAATGTGAAATGAAAGAAAAGGAAGGCGACATTTTGAGAAAAAAATACATCTATGGATCCACCCTCCCTCCCCCTTCCACCTGGAACGGACTCGAGCATAATTATTCATGGCCGTCAGTTCTGCTTTTTTCTTTTTCTTGTTATTGTTTTAATGCCGGTTTCAAACTCCAGACCATGTTTTTTTTTTTTTTCGGCCATTCTTTTCAACTGTAAAAAATGGGAAAATATAACAAAAGTATTGTTATTTTTTTTCCTTGGTGTGATTCTCTTCAATATCAGATCGCCTCCCCCCCCCCGCCCCCCCCCTCCCCCTCCTTTCCCCCACACTTTGATTTTGCCGGCTGAACTGCATTGGCAGCTTCAAACGGCCACAATAACGTTCGCGTTTTTTGTTTTTGTTTGTTTATTTTCACTCCCTAAATAAACTTGAACACCAAAGGATCAGTGTAGAACAAGTGAACAGGGAATAATAATTATTATATCATTATTCCCAAAAAGCCATCACGGCGAAGTTTCAAAGTTCGTGAAACGCGGGGTGGCAATGAATAACGCTGGCAATAGGAATTCTACCGCCGTGTGGCAGTGTGTCTTGGGATCTATTCTCTAGTTAGGTCAGATGGGTTCATGACTGAGGGCAACAAAGGACGGTACTTGATCCTGACGCTCGAGTTTAGAAAAATGCAGCAATACACATAATTCCTCTTCGTAGACAGAGTGAAATTTTGTGACGAGAGATTTTCTCCATCTATATGGCCTTTAGCGTCTTTACAGACGGTCTTAGCAGCTAGAATATTCACTTTCACTTTGACTGACAGCTTCTCTCGTGGCTTATTCTACCAATGTTTGACCCGAGAGTGCGATGGCAGTGATTGCAGGTCAGTCTTTTGGGTTCACTTTGGCGAGTGTTTTCATTCCGCCTCTGTCGTTTTGTCAGGTATGTTTCTTTTGCCTTGAAGTCTATTGCGAGCGTGCCACTGCGCAATTTTTGTCTCCATCTGCTTCGATCATTTGCAAGGTTCTCCCATTCATTGGGGTCGATGTTGAATGCTTTCATCGTGACCTTGCAAGTGTCTTTGAATCGCAGATGTGGCCTACCTCTGGGTCGGTTGCCAGTAGCAAGTTCCCCGTAGAGAATTTGTCTGGGGATGCGATCATTTTCCATACGGTGGAGATGTCCAAGCCACCGCAGTCTTTTTTTGCCTAGGAGAGCCTGAGTTGATGGAATGTTGGCTCGGCTCAGAACTTCGATATTTGAGATCCTGTCTTGCCACTTGATCTTGAGAATTTTGCGTAGGCAGCGCAGGTGGAAGGAGTTGAGGGATCTTTCATGTTTGGAGTAGGTGGTCCATGTCTCTGAGCCATACAGCAGGGTGCTTAGGACGCAAGTTTGGTACACGAGTACCTTTGTTTTGATGGTCAGCTTGCTATTGTTCCACACCCTTTTTGAGAGTTTGCCAAAAGCTGTGGCCGCCTTTCCTATTCTGGCATTTATTTCAGTTGTTATGTCTGTGCTACCACTGATGGTTGAGCCTAGGTAGCAGAATTTTCCCACTTGCTCCAGAGGAGAGCCATTCAGCATGATTGGGTTGGGGTTTCTCAAGCCTTGTGTCAAAACTACAGTTTTTGAGACACTGATCTTTAGCATGAATTTGTCACAGGCTTTGGCAAGGCTATTGATGAGAGCCTGGAGCGTGGTTTCATCGTGGGCCACGATTGCAGCATCATCTGCGAAGAGGAGCTCTTGTAACATAATATGCTCTGTACGAGATTTTGCTTTTAGTCTGGCAACATTAAAAATGGAGCCGTCCACTCTGGTGTTAATAAGTACTCCACCTGAACATTGACCAAAGGCATTCTTGAGTAGGGCTGCAAAATATATACCAAATAAGGTAGGAGCAAGAACACATCCCTGCTTCACACCGCTGTTTACAGCAAATGAATTGGATGTGCAGCCCTCAAAGTTGACACATGCCCTCATGTCAGTGTGGAAGGATGCAATAAGTTTTAGCAATGTTGGTGGACAGCCTATGGATTTAAGGACTGCATACAGGCCAGATCGGCTTACGGTGTCGAAAGCCTTTGTTAGGTCCACAAAGCATGTTATAAGCGGCCTGTTTTGTTCTTTACATTTTTCTTGGATTTGCCGAAGTGCAAATATCATGTCAATAGTTGATCGTTTGCTTCGAAAGCCACATTGTGTTTCTGGTAAGACTTTTTCCGCCAGTTGTTGAAGGCGGCAGAGGATGACGCGAGCAAAAGCCTTTCCAGTAATGCTGAGGAGGGATATGCCTCGATAGTTGTTGCAGTCGCCTTTGTCTCCTTTGTTCTTGTAAAGTGTGACAATTTTGGCGTCTCTCATATCATGTGGTATCACGCCTTCTTTCCAACACTGCAGTAACAGATTATACAGGTGTGGTAATAGTGGGCCTTTTAGGTCTTTTAATACCTCTGCAGGAATGTTGTCACTTCCTGTGGCTTTTCCAGCAGACAGGTGGTCGATTGCATTGGAAAGCTCGACTAAGGAAGGTTCAGCGTCAAGTTCGGCCATTATTGGCAGTTTTTGGAGGTGTTCCTCAAAATCTGGTGGAATATTTTTCTCAGTTGAATACAACAGAGAGTAATGCTCTACCCACCTATTCAGTTGTTCATTTTTATCTGTGATGGGTTCACCATTTACAGACTTAAGTGGGGCGCTTTTGGTGATGATTGGCCCAAGAGCTACTTTCATCTGACTAAAGGCGGTTTTCATATCTCCCTTTTCATTTGCCTCTTGTATGCTGTTACACAAGTCTGTCCAGTATTTGTTGGCGCAACGTCTTACCTCCAGCTGAAGTTTAGCTTTTGCATTTTTCAAACAAGTTTTTGTACTCTGATTGCAATTTTTGTTATACTCATTGAAAGCAGATTTCTTTTGCTCAATGAGAGGTAGGAGAATTTCGCTGTTCTGGGCTACCCAGACGTTGTTTGAAACTTTATGCTGTCCAAAAGACTTGATGGCACAGTCATGAATTTTTGAACTGAGAGTGTTCCATGTTTCATCTACCGAGTCACATTGGGTGACATTATCCATGCTTTCAGCAAATAACTTTTCAAATGACTTTCTATTTGATTCATCTCTGATTGCTGTTACATTGATCTTAGGGATTGAAGGGGCTTTTGATCTGTATATTTTCTTGGCCGAAATTTTGATTTTGCTGACTACCAGTGCATGGTCGGTGTCACAGTCAGCACTGTGGAGGGAACGAGTTATTTTTATACAGCCCAAACTCTTCCTCCTTGAGAGAATAAGATCTAATTGATGCCAATGGCCAGACCTGGGATGGCGCCATGATGTTCTTTGGCATCTCTTAAGGTCAAAGTACGTGTTTGTAACACATAATGAGTTTACGGAGCATAGCTCCAGAAGGCGCTGCCCGTTTTCGTTGATGTTGCCAATGCCGAAGTGCCCAATGCACTTTGGCCATGCGGAGTGATCTGCTCCCACTCGAGCGTTAAAGTCACCCAGAATTAGCAGGCCTTCGGTGAGAGGGATGTTGTGGAGAGTCCTCTGCAATGCCTCGTAGAAAATGTCTTTGGTTTCGTCAGAGGAGGTAAGTGTTGGGGCATAGACACAGATAATGTTGGTAAAACCAGACCGGGTGTTCAGTCTGAGTGTCATGATGCGTTCTGACACTCCAATTGGAGTTGCGATCGAATTGATAAGGGAGTTTTTTACGGCGAAGCCCACGCCGTGGATTCTCGGCTGTTCGCTGCTAAGGCCCTGCCAGAAGAAGGTGTAGTTTTCTTCTTTGACTGACCCGGAGTCGGGAAGTCGAGTTTCTTGAAGGGCAGCGATGTCGATGTTTAGTAGCTGAAGTTCTCGATCAATAATTTGGGATTTCCTGATGGAGTCAATATCAGTGAGATCTTGCTGTTGCAAGCCTGGGCGCATTGTTCTGACGTTCCAGGTACCAAGTTTTAGTATTTTTCTGTTTTTGCCAGGTGCACACTTTACGTCAGCTTTTTGACTTTTGGTCTAGCTCCAACCACCTTATGAAGCAGGCTGACGTGGCGGAACAACACCCAACTGCCTGGGGGCTGCCCAGGTTACGGCGGGCGGTAGTTGATCAATGCAGCTGAAAAGCCGCTCCCACCGACAGAGGGGACCCCTGGCGCTCATCCGTACGCCAAATGGATTGAGCTTATCACCGGTAACTGCCACCTCCCGTGTTGTGCCCATCCGTAACGGATGGCTGGAGTGTCCTCTCCAAATCGGAAATGGGTGGGCTTATAGAGGAGAGACAGACGCTTGCCAAGCCCGAGCAAACGCCTCCTCGTTTTGCTGCCTTGCCTGGGCTATTTTTAAGAGATGGTGCTTTGCCCAGAGGCACCACCCCTCTCTCTGCCATTCTAGTTAAACCCAAGGGAGAGACCAGGTCAATACATTTGGAACTAGTCCGGCTGCAGGGGATGCTGGAAGCCAGTTTGATGCAGTTCTCCCTGACAACCACCTTCGGGTCTCCACTCCTGATTTTCTGTCTGGGTTTCCTCCCATAGCCTTTGCTATCATAGCAACACACAAGGCAGTGTGGTATTTGTATTCAGGGTTACCTTCCCCTAGTCTTCCTCTCTCCCGAGATGACCCACAAGACAGTGGGGGTGACAGTATAGGATTAAAAACAACACTTTCTCATATTCTATCACTCAGAAATCATGACAGACTCTTTCTGTAATTATTATTGTAGGCCTTTCTGTTTAAAAGCGTCAAATGAGACACGCATTTTCTAACATTGAAGCTTATCAAAGTGTCAGTTTCATTCTTCTTCTTTCTGTTTTCTAGCCCCTTGGGAAATGCACCTTTCGGACATGGGCCTGATGGGTAGCGTATTTTAACTTTGCATTATCTCAAGTTTCAAGCGAAGAAACAGGAAAGAAAATGTGCTTGCAAGTCTATATCGTTTTCTTGCCAACAATACTTATCCTTGCTTTTGGAAACTGTCAGCCAAATGTTATCGAGCAGCAGAGTCAGTGATTATGCTGAATAGTCCGAACAAACCTGAGGCTTGAAGAGTGAACAGATACTCGTGAGACTGATTTTAAATATAAAACCGAATCTATATCGCAAAGGCAAAGCAAAATAAACTGATTTACATATGTCTAACATTTTGTGGGTCCTTGCACTGGTTAAGAACAACATAATTTTTTTTTTCGGTTTCTTCAGAGTCAGCAGGCGAAGCAAGGCATGAGTGAACTTCATACCAAAGTTCCGATGTCGATAATCCATGTCCTACAGGGTCAATTTCCAAACAGATGGATTGCACTGATGTGTGGTCTAAACAAATTCATAGAGCACTGTTACAAAATAGGAGTAGGGATAATATACATCGGGAGATGAATGAATATGTTTTGGGACAAAAATCCTATCTGTAGGGAAAGATAACATGAATAGGAATTTACGACGACAGGATAATTAATCCACGGACAAACATATCACACCGACGTCTTTTATTATCTGTACAGGGAACAAATCTTTCACAGACATGAAATCACACGTTTCATCAATACACCATGAATAGTTAATGCGATAAAACACATTTGGAAGCGAGCTGGCGGTTTTACACATTTGATAAGGCAAAAGAACAGGATTGTCTGTTTCTGTCAATCTTTTAAACTATTTAAACTATTAATGAGCAGTTCAGGACAATCTTAGCCTGAACATAACAGTTATTTTTTCATTTATCTCGTTTGAGCAAATAAAATCTCCCATCTTGATGTATATTGTAGATTATCTCCACTTATAGATTCTATTATTATTCAGTTACGTCTACTGGTGACGCGTTTAGAATCGATCTCCTCTAATAAAGTGATTCGAGTACAATTATTTTCCTTCCTATTTCTCAAAATAAACAAATAAATAAATAAATTTAAAAATCCGGTGCAATAAACCACTTCCACACCCGGTAAATTGTGTTTGTCACAGACATCGGACAAGACATCTACGGGTAATGATTCTAATCCATTACTTGATCAGCCCAGGATTTTCATGCAAAGTTACACTATACCATACTCGATTAATCGATACCCACGCAAAATAGCATTCAGAAAGGACCAAGCTTTACAAGAGTGCTTATCTATAATGACAAACTGTGTTTTGGCGGAATTTCATGATCTAGCAGTTCCTTGACTTACTGATAATAATTCGGAACAGTGTAGGAATGGTTTTAATTCAGTGTGGAACGAACTCATCCAAAAAACTGGAAATTTTGTATGGTGGAATACAGTGTTTATCTGTGTCAGTCATCGATTTGAGTACTGCCAGAGACGAGGAAGTCTTCAGAAACCACCATATGGGTCAGCTTAATCTAAATATCAGGAAATGAAGGCTCAAATGCCTTTTTGGTGTATAATTGTCATGTTCTGGAGAACCAAGTAAGGAATATTCATGTTATAATCCTATTTTCTTTCCATTTTATTCCCTGGTCCTGGTAATTTGATAACAAAGTCTTCTCCGCCGGTCATCATCTCCATCATTCTAAGATGGAATATTTAGCAGGACAAGAAAACGACTGCCTTCACTCAGTATGCCCGGGCCTGTGTACAATTATGTATTCCTATGCATGGCAATTATGTGAACTGTGGGCCAGACCCGTATTCATCTGAGTGTAATAGTGGACAGTGTTTTTTTTTAATGTGAGTAAATGTTTGATGGAGGAATCCGAGTGAGAATATCATGTTTTGTCCAGTACTGTTAAAGGCAATACTCTATGATCAATGTGTTGTAGACAGTGGGAAAGGGGACTCTGACATTTTTCGGAGTAATTTTGTTCATGGTAAATAAATCGATTTTTACAGCACAATTCATCATCCACACGATTGGGGTGAGTTGGTGATTGAAATCGCTGCTATTTGACTAAAATCAGCTGTTGGCAAACGGAAGTTAAGTAGCGGAAGACCGGTCAACGGAAAATCGATAAAGTTTATTTACAAAACAACCAGAACAAAAACAACACACAAACAAATGACGGCAATGCATGTGCTTCCAGCAACTGCTTGATTAAAGTCTCATTATGTGAAGAAAGAACGTTATGAGTTTCAGTGAATGAAACAGTCGAGAGAAGGCTGAATAAGAATCCAAAGATGACACTGATGTGACGAAATATTCACTAATTAAATATCACTTTCCATGTATTACATGCAAGACAGGTTGCATGTGGATTCTCGGGTACATAATTTTTTTTATTTATCTTGAATAATCTCGTTTTTTTATTTTTTTATCTTTCTTTGGGCGTAATAAAAATTTGTATGAAAGTGCCTCAACCGCATTTTGTTGTCGCCTTTTGCCACCTTCATTTTTTTAAATACGTCCCTTGAAAACCCAGGCATGATGATTCTTCACTAGTGTTTTACTTCGTTAATTACCTATTTATATATACACATTTTTCTTGTTTGCAAAAAAAAAAACAACATGAAAAAATGGTGCTAAATGTGGCAATGCGCATCTACAACAAACAGATCTTGAATTAAAGAGTGGTGATGGTGTGCGGGATACACAAAGAATAGACAGCACCCATGCGTGTGTAAACAATGCATAGTCAGTACTTCCTTGGTTAAACATAGCACAGGTTGCCTTTTGTTTCCGCCATTAGGATCAACTCGGAAACTATACACTGTTTCGGCCCCATCTTCTCACCATCTTAGCCTCTCCGCCACAGCAGAAATAATGGAACTGTTTTTCTTTGGAACAAATCTTCTCATTAATGTAACTAATCCCTCTGTCTAGAGAGGGGACAGTGCAATAAACGAGCGCGTCTGAAGACCTCCAACGTGCCTGATCAGACATCCACGCGTTAATACTGTTTGTGTCCTGGATGATTGGATAGCAATCCGCTCGGTGAAATCCTGGAGCCAGAAAGGTCTCTTTAAAACAGGAAAAACGGTTGCATTAGAGTGGCATTTTATTGAAAACAAGAGGTTGTTGATGAGAGTCTAGTGCAGTTTGGCGCCGGTGAGGTATCAAACTCTATATAAAATGTTACTATTAAGTGTCTTATTTAAAGAAAAAAAGTAGTATTGATTTTTATTTTCAATTTTCAAATATTCACTTTAGGGTAAAAAAAAAAAAAAGGAATTCAAACGGATGTGACAGAAAATGAGTGACAGAATTAAAATCTAAAAAAAAAAAAGTAATACCACTGAGAGCAGAAGGAAGATGTTATTATAATCACGTGTGAATCAGTTTTCCAAGAATGACAGTATCACATACCATAACCAGGCAAGATAGTGGTGAAGATTTACAACCATGGCAAGGGGAAAGTGGTTCCAAATTGGCATTAAAAATATGACAGAAACCATGTTTCCATCACTTAATGGAAATGTAAATTATAATTACGATAATGGCATGAGAAATAGCCTTCATTGTCGAAACAGAGACCTACCCTCTCCTTGTTACGTCTATACTGCACTCACCAGCAGCCTTCTCTCACAGTCATGTAAGTGCAAACATGGTACACACATCCCCGTGCGCCACCCTCCAACTTGCTGTTCTTCAAAACTATAAAAAGTTAATCATGCATTCATATGAGATTTTATGCCGAGAAATTCAATTTTGTCTGGGGAATTTATGACACAACGCCGTATTCGTAATTGGGAATTCCCGCAAAGCTCGGGTGATTGATTTCTGGAGTTTGATTGACTCTCGGCTCTCAGACGTAGCGACGAATTCAAAAGTACTTGCGCGTATTTTCATTCCTCAAACCAATGTCCTTTCAAGTTCTGCGTTCTGACACTGGACCAAACAAGTTCGTCCGAATCCAATACTGAGCGGGATGGGGAATCCAGTATTATTGTGTTTGGCACATACTTTCGTTCTTTTTTTTTTGTTTTCACTCAAAATTTATGAATACCACCCCCCACCACCCCCCCCCCCTCCCCCGAAAAAAAAAAATTAAATATTTTAAAATGTTTATTATATCTACACCACAGAGCAACAGATGACTTTGTTATAACCCCAAGATATATTTTTTCTTAAAATATTAGTTAGGCCAGAGTTTTCTGCTATTGTATGACAGTACACAATACAGCCTGCTACTGTCACCCCCACTGTCTTGTGGGTCATCTCGGGAGAGAGGAAGACTAGGGGAAGGTAACCCTGAATACAAATACCACACTGCCTTGTGTGTTGCTATGATAGCAAAGGCTATGGGAGTAAACCCAGACAGAAAATCAGGAGTGGAGACCCGAAGGTGGTTGTCAGGGAGAACTGCATCAAACTGGCTTCCAGCATCTCCTGCAGCCGGACTAGTTCCAAATGTATTGACCTGGTCTCTCCCTTGGGTTTAACTAGAATGGCAGAGAGAGGGGTGGTGCCTCTGGGCAAAGCACCATCTCTTAAAAATAGCCCAGGCAAGGCAGCAAAACGAGGAGGCGTTTGCTCGGGCTTGGCAAGCGTCTGTCTCTCCTCTATAAGCCCACCCATTTCCGATTTGGAGAGGACACTCCAGCCATCCGTTACGGATGGGCACAACACGGGAGGTGGCAGTTACCGGTGATAAGCTCAATCCATTTGGCGTACGGATGAGCGCCAGGGGTCCCCTCTGTCGGTGGGAGCGGCTTTTCAGCTGCATTGATCAACTACCGCCCGCCGTAACCTGGGCAGCCCCCAGGCAGTTGGGTGTTGTTCCGCCACGTCAGCCTGCTTCATAAGGTGGTTGGAGCTAGACCAAAAGTCAAAAAGCTGACGTAAAGTGTGCACCTGGCAAAAACAGAAAAATACTAAAACTTGGTACCTGGAACGTCAGAACAATGCGCCCAGGCTTGCAACAGCAAGATCTCACTGATATTGACTCCATCAGGAAATCCCAAATTATTGATCGAGAACTTCAGCTACTAAACATCGACATCGCTGCCCTTCAAGAAACTCGACTTCCCGACTCCGGGTCAGTCAAAGAAGAAAACTACACCTTCTTCTGGCAGGGCCTTAGCAGCGAACAGCCGAGAATCCACGGCGTGGGCTTCGCCGTAAAAAACTCCCTTATCAATTCGATCGCAACTCCAATTGGAGTGTCAGAACGCATCATGACACTCAGACTGAACACCCGGTCTGGTTTTACCAACATTATCTGTGTCTATGCCCCAACACTTACCTCCTCTGACGAAACCAAAGACATTTTCTACGAGGCATTGCAGAGGACTCTCCACAACATCCCTTTCACCGAAGGCCTGCTAATTCTGGGTGACTTTAACGCTCGAGTGGGAGCAGATCACTCCGCATGGCCAAAGTGCATTGGGCACTTCGGCATTGGCAACATCAACGAAAACGGGCAGCGCCTTCTGGAGCTATGCTCCGTAAACTCATTATGTGTTACAAACACGTACTTTGACCTTAAGAGATGCCAAAGAACATCATGGCGCCATCCCAGGTCTGGCCATTGGCATCAATTAGATCTTATTCTCTCAAGGAGGAAGAGTTTGGGCTGTATAAAAATAACTCGTTCCCTCCACAGTGCTGACTGTGACACCGACCATGCACTGGTAGTCAGCAAAATCAAAATTTCGGCCAAGAAAATATACAGATCAAAAGCCCCTTCAATCCCTAAGATCAATGTAACAGCAATCAGAGATGAATCAAATAGAAAGTCATTTGAAAAGTTATTTGCTGAAAGCATGGATAATGTCACCCAATGTGACTCGGTAGATGAAACATGGAACACTCTCAGTTCAAAAATTCATGACTGTGCCATCAAGTCTTTTGGACAGCATAAAGTTTCAAACAACGACTGGGTAGCCCAGAACAGCGAAATTCTCCTACCTCTCATTGAGCAAAAGAAATCTGCTTTCAAAGAGTATAACAAAAATTGCAATCAGAGTACAAAAACTTGTTTGAAAAATGCAAAAGCTAAACTTCAGCTGGAGGTAAGAGGTTGCGCCAACAAATACTGGACAGACTTGTGTAACAGCATACAAGAGGCAAATGAAAAGGGAGATATGAAAACCGCCTTTAGTCAGATGAAAGTAGCTCTTGGGCCAATCATCACCAAAAGCGCCCCACTTAAGTCTGTAAATGGTGAACCCATCACAGATAAAAATGAACAACTGAATAGGTGGGTAGAGCATTACTCTCTGTTGTATTCAACTGAGAAAAATATTCCACCAGATTTTGAGGAACACCTCCAAAAACTGCCAATAATGGCCGAACTTGACGCTGAACCTTCCTTAGTCGAGCTTTCCAATGCAATCGACCACCTGTCTGCTGGAAAAGCCACAGGAAGTGACAACATTCCTGCAGAGGTATTAAAAGACCTAAAAGGCCCACTATTACCACACCTGTATAATCTGTTACTGCAGTGTTGGAAAGAAGGCGTGATACCACATGATATGAGAGACGCCAAAATTGTCACACTTTACAAGAACAAAGGAGACCAAGGCGACTGCAACAACTATCGAGGCATATCCCTCCTCAGCATTACTGGAAAGGCTTTTGCTCGCGTCATCCTCTGCCGCCTTCAACAACTGGCGGAAAAAGTCTTACCAGAAACACAATGTGGCTTTCGAAGCAAACGATCAACTATTGACATGATATTTGCACTTCGGCAAATCCAAGAAAAATGTAAAGAACAAAACAGGCCGCTTATAACATGCTTTGTGGACCTAACAAAGGCTTTCGACACCGTAAGCCGATCTGGCCTGTATGCAGTCCTTAAATCCATAGGCTGTCCACCAACATTGCTAAAACTTATTGCATCCTTCCACACTGACATGAGGGCATGTGTCAACTTTGAAGGCTGCACATCCAATTCATTTGCTGTAAACAGCGGTGTGAAGCAGGGATGTGTTCTTGCTCCTACCTTATTTGGTATATATTTTGCAGCCCTACTCAAGAATGCCTTTGGTCAATGTTCAGATGGAGTACTTATTAACACCAGAGTGGACGGCTCCATTTTTAATGTTGCCAGACTAAAAGCAAAATCTCGTACAGAGCATATTATGTTACAAGAGCTCCTCTTCGCAGATGATGCTGCAATCGTGGCCCACGATGAAACCACGCTCCAGGCTCTCATCAATAGCCTTGCCAAAGCCTGTGACAAATTCATGCTAAGGATCAGTGTCTCAAAAACTGTAGTTTTGACACAAGGCTTGAGAAATCCCAACCCAATCATGCTGAATGGCTCTCCTCTGGAGCAAGTGGGAAAATTCTGCTGCCTAGGCTCAACCATCAGTGGTAGCACAGACATAACAACTGAAATAAATGCCAGAATAGGAAAGGCGGCCACAGCTTTTGGCAAACTCTCAAAAAGGGTGTGGAACAATAGCAAGCTGACCATCAAAACAAAGGTACTCGTGTACCAAACTTGCGTCCTAAGCACCCTGCTGTATGGCTCAGAGACATGGACCACCTACTCCAAACATGAAAGATCCCTCAACTCCTTCCACCTGCGCTGCCTACGCAAAATTCTCAAGATCAAGTGGCAAGACAGGATCTCAAATATCGAAGTTCTGAGCCGAGCCAACATTCCATCAACTCAGGCTCTCCTAGGCAAAAAAAGACTGCGGTGGCTTGGACATCTCCACCGTATGGAAAATGATCGCATCCCCAGACAAATTCTCTACGGGGAACTTGCTACTGGCAACCGACCCAGAGGTAGGCCACATCTGCGATTCAAAGACACTTGCAAGGTCACGATGAAAGCATTCAACATCGACCCCAATGAATGGGAGAACCTTGCAAATGATCGAAGCAGATGGAGACAAAAATTGCGCAGTGGCACGCTCGCAATAGACTTCAAGGCAAAAGAAACATACCTGACAAAACGACAGAGGCGGAATGAAAACACTCGCCAAAGTGAACCCAAAAGACTGACCTGCAATCACTGCCATCGCACTCTCGGGTCAAACATTGGTAGAATAAGCCACGAGAGAAGCTGTCAGTCAAAGTGAAAGTGAATATTCTAGCTGCTAAGACCGTCTGTAAAGACGCTAAAGGCCATATATATAGTTATGTCTTGAAGGACAGAAACACGGCAAAAACAAGCACAGTATAATTATTCTACTAAGTCCATAAACAAGCATCTCAAAACAAATGATATAATCTTACTATGATGTTACATCTTGTTTTTAGAAAAAACAAACAATCCATTTACACTGTCAAGCTTTTCGAGCACAAATTATGATATTTCAAATGAATATTCTACCAGAGACATCAGTCTAGTTAAGCACTCTTCTGAGTTGGTATTGACCTTTGGCCGTATGCATGAACTGTGGGTAACTGGTTACACGGTGGTATAGGCCTTTTGTGTCGATGGAAAAACGCTACCCGGTACGCATGAACTTTGCGTAAGCCTACACCCACGTGCATAGGGTTCGTAACCTTTCTCCAAGGACGACTAAATCAGCTACGCAGTGCGTAACAAGCTTGGGAAAGAAGGCGTCAACGAGAAAGAATGAAAGGAAGTAACTAATATTTTATTCCAACACACGACTTCATGGGCCAAGAAAAAAAAATGGATTTCTACTCACCCTCGATCTCTTAGTTTTGTTTTGATCGGCGTTGTTTTCTAGTGGCATTGCGCAATGTCAATGTTTGTTACAGTGGCAAACGTCACTTGATGCATAGGTAGAGGTAGGTGCAACTTCAGTTTATGCATATCGACAAAATTTGAATTTACACACGGTGGCCGTACGCACTACTAACCCTCCACCATGGTGCAAAAGGGCGGATTTACACCAAGGTCATGCTCACAGGCCACTGGACTTGAACTTTCTTTGAACCCACTAGCAAAATGAGACTTATTTCAGTCTCTTCAGTGCACGAAGTTCCGTTTAATTCCACAGCCCACATGTCCCACTAAAAATTGAGACAAAACAGACCTGACTTAGGGGTAAGCCAGACTAAGGCTGGCGTAGGCCCCACACTGGGAGCTCACCACGTAATCATTATACATCACACTAAAACACTACTCACAACCCACACCGCACCATAACATTACTAACTGCCCATTGAGTAGTGTTTTAGTGTGATGTATAATAATTAAGTGGTGATCCACCAGTATGGGGCCTACGCCAGCCTTGGTCTGGCTTACCCTTTAGTTTTCTACTATCTTTATAGTGACAAATAGAAGGAAATTCTTGGTGCTGAAATTGTCTGGCATTCGCAGAGATCGGACGTAGTTGCTGCACTGCAGATCACAAACTACTACAAGTGTTACATCATCAATAATACAGGAGCCAGTCCAAGTTAAAGACCCGTTACGATCATGGAGACCCGACAGACCCTATGATATAAGAACAATCAATGGACCGGACGCCATTTTGATGAACGTTATGCATCGTTCCGTCTCCCCAAACACTCAAACACACGAGAACACACAGAATATACACAGATGCATGAAATGGCATACCTATTTTTCCGTAATACATGTATTAACAAGACCTTTATGGTTATCAACTGTCTCCGAGAGATTTTCATGTACAATCATTGTCGGGGTGGTGGGTAGTTTATATTTGGGTATTATTTTATGTAGAGGTTAGGTTAGACGCCTTGTACAACGGCTGTCTGCCACACTGTTATCGGCATGTTAAATTATAATTTACTAGCTGAGGTCCCCGGCCCTTCCCGGGATGAATCGGTTTGAATATTGGTTTCAGTTCTGGGTGGTTATTATGGACCTGCTTCATCTGGCCTGTTACTATTTGTTTATTGTATTTTTGTTTGTTTGTTTTTAAATAAGTCTTACTGCTCTGCCTTTGTGAGTTGACACACTGCGCATCCCGTACAACAGCATGATTTGAGCACGGGTTAGTGTGTTTGATAGTGAACACATCGCAGGAAGTGATAACGAAACCTTAAAATGGCGAACCATGACTCGAAATAGATCTAAATCATGGCGAAACAATACATTTCCAATAAGAAAAACAACACCGATTTGAGACTTCTATTAAAAACTGTGCACCCTTACATCCATTCTGATGCACCATATAAAATTTGAAGTCTGAGTGTTGAGTGGTTCAGAAGCCTTTTGCAACGAAAAATCTCAAGTCCACAAATATATATAGTATAGATACAGTGACTATACGTCCGTTTCTTAGCATTAATTGATTAATATTGCTTCCTTTTTCATTGCAATTCATCAATGTTTCTCTGTCTCTCTCTTTCTTTCCCTCCTTCCTTCTCTCTCTACGTCTCTCTCTCTCTCCCTCTTTTTCTAACTCTCTCTGTCTCGGCCTATATGTCTGTCTGTCTGTCTGTCTCTCTCTCTCTCTCTCTCTCTCTCTGTGAGTCTCCTTCTCTCTTTCTCTTCTCCTCTCGCTCTCTCTTTCTGTGTGTGTGTGTATGTGTGAGAGTTTCAGTCTCTGTCTGTCTGTCTGTCTGTCTGTCTGACAATCTGTCTGTCTGTCTGTCTCTCTCTGTGTCTCTCCCTCTCCCTCTCTTTCTCAGGATTACGACAGTAATGCCACAAACAAATCGTTTTCTGTGCAAAAGAAATGCTCATAACAGTGTCAACACCGTTGTGCCATACTTAGACTGAAATAAGGTAGAAATACTGGCAGAACGAAACCCATAGGACTTGCTTCCCCTTTTCTTTTATGTAAAAACACAAAGGCGAGGGAGGGAGGGGGTGGGGGGGAGTGGGGGGTCGGATATGGGTTAGGACAAAAAAAAGGCTGAAAAAATTTACTATTTTGAGTTGTTCTTTTTTGCATCCGTCGGTCTCAAAAGCCTATGGGCTGCATGTCTGGATGTTTTTGTCTTGTGCAACCTCGTGTGTGGCTGGACAAGCCTATCCAGGAGTGACACTCCTTTCCACAGATGGTGCAACTAGAGGATGACGCTGGTTTGTCTGTTGGAGACCGAGGCTTTCTCCTCTTCCGCCTTGCGTCGGCTTGTTGCATACAGTGGAAGACCTTGCTTCACTGCCTGCCTCCAGCGTGTTCTGTCTGAGGCAAAGGCTTCCCATGACTTCGCCACAAGTTCACAAATAGACATTGCAAATCTCCCAGACCAAAGAACTTAACATAGTCACCGAAGAAGTTCAAGCCATAATAATTATTATTATCTCATCCCTATCTCCTTGGCAAGCACCACCAACAGACAACATTCAGCTGTCTTCGTAAATGGTTGGCGTATTCCCCGGACAGTATTTTGCTCTTTGAGCATGTCTGAGACGAAATTAAGCGACATCCACAAAAAAAAATTTCAAAATATTAATCATTTTGACGAGCATTCTCGAACTGGTCGTGTGGCGTATTTGGAAGAATAAAGTCCCCGGACCCCCATTGCGTATCTTGTAATATCCACAAGACGCCGCTGTCAAGCTATCGGAAATGCCGACAAAGGTCAAACAGGCAATTTCAAACATGCACCGTGACTTCAAAATTTCACTGCGTGTCACCTTTAAAATAGACCTGTAGCGTTAGATAAGTGTCAATAAACTAATATAATAATAATAATAATAAAATCTAATTTTGACTGCTCAAAAGAAAAAAATTCAAGCACGCCTCCAACATTTTAGACTTTCTATTCTATACACATTTGCTCGTCTGCTCGTCGTGGAGACCCGATCTTGAATGCCAAGAAAATTTCAAGAAAATACGATATTCATAATTCAAATACAGGAATGGCATGGTGTTAACAGTAAGCGGGTATAATGTCACACCTAGTTAAGTACCAATAAAAGATCTCTCATAAAGTGTGACAAGAGGATAAAAAAGAACTCCCTTCCCCAAGATCATTACTCACATTAATGTGTTGGTGGCCTCTTCCCTCTTCTTAATACATATTTCTTCTTCTTCTTTTCCTTCTTTTTCCTCTTATAAATTTAAAACTGTCATTCAGAATGTGAATGTACCTTATTGATCGAAACGTGACAAAAGGTGGCTGATTAATTCACACCATACAAGCACTCCACATTAATGCTGTGGATCAAGTTCACTAATTCACATTTCACACTTCTTTTTGTCAAGCCTGTGAACACATTTTTGACAATTTCACATTTCTACATTTATACTTGCATCCTCAAGGCTTTACTCAAGATTTACTGTAATCACAATACTGTTCAAACTTTGTCAGCTATTTTTCTGTGTTGACACGGTACTCTTACCCTGCCATCCTGAGACTTTTTTGGTATTTGCGGACACACCTTGAACATCTAACAACAATGCAATAGTCACTCCACACTGACCTGATGTTAACGTTATTGATTCAGAACTGAGAGCTATTGTGAAGCTATTATTTTCACACCCAATATCAGAGGGGTTATTAGGCGGCGGAGCCAAGGTGCCTTCTAGCTGGTGTCCATTTTCTTACCGACACCCACTGCCTTTCAGTATTGTTGTCTTTGAAAGATGTCATGTTCATTAGGTCATGTCCCAAAAGTTTTGCGTCATATTATGAAGGAGTGAAAATAGAAGTGTGAAATATGGCATGTAATCTGGTGCTCCTGTCCAGAGAAAAGCATACCATGTCAGGAATTCCCAAGTGAGCTTTCTGTGTCACATTATAGAGCAAGGTTACTAAACGATGATATCTGCTCAGTGTGCTAGGGCTATACTCCAAGTTTATGATAAAGATGTTGCTGTTGGCTGCTTTCCGCACAAATGACAATGGCCTAATTTAGCACTTTTATATATTATGTTGTCTATCTACAAACCTTAAAAGCATGACCAATGTGCAATATGTGTATTTCAACACAAATGACAACGTTAGTGAGATATTAGTGAGAGAGAGAGAGAGAGACAGCGACAGAGAGAGAGAGAGAGAGAGAGAGAGAGAGAGAGAGAGAGAGAGAGAGAGAGAGAGAGACAGCGACAGAGAGAGAGACAGAGACTGAGAGAGAAAGAGAGAGAAAGAGAGCTAAAGTGCTCCATCCCACGCAAGGCCTACAGTCCAAGAATGACCCGTGGCGGAGCGTTACCAAGAAACTGGTGATGGACCTCTTGGAAAGGATCTGTCCAATGCCATTATGTATGGCTTACACTGGCACTTAAAACTAGAAAGATTTCTAGGAGTGTGGTGATGGGGTGGGGGTGGGGCTGGATAAGGTAAAAAATTATGTGAAGCCGGGAGCAGATTAGATGAAACGACGTGACTTATTCGATGCCCGGAGAGAGCTGTCGGTAATGAAAGAATGTAACGCAGATAATTCTCATGGACATGACATCTTGTTGGATTGTACATCTAAAATCGTAAAGAAAACGAAAATATTTGCTCTTCTGTGGTATGGCATTCGGTTGGACCAATCATAAAACCTCACATGTGCCAAGGACTTAAGTTCAGCTGCTGCAGCAGCTGTCATGGTTGCCTGTGACAACCCAGCCACTACCAAACAGAATGTGAACGTGTACTACAAACAAATTTACACGACTCCTTCAGCAAAACGTAACCATTAGAACTAATGCGCACTGGGTGTGCAATCTACCACGTTCGGGAGGCTTGTCATGTTTGGCAGACCGGACATGATTAGGAGTCCTACATCTATTATATATTTTAGTTATATAAATAAACGTCAAAAATATTGTCCCTCCCCTCGCCCCTTAATCAGTAGAAATAATAAAATTTCTCCATGGAGTTCAAAGAGCATTATTTTGGCAAAATTGTAGTCATCTGCAGTTGTACAAATGCACTTGTGGCGGTTCCTGCAAGGGTCATGGGTTTATCGACAACATTCATTCTCTTTATTCAGACACCCTGACGTGCAGACGATGATGAGTTTTTTTTAAATTTTTTAAAATGTTTTACATGCCGCCTCTTTCTATATTCCTTTGCCCAGAAACGTTGGCATAACTTCGGCTGATGATCATTTTACAGTAAATTACCAGTAGATCTCTGTCTCTTGTGCCAGCATTAAACAAAATCCAAATATCATGAAGATGTTATTGCGTCTGTACCCATATATCAGCCCCATCCTGTTCGAGAAGATAGACCTGAGGTAGAAATGCATTTTGATCTCAAATTAATCAGTTTTCGTATGTTATACTCCAGAATTCTACTTTTGTTGTACTCCATTATTGTTCAGCTTTTCTATTATCTTGCTGGGAAGCAAATATCTCAATCTAAGATAGTGCTACAGAATGTAGAGACCATTTGAACTAAAAATACAAGATAAATATAACCATAAACATCCATCTAAGACTACATTATTATAGTCGTACAGTTCATCTTCAATCATAGAATGACCTTAGCTCAGACAAGAGGGAATCGATCGAAGTACAAGAAGTAAAACTTGTAACTCCTCTTCGACCTTGGCGATTTATTTCCGGTGAAAGGGGAATAACCCACATCTCCAGGAGCTGTTTGTGCGTGTGACCTGTTTCAGAGTACAATGGAAAAGGCCATTGTCCAGGCGTCACGTATCTCGCCTGCAATCTTTTTGTATGTCCACAGAAAGGAAAAGAGGTGGAATTGGAATGAAACGAGCATTAATAATACTCGTCTTGTAAAGTCTGACTCTCTCCTTGACCATTATGTAGCATTTTCAAAGAATGTAGGTAAAAGTGATCCAAGTCAAATCTTCTATTGGGATCTGACTGATGTAAGCAAACAAGCCTCCACTCTTCGTGAAGTGTATAAAAAAAAAATCGCAATCAAAATTTATAACTTCTTTTCTGGCAATTACTTTCTAAGTAATTTAATGGGCTGATTTTCTCTTTTAACTGTCCTGCACAAGATCGAATAAAGGAGAGGCGTAGATATGGCTGTGGGCATCTTTTTTTCTTGCTATGTTACATTAATGAAAGTGACACAGGCCATGGAAACATTAAATTTGTTTTGATTCACGTTATTCGGTCAAGTGGATTTTTAAAATTGGTTGGCATATGATATATTTTTGGCGATTTGGAGAAGGTCAAGAATTTTATACATAGCCATAAAATACATTGGATCGATGTTTTCGACGGCAGTTCATTCACTTTATCATAAACTAAACAATATTACAATGGAAGCTGGAGTTTTTCATCATAGTATATAAGTAAACCCGGTCGGCTGTAGGTTTTCGTTTTTCTCTTTCTATTATCCTGTTATTCTCTTTCATCACAGTAAAGCAGATGCAAATCTACCAGGGACAGGGAAAAAACCATTAACATTATTACCTAAGTTTCAACAAGTAACAATAAAATTATAATAACAGTAAAGAGCTATATTGTAGATGCATTAATATCAAGAATGCTGGTATTAGCTTGAAAAGAGCTTTCAAATATACGCTGATAAAACGTGAAACTCATAGAATACCCCGCCGAAATATCCCATTGTCAGAACTCACACATTTTGTTATGGGTGAAAAGTATTACATGTATTATGTTCACGTTCTGTAGGAGCGGAGAAGCAGATGTAAGAGCAGTCACTCAGATTCACCATTGCGGCTGGGGCTGTGGGCGTGGTGCAGACCTATTGGCGATCACCAATCTATTTCAGGGGATACATGTATTGTGAAATTAACGTCCCTCGCGACCCAACGAGATTTGCCGGTGAATGGGATGGTCAAATAAAACCGGTTCTGGCCTTAGGAGTATGAGAGTAAGAATATAATCATTTCTTGGTTGTTGTGGCTAAACCAGGGCCGGGCAAGATGGATCTGATTCGATTTATTACATCGACAAGGATTCAGAGAGAGAGAGAGAGAGACCTCGAACGTCAGCTAAAAGATCGGGTCACCATGAAAAGACGGTAATACACAGGCACTTACAGGAAGGGAAGAAGATAGCAGCGGGGACAATGGAGGAGTGACGGATGTTAAAAAACGGAGGGATGGCAGTGAAGCCAGAGAGAAAACTCCAATACCCACGTCATGGGTGAAGCTATGAAGAAAAACAAATGAGAAAAAGGCGAGAGAATAAAGAGAACACGTAAAAGTTCAAAGAAACATTGAAAAAACGAAGTGAAACTAAAATAAAAGGAAAAAAGCAAGATTATGTGGAAATTATTAGAAAAAATACAAAATACCATTGCCACAAAATTTAATAACAAAAGAACACAAGGCCACTCAGTAGGAAAATAGAATAAAAAGAATACCTCTTTCATTTTACTTATTTACTCATTTAAATGGCGGGAGTCATTTTTGTCTGAAAACCCATCAATGAACGTTAATAAGTGTTAAAAGGAGAACAGTAAAGTATCATGAACTTTTTTTTTTTTTGAGCACAATACTTTTCACTGAAATCTCACTGATAATTATTAATGTTTGACTCACGATGGGTTTCCCGTTATCGTGGTTTGGGTCAGAAGTATTCAACGATTCAACACATTGACACCAAAGGCGTGCATTTCTATCTTTCTAAATAAAAAACAGCAGGGACAAAAAATTCACTGCTGCGAGGAAGAAATGCCCAGACCTGAAAAAATTACATGTGAAAGATAGTTCTTTTTGCTACTATGTCTATTCCTTTGGCAAGAAAGCGAAGTATCGTAATTTTGTAATAAATGAAAATAGGCCTAAAAATATCGAATAATGCTTTCTCCTCAACAATGATGGCCTCCCTCCTGCCTTTGTTTTGTTTCGACTTTAGTACCGTGCATGTCATAAAAAATAACCATATCAAGCTTGGTGCGCAGTGTCCTGGCGCGCATGAGTTCTGAAGCAGGACTGTAGATTACTACTTTTATTGTAAGAGAGATAGAGAGAGAGTACGTCATCGAATAATGCTTTCTCCTCAACAATGGTTGCCTCACCCCTGCATTTGTTTTGTTTCGACTTTAAACTTCTGGTTGCGTTTCAAACTTTGAAGGCATGAGTTTCTGTGCCGTCTGCCTTATGCACGGTACGGGCCATGCGAGTGTTACTGTGCCAGTTGTGAGTTGTTTTCTTCCTAGATCTACATAATCTGTGTGCTGATTGTGCGTGTTGTCTGCAACACTAGTTTTATAAAAAAAATAAAAAATAGAACTTATTAATAGGCTGTATTTCCAAGAAAGTTTGAGATGTGCATAAATGAAGAAAATCAAACTTTGTCTCATAAGAAACTGATCAGTCGGTACTAAATTCCAGGACTCTTTACCTTTGAGATACTGAAAGTAAAACACAAACAGCCAAAAACTCAAGATCCTGTCGATCGCTTTCACATGAATGTCAACACTGGTGCTGTCTCTTCATGTGTGAGATCTCGAGGCAATCAGGTGTAGAAGATTTGGCTAAAAAGACAGGGGTGGACGCTAATAGGCATAAAGATATTGTGAGTGCGTTACAATTAAAGATTATGAGAGGAAAACGTAAAGACCAGTAGACTGCAGCTTTTCAATTCTTTTTATTCAATGCCCTTCCAGGCAATATCTCAGCCGCTGATCACTGAATCAACCATATAAACACAGTAATAATACACATAAACATAATCACGGAAACACGTGATCTGGTACACAAAGATAGAGGGCAGGACGAAAATGCGGCGGAACTCGGTTGGGCGCATGACTATAAGAGAACCTAATTACCGTGGCACGACTTCAGTTCTTGTTTGCTCCAACTCGACTTTTCGCACAACTGAGAAATTCGACGTTAAACGTTTGCAGCTTTAGTTATTATGATAAGGAGTTAGAATAAATCGGGACTGTGAAACAGCTTAATACGTGCCACAATGCCTTTCAAAGAAGGATCAAAGTGTGCATTTATCATACCTCTACTATATACTAAATTTAAAAGATCTCCAGTTTTTCGGAAAATGGGAATAGGACAAACAAAAACTAACGTTGCGATGCATCAGTCCAACAGTACAGTCATTCATAATGGAAGAACTAGCCACAGCTCCAAGTAAATTGCCGCTGACATTTTTGCCCCACCCCCACACCCCAACTCCAACTCTCAATCACCCCTCTTGGACAGACTATCTTTCTTCATTGCAGATATTGTCAGTTTTGATCCATGGACTTTCACCCTGTCAACTCTCTGTGCACAGGCAAAAATCCCCAGCATGGACCAAAGTTTATTTTCGTGATGGTTACTGGGATGAGAGAAGATTGTTGACTTGGACACGAGTCTAAGCATTGTCTTATTCGTTGGAGACAGATTTAGTTCATCATCTGAAGTTTGTTATAAGGACTCTACAGCGGGACGGAATTTATTTTAGAAATAAAAGGGAAAGGAATTAGTAGTTTACACCCGAAACTGTGCTTTCTCGGGAAGATTAAATTCTGTACAAGGGTTTGCACAATATCCAGTTAGCCTGTGTCAATATGGCAGCCTTCTCCTGTCCATGCCTATCCACAATTTAATCCGCCAGGTGCATGCCTCGCGCCAATAAACCAAAATCATTGTGAGAATAATAACAGCCAAACGGAAAAAACAACAGCTAAAGCCCTTTACACAGTGTTTGACGTTTGAACAAAGTGAACTAGATACGCTTTATTTTGAAATTTCTAACCAAGGCTTTGGCGATACATCGATGAAAGCTGGCCATTATTATTAATGTCCGTATGTTCTTTGTCATTAATTCCGATATAAAATGTCAGCATGTCCTAATTATCCACAAGCATGCCATCTGGTTCTTAATAAAACTAAAATTGTAATAGAGAGATAGACGTTCGTCATTATTGGACAGCCTTCCAAAATGGAGTTCGGCCAAATTTCTGTTTTTCTTCTGGACTAAAACGAAGTTCTGTGACCCTATTGTATTTACTATATCTCAGTGTCCTGTTTATCTAAAACAGCCACACACAGTAATCATTATGATGTTCCTTTCCTTTTGCGACCCCGGGGGGTGGGGGTGGGGGTGGGCAGATTAGAAAAAGGTTCAAGTAGAACAGAAAGAGAGCAAGAAAACAAAATCAGTAAATTTGCAAATCGATATCTTGCCCACACACGTCCATGTCTTACCAAAACTAACGAGAGCAAAAACAACAATGACATAGAGTTGAACAAACAGGAAAATATTTTATTTACCGAATACTAGTGAGTGTCAACGCTCCTTACTAATCTCCATCTTGCCGGAACTCTGCAATCCTAATCAATGACATGATGACAGAAATGACGTGAGCTGCCAGACACGGTCAGCCTAGGGATCAAGCACTGCCATCGACTCTGAGAGAGAAAACTCGGCATTCTTGTAGAATAAGCAACATTAACTGACATCTTCAACCAGTAATTTTATTATATGATTTGTCAGACCACAAAAAGTTTGAGTAATGGGAAGATAGATCTATTTTGTTAGCGAATACACGGGCGTTTCAGACTGACATCGGTATTAACGAAACGCCAAACTATAATCTTTTTTTCAAAGCCGTGAAGGATTTGGTGATGACAACCTGGCAGTTTTGACAATCAAGGTTCATTGTTCGTGAAAGGAAGGATTTAGAGACAACATCATTATCTCTTTGTTTTTCTACTTGATTGAATATACAGTCAATATACTGTGGTTTCACAATGGTTATGATATTTCTCCAGGCTGTGTTTCTAAAGTCTTCCTGATAAAAATATCATACTGCACACGGTAATAGTTCTTGAAGCTTGTAATAAATCGGTCAATCAATAATATTCCTGAGATCCCTTGGCTTGAGGTGGAAATTATCTGCTTTTTATTTTTAAAAAGTTGGGGTGTCCATTAACTAGAAGTATGTGGCTGCTAAGGACGATTTGATCAAACAGGGAAACCTGAAAGTACTTTCATCTAAAGTGCCTAATTGTGTCGGATCCCGAAAAAAAGTCTGAATTAAAATGCGATCGTCGGCAGTTGAACAGGGCAGTACGTTTTACATTGAAAAGCTACATCTGAGAACGACACAGTTCAGATGTGTCTAAAATGTAATTTGTATTTAACATTTCCGTTCATCTAGCGCGGGTTTGTGCCACTAATTCAACTACGGTAAAGTAAAATCAAATACTGAAATGTTTTATCCAGACTGAATTGATTCTACCCTTCAAGCTAATTATACCAGCTATTGAAAAACTACTTTCCTATTAAGTGAAACCTTACAGAGAGGCAAAAGGCTGGCCCATAATTAAACTAGATTTTTGTATACAAAATATGGATAGAAAACCCATAAGGCAGAACACGCCATGGTATCTGAGGCTTTACAAAACTACTGGTGTTTTTTTTTTTTTTTTCAGCCTTTCTTTGACATAACAGATTTTACCAAAAACATTTACAGACTGGTAAACAGACTAAGAAAATAACGTTTGTCCCCGTAAATGTAAACTACACCAATCTCAGTACACAGTACTAATCTCAGTAAATATAGACATAATAAACAAACTGGTTGGGCTACAAAGGACACTCCCATTACAAGAAAGTACAGCACCCACATTAGCAATGCAGACCTTTTCAACGTCAGTTTGAGTGCCGGAATAGCAGACAAACAAGAAGATGGAGTGCACCCAACGAGTAAATTGCTGGTCATTATTTTAGCAGACTTCGTGGAAAAAAAATTAAAAAAATAACTCCACTGTTATTTCTATTTTTAGAAAAGACGTCATAGTTCAGTGGAAGCAAAAAATAGCATAATTGCTGGCATTGTCCTTTTAGTAAGTACAGCTCTATGTGGGTATTTGGCAGTTTGTGCAACAGTGAATTTCCTTCTACGGATCGTAATATAGGAGGTTTATTTCTGGCCCATTAGTCTACTTCATTATGGTAGGTGTTCCGGAATTTGTTTAGCCGCTTATTATTCTATTTCAAATGAAATTAGCAAGCCTCAATTCATAACTTTCTTCCCTTCCACCAAACTGCGGATATGATGATGAAGGCGCTGACTGAGAGAATCAGAATGAGTGTGGTCCAGTTTCTGAGAAAATTACTGATACTAAAAGCCCACTCGAGGGTGACTGATGCTTGGACCATGACAAAAAGATGAAAAGCAGTTCAGGTATGTGATGAAGGGAATATTCATAACGAAATGTGTCTCGATGTTAAGCTCCAGTGACTTCGGGAATCCTAGCGGAAACAATCATGGAGTAGAGAGGAACATAATTAATTGTCACAACATTTAATTGATCGAGTAAGCACGCCAAAGACCCCCCCCCCCACCCATACCCCCGTCTCGTTTTTTGTTGATATATATTTTTTTAAAGTGCTTCTGCGTTCATATTTTTATAAAATAACTGGTGTGTACTTTGCAGACAAAAGTTAGTATTTGGCTCTTGTAGCTGTGAAGGAGAGTGCCCATACTGATTTATATAATAAAGTGTGTGACCAATCCATCATGCACGCCTTAAAATGCTCCAGTCTGCTTTCATTATGTCTATCATTATCTACACAACAAGACAGTCTTATTGCCTGTATTTATTTGATGTATATGTGTTCGTGCGCGTTTGCTTGCTTGCGTGCGTATGTAGGTGTGTGTGTGATGAGAATTATGCTACACAGACAGCAGACCCATGAGTTCTTATGTAAAGGTCACACGTCAGGGCACGTCACGGCACGTCACGTCACGTCACAAATATTAAAAGTAGTTGAGCTATATAAATGGCAAAGCCCAAGATAATATTATCATAGTGCCATTTACCAGATGTCTATCTTGTCTGTCAACTTCTTTATTACCAGCTTTCACCAATAATTCAGCTTGAGACTTTACTTTCTTCGTGCAGCCTCCATTGTATTTCTTCTTTGAAGCATATCTTTTGAATAAACTACTGAGCGGTACATTTCAGTGTTTCCACTTTTGTTTTCCCAGTCTACAAATTTGCACTGGAAATTCAGCAAACTAACCGTGCCTGGTTCAAAGTACGCTTTTTTTTCTGGTTAAACGTACATAAGCGGACACTCTAGAAATATAGAACAGTTTAATATAAGGCTGGCCTTATGTTTGAAATTCATTACGTTACACTATACATCCCAAATGGGAGTATCATTAGCATTATTACGGGGTCGTTTGTTATAGAAAGCACCAATGAAGCCATTCAATAATTTACACTGACTAGTCCAGGAAAGGTCAATAAGTATGGACTCACTAGATGGTAGATTGCATAGACATTATCCAAAATCGACCATGGTGCAGGATGAGAGACACTCCTCCCAATCTTCAGAAACATTCATAGTCGGCCTTCGCCATACCGAAAATGCCATACATGTTACCACGGCGGGTGTTTCATTACCTCTGTACTGATTGAGTCCACAGAGCAGGGGATGCAGTGCGCCGAAATTCAATTACCGTGTTGACGGCAGTAACCAGGCTTTCTCCAGCGTGAAGAATTTTGGTTGGACTCAGAAGAACAGTTCCAATCACATTACTTGATCAACCTAAGTGAAGGCCAGCATGCTGAAAAGTTGACACTCATGACCACCTTGCCCCTGGCGGTACTAAGTCAGGGAGTTTCTTGTCTTGATTACAGCTGGGCTCTGGCATGCTGATTGTTTGTGGCTTAATTTCATGCAAGAATAAATGTCCTTTTGCTCTCAGGATAGCCAAGCATCTCATTCAATTCTAAATGTGTGTCAGGTGCCATACTGCTCCCAACATAAAATTTAGATCTTAAAAGGTTTTCGGAGAAGGGAAACACGGATGGGTACTCGCTAAGGACTCGGGCACCGTTTTATTTATCAAAACAGACTGTAAGATAATAATTATGTTTTTTACCTGTAGAGCTGGAGATATTCTCAGCTTCTGGAGTCCCTGAATATTGATGTTTTTTCTATTGAATGAATTCACAGAACATAACGGAACATAATTATGCATATTTCTCCAAATTCCATGTTACAACAGCTATTTATAATCATGACCTTAAAACTTACCTTACAGCATCAATAAAGTCTGACTGTACACTGATGCCTTTGTCATCATTCTTTATGTGATATCCTTGAGATCAATCTGGACTTTCTCAGCTCGGGAAATAGGATGTGCTCATCATTCGCTTCTATCTTGTTTTGTTTCTTTTTAAACTCGGGCCTCTTCAGTAGCTTTGACGCCAAGGAGGTAAAATGCCCGGTCTGTTGAAGATATTCCCCTGAAAATCGTTTCGCGGTCTTTGAAATACTTACTTCAAGATAGTCCCAAATTGCTAATTACTAAGGTGTGATAAGACAAAGTGGAGGAATTTATCATCATGCTATGACCAAAAAAAAAAAAACGACTAGGACTGATTGAACACCCTAAAGAGTAATGACAATAATGATTTTAAGAACACGAACAACATCAGCTATAAGATCAACCAAAGTCCTGTTGTACCCAGTGGGTATTTCAAATTATGAAATCTTCAGTTGTCGGCATAGAAAGTTTCACACACTGAGGCGCTGATAATCAATCAATCATTCTATCAGTTAGTCGTGGATCAGATCGATCTGCAAGATATTTGGCTTGGCCTTCCCAAAGCTCATGTCAGAGATAATGAGCACCCATCAACAAATAGCCCAGCTATGTCAGGGTCGATGAAAGACTCACTCTTTCAAATGGAAATGGACGTCAACTCTTCATCACCGTGCGCCTTCGCAAATATCGCGGAATTTTGACTTACAAGCTGAGAATCGGCTCGACTTATATATACATATAATAAGCTAACAGAGAGACAGACAGGCATGCAAGTAACTTCAGAGATAGACAGTTACAATTAGGTAGCAAACATACTGAAAACTAGCTATATCGATGGACGGACATACCAGTGGATAGATAGATAGATAGATAGATAGATAGAAGGGACACAGAGAATGCTCGAAATCTAATACAGGACGGACATGGATAATGGGAAGTAATGGACAAAAAAAAAGACGAAGAAAAGGGACTGAGAGCGCAGTCAGTTCAGAAGGTAAAAAAAAAGATGAATATTATGCCCGTCCAGCGATACACACACCGGCAATGGAAACGAGCAGGCAAGCGAAGGAGGGAGGGAGAGAGAGAGAGAGAGAGAGAGAGAGAGAAAGAGAGAAAGAGAGAGAGAGAGAGCAATGGCAGCAGAGCCTTTGAAAATACACAGTTAATTTGTAGGACATAATTATATTTGTACTACATTGTAAGATGGTAGATCTAAATCCTAAGGAATGGCTGGGAATAAGACTTAAAGCTTTTTTTTTTTCTTTCTTTCTTTCTTTTTTTTTTTTTTTAAATTTATTTTCCTGTAACTACATGGTTCCTACAGAAAAAGACAAATAGCTAGTAAAAGCTGGTATAGGATGTCTTTATACTCTTTGGCCTCTAATGATTGTGGCAGATGATTGGTGGGCACCTCTGGTAGGGTTTCCTTCTGTCCTATCATTCTGTTACATTCTGTCTATCGTCTTGCTTTTCTCCTAGCACAATAATGACTGTTATCGGGTCTAAGTGGCTTCTCCAAACTCAAAATCACAGCTTATGACTACCAGGAATAAATGGAGTGAAAGAGTCATTAAAACTTGGTACCAGGGATGAAACAGACGGAAACTGCATCCACAACAACCACAAACAACTACAAGACCAATAAAAACAATGTTCAGAAATATGGAGCGGCGATTCCTTCTCCCGATTACGCCATCATTTTTTTTTCTCTCTCTCTATCTCAGCCAGTGTGCCGTTCATCATTGCGCTCCAACGTCGGAATGTTATACTGCTTTCATTACCAAAACCGACAGGCGGGATCATTAGCAGCAACTCCAGAACACATCTTCACCCTAAGGCTTTTTGGCATTAACAGTGCTTGCTTCTGTCAAAATGTCTCGTGACCAAGTCTGGATATGAGACAGATACACGGGGGTGGGGGGGGGGGGGGGGGAGAGAACAGCCAATTTGTCAAGACCATATTCAGTAAAAATCAATTTACGACATTGAGGTCGACGACTAAACAGACAAAACAACAACACCAACAACAACAAACCCACGAGTTTTGTGCTTAACCTTTACTTAAGTAACACCTTGGACAACTTTGCCTTTCACAAACAGATTTAAATGACTCAGACTGAACAGCAATGTATTCCACGATACAAACAGCGATAAGTAGTGTCGAGTTTAGTCCATAACTATGAAACAGAGTGTATTGTGAAATTCAGAGGCGATGATGAGGAAATAAATAGTGTGTGGCAGCGAAAGTCCGTGTGCATTAACGTTTCTCCCCAAAGCATCTATCTGATTTATTTTTTTTAAATTCGCATAATAATAAGCAATACACAAATACAAAAACCAAAACAGGGAAAGAGAGAAAGAAAGAAGGGGGTGGGGGGTGGGGGAGGGGGGGCGGAAAAAAGAGAGGGGACAGAAAAATAATGTCAAAGAAAGGAAAGTTTGAACATAACTACAGTTAGGCCCGGGGGGGAGGGGGTCACTATATTATTATGTTTGAGTGCAAGGTTCAATGCTTATTTTACGAGGTAGAGCAAGTTGGCCCCCTACTAAATAGAGAGAGGACTAGCGAAAGAACTGATCCTTTTTTACCCACGTCATCATCATGACCATGAAAAGGCCATCTGGCTCAATCTTTCAATCTCAAGAAAACAAATAGTATACAATAGAAAACTTGTCTTGACACTCATTCCCTGCATCCAGTGTGGCACGTTGAAAATGGCAGGGCTAGAAAAATCAAAGTACAAAACAAAAAAGGGGGGGGGGGGGAGAGCGGAGGGCAGGATAACAACATGGTACTAGGTACTATAATGGCGCTAGATGGCGAACATGAAAGCACTTAAAACTCTATGATTACGTGATTACAAATTATGAAACTTTATGGACTGCCTAAACGTTGGACAATAAATAAATTACGTAGACACCTCCATTTGAGACACAATTCATTATTTACAACATTTTCGAGCCGAAAAAAAATTAGGTTTTTTCATTCATTGAGTAGAATGGAAAAGTATGATCAGAAAGTTCGGTATGACTACGCAACCAATGTTCTACGAACAGCACTTTAGCTAGTGTGAATAAACAGGATTTATGCTAATCACAGCATCAAGGCCACTGATATTGTTTTCAACTATGTCGTGGCCTACTCTTTGACTTGCTGTCATGTACATTATGATTAGCAATTCCTTTTTGTTTTTCCTCTGGTACAATTCCATTATAATGGTCAAAATTCAACAACAACAACAACAATAAAAGCCAGACTGAGAATTTAATTTTGATCTTCCAGGACTATAGTCTTTTTTTTTTGTTTTTCCATTCTGATTTATGTTAATATGTTTCAGGCTGGTGAAGATTAAGAAAGGGAATTTGATAATAAATATTAAACAATATTCCCTTTCTTATGTTAGAGCAGCTGGAAACAGCATTAAAACAAAATTGTGATGTAGCTGCTGGGAGTAATGGAATACTGGTAAATGCCACGTGCAATATCACGCCGTTAAGTTAACTGCGAGTAACGAAAAGTTTGCTCATTATGACCTCGAACTGTTGTAATCTTCAATGTGTCTATACCAGCCGTCCGCTGTTTCCCTAACATCGGTTGCTTCGCCCTTGGCATTCTGCACCGCCATTTCGGTCGCTAATTAGGTCACAAATGGTGAGCACTTAGCGAACTCAGAGGAGTCTTCCCCACAAATTCCCTTCACAACAGAGGTGATGCCACTTGGGGTTCCGTCTCTATCAATATACAGTCATGGTTTTGTCATGCACTGAATCATTTTTACCAGCTAAGAAATCAATTCAGGGTTAAGGCAATGTTGTAACAGATAATACATGCCCAAGAAAAATGTATGTATTTATTGTCTTACAACAACTTTTACTGGTCAATGAGTTTGTATTATGGGGCTTTAGCTACGATCGATGCCAGTGAAATTTGAAAATTCAAATGTATTAAGTGAAAAGTCCCTAGGTTTGAGAAAAATGAAGCTATTTCCTCCAGTAACTTAATATTATCTAATTTGAATTTCACCTGTATTTGTTAGCACTCAAGCACCATCAGTTTTCAGCATCATAAAGAAGTCGGTATTTGATACCACTTTCTGGGGGATGTCAATTTGATAATCAGGTCCGATCTTCACTTTGTGTTCTTTCATTTTCAATCCCTGAAACAAGGCTAAGTTCATTCATCTAAAAAAAAAATTATGTTATGACATGATATCAACCGGTCTTAACAACTCTCTCATTATATTGTATAACATCAATGAATAGAGTCTGGCTGGGCGGAGAAGTGTCATCCTTTGTGAAACTTGTGGCCAGAGACAAAGTCTAACAATTCACCAGACCCACCAATGGGCCTTACAAGATGTTCTCAGCCAAGCTTAGGATGACTTTTTGTTTCATCTGAAGGTCGTGTGTTTACCATAATCAAAGACAGTCTGTCACGCCTAGGTCGTGAGCTGGATCCACTGAATGTATCATTTTAAAAATAATCAAAGTCTACATTGGACACGCTTGTTTGTGAAACACCAGTGTTAGCCAGCTTAGTTGGTCACGTCGACACGGCAGGCAAAACAAAATGGCGGAGGTGACACTTTTTGTGACACCACACTGTAGTATGGGTAGGTCTTGTTATTTGTTAGTCTGTGGTCAGAGCCGAGATGGTGTGACGGCGGACTGAATATTACGCGTGGCGTCAGATTTTAAGTCCCAGCTTAGCACGATGATATAAGTCGTGTAAGAGTATGGTCAGGACTCTGGAAGGAAGATACTCAGACAGATTATTCCGCATGGCTATAAAGGTAAACATATTGACATTCGTAGTCTTCCGCCCCTGTCAAATGTCTGCAGACATCTTCTCATTTTATAAATTGTCAGCAGTTGGGTCTCAATCCCTTCCATTTGCGTAAATTACCTTTTCTGGGTGCGATTCCATTTTCTTAAAATACCTCTTTTTTTCCCGATGATGTTTCTGTCTGTATCGAACTTTCAAACACTCTCACTGAGACACGCCAGGTGTTCGTCAACCGTTTCTAAATTCACGTTGCCTCCATTCATTAGTCACCGTCGCAGTTTTAGTTTCCACCACCATCTGAAACTTTCTTGATCATGTCTATACAATTTAAGACACTCTAATCTTCTGTCCTGTTCGTGCTTCCACTTTCGTCTACAGTTAGGTTAGGTGCGTACCGTACATGCAACCTGCGGTCGGGTGGCATTTGTGTCTTAGTTTCATGTTCTTATCAACTTTGAAATGTGCTCGTATAATGCATGACTGCACATCTAAGTTCGTTCGCTAAGATTTTTTTTTAAATGCCATGCGACTGTGACGCGACAAAATCGCAGGTGAGCGCCAAGTCTTAGGCTCAAAGCTTACTGGGTCAAGACTTTGTCTCGATTTTGTGGTCAATGGAGTTAAAAGGGACATCGTGCTTTAGTGACATTGAAACGAGTCTGTCCCACTGGGTGATTTAAAATGAATCTGGAGCCAGAGCCGACACAAAAGACACTTGACTCAGCGCGCCACCAACCTTACAGTGGTTAAGCCACGACAAAGCGCTAGTGCAAGAATTGTAATCAATCAGTTCTTTCTGAACAGACACCAGATTGTATTGTCATCAAACTCAATAGTGAATTTGATCTTGGCAAAGTAAAATCAACAAGATATCTCTGTGTTTTTTATGATACTGGTATTCTATATCAACGTTAGAAGACAAAATTTCAAAGCTGGACCACAATAAATAAATTTAAAATAAACAAGTGTCTGATTTCTTTGGATAGGGGGTTTGGGGGGGGGGGCGGGGGGGAGGGTGACAGGATGAACTAAAATAAAAACAAAAACATACCATTCCTGTATTTGTGATCTCTATCATACTAATGTAAATACTTTTCTTTCTTGTCTTGATTAGCTAGGATTAAGACACCTTGTTTCTATTCACAAGAAACACCGTTTTCGTTTATGTCTCTTGTATCGTGATTTCCCTCTGTTGAGGCTGCCAGAAAGTGCCTGGCCAGGGCTGGACGCCACGGACAAGCATGTAAACGGATTCGACTACTGTCACATGCTGTGCTCTGAATCCACCGCATGCCACTCCTTTTGACCATTCAATATTTTTAATAGTGTGTGAACACATGGAAACATAAACGTTTTGGTAATGATCATGATACAACACGCTGGTTAGCACAAAAACTGCAAGGTGACTGCTGAATACTTCAGAGATCGCCAACTCAAACCTAGATTCAAGATCGAACGAGAAGCTCTGATGACCACCTGACAATTTGTACGCCTGACAAGGGGTAGACCTCCCAGGGCGAAGGCAAGGAAACCTAGACATTATGGGTGTTTCCAACTGTCAGTCATTCTAAATCCAGGGGACCCCGAAACGACAAGTGGCTTCACTTCCAAAAAAAAAACGTTGTCGCTTCCTCTATACGTGGTCACTTTTTATTTCCACTCAATGTCTTAAGGTTCTTTGCGTCACTCTGTGTGTGAGAAGAATAGGGAAGCAAGAAACGTGATACTATTGAACAAGAAGGCTCGGCGTCCGGCCAAGAGACCAAAAACAACAACAACAACAACAAATGAAAGAATGGATGATATTAGTTTTAGGAATAAACCAAATAACCTAACAGATCAGACAATGTCTAGAAACAATTTACATTTGATTAAAACAAAATTGTTACTTAGTTAAAATGGTGCAGGTAATGAGCAGTGGGAAAACCAAGTCGCGATTGAACAAAGCTTTTTTTTAATCCAATTACAGCAACAGTAAGATGTGTTTAATGACCAGACGCTTCTTGTGGAACAGTCTGAGCATTTTTTTTAATGCTCTTCAATCTTTTGAATGCATCAAACAAGTTTTATCGTGCACGCTGAGGGACAATTGGGATTAAGGATTTAGGAAGTTTTAATATTATTACTTTTATTGCGAACTTTTTTTGTTTATATTTTATGCGCTCACAATAGTATTGTGCGCGTGCTGGAAGTTAATGTAAATTAATTTTAATACTCTACAATTATATGCCAGTCAAAACTGGCGGGTCGCTTTGATGCAAAGGCTAAAGATGATGAGGCGGATATGAAAGTTTTACAAGAGCCTCTTTTCAGTTAATCGCGTGTCTTTTACACATCGTAAAAACCATTGCATAAATAATTATCCGATCTTGGTTTAAATCAGTAGAAATACCACATGACTAAAGGCCTGTTCCCTTGAAGCGTGTTGTCAGGACTTTTTGTCTGCGGATCGTTTTCACCCACTGAACCCGCACGTGTTCTCTAAATTAGCTCCTTCTATTATGTAAGCGTATTTTTGAGATAATATTATAATACTGTTCGAAAAGAAAAAAACAACTCGCTTGTCAAAAGCACGCTTCATAGGAACAGGCTTTATGAAAAAATCGTTATTCTCAAATATGGGGCATTTGAAATTAATAGATTAAAAGTTATTCATATCACTCCCCCCCCCCCCCCCGCCAGAATTTATTATTCATTATTAAATATATATTGTTATTAATAAATATTCAAATATTATTTGAGTTGTGTGTTGTGTGAACTGATGTGAGTTGTGAACTGCTGTGAGTTGCGAACTGTTGTGAGTTGTGAACTGCGCCTAACAGGCTGCGTTACAATTTGCTCTGAGATAGAGAGAGAGAGAGTGAGCGAGACAGGGAGAGAGAAAGAAGCAGTGCAGTGTGTTGAGCGCTTCGCCGGCAGCTCCATTCTGCTCTGTGGTTGACATGTTGTTTCTGTAAAGCGCATAGAGCATTTTAAATGGATATGCGCTATATAAATGCTATACATTATTATTTTGTTTTTTGCACATATTATTATTATCATATCGATACCCTGGTCGTGGCATGAAGAGGGGGGGGGGGGGCGCAATTTTCTAATGCATTTAAGTTGCTGTCTGTATTATTTCACACGCTTCTGATCTGCCTTGTTATTATTATCAATCCTCGCGCGGTACATCTGGAATAATCTCATTTGTCCAAAAATTGCCTATGTGGTTTCATGCAGCAAAATGATTCAAAATTCGCACCACTTATCTCCAGAATCTGTGATAGAAAACGTTTTTAAAACATCACCCGTCTGGATCCGAAAAGCCATCTCCGCACACACAACGTTTTCCTGACGTCTGTGATCGGCGATAATCTACTGTCGGCCCTCAAGCGGTTGTCTCGGCAAATTCTGATTCATTACTGTTTGCCAAAAAGAGAGACGTAGCTTTACTCATTACAACATTCAGCGTTTGCTATTCCACTTAGTGCAACAGGCTACTGAGGAAAGACATTGTGTTCCCTTGAGAAAACTGCCCAATGCCGACAAATCAGTTGTATTGGAAGCTGAGAAACCAGTAACCTAAGCATCTCCAGGGCATTGTGAGAAAAAAACAAAAAGAAAAGGAAACAACTTTTTGAAACTACAGCGACAGCGATAACTGTTCCAGAGATTACATGACCAGGAGAAAAGTACCATCAATGAGAAAAGGTGACAGGCAAAGAAAAGGCAAAAGCAAGGGCTGGTTTTCTCTTGTCTTTTGACCATTATTTAATAACAGTTCGGTTTACATGTAGACGAATTTAATTCATGGCGTGGGTGAATAAAGTATACTGTCTCATACTCGTGTGTCAGGTTGTCATGACTTCATTCCAAAATGTATCATGAAAGAATTATGATAAAAAGAGTGAAGGTAGAACAGTATCCCCATTAAACAAACGCGATAGTGGTTCAGGAAATTATCTTGGACGTTGCCTGAAGACTTGAGAAAAAGACTTGACTACAGGATCAACCCTATAATAATAACTGTTTCAGCTGCAATTTGGATAAAGGGAATACTGAAAGCCCACTGTTTGCTCAGACATTGTGGTTTTATCGGGTTTAGTTGTAATAGTAATACTTGTCTTGTATAGTACTGGAATCCACAAAACAGAAATGATGTGCTCTAAGGCGCTGAACTAAAATGAGAAACATTATTAACATAAGCTCAATTCATTATACCCCCAGTCACAGACATTAACAAAACTTAATTTACTCTCATCTTCAAACCTCTGAGATCAAAATGGACATCAGTCAAGAAAACAGTCCTAACGGCTAAACAATTATTCAGTTTTGAAGTTTATCGCTTCTGTCCACAATACTGTGTGGCCAGTCGACTCTCCTGCGTGACTAATAATGTAACGAATAACGTTAGAATTAAGCCCACAGTTTTATTTGTCTGTCTGTTTGTCTGTTTGTTTGGGTATTATATTTCAAGGCTGGCGACAGTGGACTCATTATTTCACAACTACACACGAAACGAGATTGCAATGCGATCATCTTGTCAGCAAATTTGTTTTCCCTGTGTCATGCTCGGGCATGATTATTCGCCACCATGCTGCTAGGAAAAGCACGTACAGGCAAACAAACTGAGCTTCCATTCCGGCAAGGTTACAATCATCATTAGCGCAATGGAGCACAGAGACAATTATTTATTGAACTATGGCTATCATAACTTAGAAACTGAAGACAATCATAATGTAATTCCCAAATGATTTTGAAATGACTTTGAAATGCGAACCAAATTTGTTGTACAGATGTATAATTATTACAAGGATGTAACGTTTCAGCAGCGTAAAATAAGAGGCCAAAATATTGCGAGTGCAGTTATTCAGACAATTCAGATAATATGAACGGAAAACCAAATGCCTAAAATTGTTTCTCTATGAGAATAAATAATACAGCTGAGCTTTGAAAAGTTAGTTCTTAAGGCTTGATATTGTTGGAAATTAATCCACGCTTGATATAAAACAAAAGGACGCAAAGATGATAAAACTGATTGGCTAGTCCGGGGGCGAAATTGGCTACACAAAGCAAACTCAAAAAATACTTCCTCACCATTTCAAATCTTCTGATCTGAAAAAAAAAATAAAAAAATTCCTCAGGTCGAAAGGGGGGAGGGGGGGCACCTATACAATTTCACTCAAATCCGAGCTTTGGGGGAGGGGGGGGCGGTTAGGTTGGGTGATTTTTAGTTATGTAGATTAAAGAAAAGAGGGACGGTCCACATTGAGCGTCCTGGGACATATACCAAGAGATACAACAGCAGAGAAGAAATAAGACAGAAATGAAGAACAAGATCAAGAATCAAGACCAGAGGGCCAACAGCCAACAGCCAACAGCCCCGAGAAACAAAGATCATGTTAAGAGGGATGGTCCATGAAACTGGAGTTCCGTTACTGACTGTTCACTGTTGAACAATCAAGCATGTTTAGGGGATCTAAACAAGGCGAAAAGAGTGCAGTTCAACATTTTGAACATCGGCACACAGAATAAAGAAATTCAGTAAATCAGGTGTTCAAAAGGGAGAAGCCTGGGTGAGAACTAACGGTGTATCAGCCGTTTACTGAAGAACTACAAACCATTTATTCTGGTAGGGGACCGCTCTCTGAAACATGAGTATTGAATGGCAGATAGAATTAAATAAAAAGGCGAATGTATCAACCATAAAGTAAACATAAGGCTAGTGAAGAACACAATGAAAATTCCAAACTTTCACTGTACGGAACAGCAGAGACTGGGTTTGGGAAGGTGGTTGGGGGGGGGGGGGGGGAAGGGAGGGGGGAGGTCTGAAAACAATTTCAGGATAAAGTGTGTAGAAGTAGACACTGGATGGTACTGACGGGCCAGTGTAACTGTTGAGAAACTCAATAGCTTAATGTCCCCAAGGGAAACGCCTTACAAAAAGATATATATCTAAGAAGTGTGTGGCGGAAATCGATTTGAGATTCTTGCGTTGTTTATTCTGAGAATCGATTCCACCAGCTAATACTAGTGAAATCCAAGAATCACATTCTGGAACCCGTGCGAGCCCATCTAATAATCAGGCGCTGATTCGTCTGGCGGTCAGGATTGGACCAGAATGTTGACTATGCAGCATGAACTTTCGTCTATCTCTCCGTCAATGGCTCAAATGAACCAAACTCTCAGATCTGATATTTTCCTCGGAAATGGGCTGATTTGCCTCTCTGAGAGAGATACTGATGTCTTCATGCAATACGATAATTGAATGAAGTGTTAACATAAAGAAACAAAAAATAACTTCTCTCATGGCTGATTTTTCAGTACCGATGATTTAGGCGGCAGACAGTGGAGATGGACTTAAATAATGTACTTTAGTGAGTTAGGTCTGGTAACATGTGCAAAGACACTCGCCGTTTTGAGAACAATACATCTCTGAACGGACATGAAGCAGCTGCATCGCTACTTGAGGAAATGGGATGACCGACAATTCGCGTCTTTAGTTCTTGTTTGTTCTATCTCCAGTTTCTGAAAAAAAAACTGGAGACCCTTTAGTATGTAGACGTGGGTATAACTAAATGAACATTTTGACGCTTGTTTCAAATCCTTGTTGCACTTAACAAGCTGTTTCACAATTCCGATTTATTCCAACTCCTTACCATAATACTAAAGCCGTAAACCTTTAACGTCGAAATTTCTCAGATGTGAAAAACGTAGAGTTGGAACAAACAAGAACTAGGGTTGCAATAAAGCAGATACGCCACAACTTGAGGAAATGGAATGAATGCCAGTCTAGCTCCAATTTTGTTGGGAAACTAAGATGACCTTGTGAGCAAGTACTAAACATACCAGCCTTCCAATGGGATAAGAGTCCAACCGACTTGAGACAAAATAAAATAAGTATTTCGTTTCTTTTCTCTCAGCCTACTACTTTGATCAAAGACCCAAAAAAAATTGCTCAGACTTAGCTTCTTCAAAAACAGTAAAAATGCAGTTATGCCCACTTTGTTATTCATCGGATCAATTTCAGTGAATTAATGTTGGAATAGGTACATACTTCATTATTCTGAGATTGCTGCTACAACCTGGCTAAAAGCAGGACCCAACCGGATTTTGTAAGGTCTGTGTATTTCAGTTAATGACATTCAACCTCTTGAAAACACTCAGTCTTAAAACATAAAAGAAATCCCTCTGGTTCTCCAAACCAGCCGGCCATTACTACGAAAAAAAAAAGTTCTCACAGTCGGCACATTAACTGGTAAGAGTAACCGAATTGTCCAGCACTCTCATGCATTAACAATTCCGTTTCTAATACCACTGTTGTCTTCGCGTTGATAGAAGAAATGGCATCAATTTGCCGAGTCTGTATTTTAGTACTTTTCTCAATGTAGGTGCCGGTCATGCATTAGGTGTGAGTGAAATATGTACATTTTTCCCGAACGCCATTTTCTCCGAAGACAATAGGCTTAAGTGCTATAAGGTCTCTGAGCAGCAAGCCAAGTAAGGTTGACAAAATTATCACTGAATGCATATTTTGAGTTTCAGATGCTGTTAGTCTACGACTAACCAATGGTATACTGAGTTGCTTCCGCTAAAGTATCTAGTGCCGAACGCGTGGTGAGGTCTCTAGTTTTCAAGTTAATGAGCGCAACATTATTATTATCCAATGGGAAACGCCAGGCACCCCTCTGCTCTTTCTTTTACCACAATAATAATTATTACTGCAGAATACTTGATAGCCAATAAAATAATGTTGAATAGCTCTGTTTACATGACATATATATAGACCTGGGACAGACGGCGACTTGGGTTTATTTGAATCAGATGCCCACATTCTGTGGCCATTATTCTCATGGCTTAATGACAAAGCGTTCGCCTTGTAAGTGAAAGATCATGGCTCCCATGTCATGTTCCACTAATCTTTTTGACCAATCTGTTTTACTTAATACTCCTAATCTGAATTCCTGATTTTTCTTTCATTTCAAACAATGCTCCATCGGTTCTCTACTAGCCGTGCCAGCAGAGTCCACGTGGAGCTTAGGATTATCCAAGTTATATAACAGATTCAGTGGGATAATGGGGCCACGTGGACAAAGTTTATCGGAATTGTGGAATTATACTTTCAGACTGCTCAGCTTTGTTACACTTTTATTGTGAAGGGGATACTGAACCTCCATGAATGAGGTCAAGCGGGATTTCCTCCCTAAGATATTTCAGGCTTTGTTTTCAGTTAAGTGGGAACGGCAGGGATATTCATGAGTTTCCCCAGATACCAATGAAACTCAGATATTTCAGGACATGAGTATTGGAGAGCTGGAAAGATGTGTATAAGTGTCAAGGGACATTACTCGGCATCCCATTAAAAAAAAAGGGATGCAAACCTTTATTTACATTCAATTAATATGTGCTCAAGACAGATGAGAAAATTAGCAATGTGGATTTATTTGAATAGTGAAAGCATTCCTTTACATCTGCAGCATAATTCAACGACGGAATGCTACGCCAAGGGAGAGCTCACAGGTTCGGTTTCAGTCGCCGCCACCTCTTGGGTCTCTCTTTTCGTTATATTCTCTCTGTTATAAGAATTAGTTTAAATGTTTTTAAAGATTTCCCCAGAGCTTTATATGTAAGCAGACTTTCTTTCCTGATTGTTAAACAACGGAAGCCATGGCAAAATAAATGGCCATGATGCTATGTGTTCTTTTCCAAGAGAAATTGAAACAGAAAAAAAAAGATAAATATAAATAATGTTTTGATGCAAATTACAGTTGACAGGGCTCTTACCTCCTGTATCAGCAAGAGGGATATAGGATGGACATTTGATAGTCGGTGTCTGTCCAGCGAGGGTGTCTGGCCAACAGGCGTAACCGTCCCAAGTCCGAGGGCACAGTGTCTTGCCATACTCCTGCAAATCAGATAAAAGTACAAGGAATAAATATGTGATAGTCTTAGATTGGTTTAACTACAGAATTAAAGCGATCTGATATACAAGTTCTTTGTAGCTAGTAATCATGTGAACCTGTGTTAAATAATATCAGTGAAGTTCAGCTAGCAATGGGTTAAATACCACCAATTTTAGATTTGTTTGAAATTATGCAGTGTGCTGTGCCATCTGCACATGTTTCAAAAGCCCTAAACAAAAATAATAACAAAAACAAAAATCAAATACTCTTAAAAAATAAAAAAAAATTAATATTTATCGTGTTCTCATATTATTATTCATTATTTGCCATGTTTGGTTTTCAAGCAGTTTGACCCGAGGAACGCTAATCAGTAGGTTACGTCACATCGAAGCAGCTGGCATTACGACGCCCTGTTTGTAATTTCTAGCGTTTTTCGACGGTGCCTTCGATAGCAAGTAAACAAACAAACTGGACGGAATCAGCAGTTTTTTGTTTTCACTTTACATTACCCCAGCGACATTATAGGCGCTAACATAGAGTTTAACACATGTTTATGAAAGATTTCCTGAAGTTCGCTCATCCCCGCAAGAAACTGAAAATTAAGCTATAAAACCCATATCCGTTCCAAATTAACTCTCTGAATCTCAACATTATTAAAGCTTCGACAAATTAGCATGTTAATCCAGCAAGAATCCAGGCAAAAGTCTCATATGAATAATCATTACCCACAAATCTAGGATTCCTATTACAATAAGTGAGAAGAACTATAGAGGATGATGACTAAAAATGGGAATAAGCGTTATTCAGTGCCTTCTACACGGACCATTAGACATTAACCCTTTGACTACTGAGGCCGTAAGACCTGGGTTTTCTTAGGTCCTGTTCGTATCCAGATTCAGTTATTACAAGAAGTTCAAACAGTAGCTTGAAATCTAAATCATGATAATTGAACTGTAATGGAAAGTTACTCATGGAGAGCCGAAATTAAAACTGATGAAGGACATGAACGAATTTCCAACAATGTTTTGTCAGTAAGGTAAGGGTTAAAGAAAAGCCAACACCAGCCATGTCAGGCTTTCCCCAGATTTTTCCATGGAGGGCGTAACGAAGAAAATTGCTTTGTAGCTCCTTGTTTGTGGTAGACAGGCCAAAGAAATGCCCAGATTTCTCTAGCATCTGAATGTAGGAGACGGGCGGAAACAAGTTGAATTAACAGCCGACATCTTTTGCAGGTCCGCTGACAATAAATTCCGGATCACTTCCGATGATTCAATTACGTAGCCGCATTGAACATGTCGATTTTCAGCAGACACCAAGGCAGGCAGCACACGGGTCGTTCGTCGTTCATACTTCATCTTTGGCCGTTCAATGATGAAAAAGTAAACTCATTGCAAGTAATGGGACAGGTTCATCGCTCTCATCCTACGACAGAGCTCAACAAGCATCGGTCACAAAATAGGAAGGCTCATTTTTTTCACCGTTTAACGTCGAAAAATACAGGCATTAGGCTACCCTTCGTTAGGACTACTACCAGCTAACTGTCAGCCACGTGTTAACAGAATATGATTGTGGACTTCGTGCACATCCGAACGAAGAGAATAATTATTACGCCCGCGGATCCATGAAAGGATTATTTTCTGACGCGGACGCGCAGCACAGCTTGTCCTTTTTGAAAGAGGCCGAAGTCTACAAGTTGATTTGACAAATTTTTACCATAATATTTACAGGGTTCATATACACACACTTTACAGTATGGATCTTTTCCCCTTAGATTTTACCTTCACTTTTATTTGATCTTATTTTATAGGAATCTGAGGGCTGAAAGCTAGCAAAGTACGAAAAAAAAAACAACCAACACGTTATCGAGGCGACACACCGTTAAACCAGAACTCAACCTCAAATACACCTGCATTCACCTAACATTGAAGTTTGGTGGTTGAATGACACATTTTTGAACGATATGAATGATGGGCGAAAGACGATGAACAGTAAACTATAAACGATGAATGGCCCAGTATGCTGCCTGCCTAACGCACTCAGTGAAGACGGATCTGAACAGGACACCAAATTACGAGAGCTTCTCTCCCCGCCCCACATTCCAAGCTCCCATCCATTTCTCGCAACTGACGTTTTTCCTCCTAAGACTGGAAAACATTTTACATTATAGCGCTGGTTTGAACGTCTGAGTCTAATAAAGGCGGCTACTTTGAGTATAATATACACAGCTTGCTCTTTGGGGGGAGACATGTCATTTTCACAAATGATCCAAAAATCCCCTGTGGATCAAAAGAGGTGGTAGCTTTCTGTCTCCATGATGGTAGGTAATCATGCAAATAAGGACGGAAAACCAGTGATATAGTCAAGAGTAATAGAACAGGTTTGTCTATGAGAGGCATAATTATGTCGTGGACACAGCATGATGCCAGAACACGATAATTTATATTACATTTAATAAACCTGCGCTTTAAGACAATGTACCGGGTAATAAAGCTAACAATACCACCATAAAATAACGGCATGTAGAAAAAGAACCCGGCGTAAAAATAAATGTAAAGGAGTTAACATTTACGGATGCACGTTTCCCGTAGAATTTCTAACGGTTCGATCACTAGACCCCACCCCACCCCATTTTATAATATTAATCATGATCTCAAAAACTGAAAAAAACATCACCGCCTCTATTAGGCTTAGGCGTTCCATGCCAGCACAATAATGTAAAAATGTTCAATCATTCCATTTCGGTTCCATTAGCCTGACGATAATGCTAAAAATGCTTAAAAGAACCGAAAATCCGAATCCTTATCTCACAGCAGTTCTATTGTTCAAGTCCATGCTTTTGTACGTGAACGCGGTCTGTCTTGTCAGCGATTGAAAGATTGCCCATGACAGGGTTTCTGAACACCATTACCCAAAAGTAAATCCTACTGTGTTGTATTTTTCGGTCTTTAAAGTTCAGCATAACAATATTCTATTTTGATAGGTGGATGGTTAGATAGATAGTCAGATAGACAGACAAACAAACAGACAGGCAAGCAGGGAGACAGACTAACAAGCAAGCAGACGGATAGACAGATAGACACACAGGCGGATAGATAGATAGATAGATAGATAGATAGATAGGTAGATAGATAGATAGATAGATAGATAGATAGATAGATAGATAGATAGATAGATAGATAGATAGATAGATAGATAGATAGATAGATAGATAGATAGATAGATAGATAGATAGATAGATAGATAGATAGATAGATAGATAGATAGATAGATAGATAGATAGATAGATAGATAGATAGATAGATAGATAGATAGATAGATAGATAGATAGATAGATGGAAAAGTGGTAAAAGAAAAACCCATTCTGTAAATTACTGCATTTCTTGCAGAATTTCAGACTTAACATCCGTAACAGTCTAGCTGTGAAAGCTTTCATTGTAACATGAACATCTTCCTGGTCAATAAAATCTTAATTCCATTAACTTTAACATCGAGATTTCTGGTTATCTGTAGGGATTAGTGCACTTTTCGACCCATCACCTACTACTACTGTAATCAGAGTACAGAAATCCTCTCCCACACAGGAGAAAAATGCAGTTCCCTAAGGCTATTTCCTTGCATTTCCTTTAAGATATTACACAAAAGTAACAGCACCTAATAACTCGATCCCGCCTTCAGCACAAACACATTTCTAAAAGGAATTTGAGTCAAAGCGGCGACAGGGAGCCAGGATATTACATCCTTTTTAGTGTGTCAGGAGAGACCAACAGATGAAATGAAAAGTAGACAAAAACGACATGAACACTCTTAGTTAGTTACTGTCAGGAAATTCACTTATAAAATCTCCCATTAATATCTTGTTAACACGACCATATTAAGGGACTTCCCATTAGAGCAAAATAAGAACAGAAATAATGGTTTAAAAAAAGTAAAGCAAAATGGCATAAGTGCGCAAGAAGAACGATAGCTGTCCATTACAACTTTTTACAAGAAACAGCTTTTCAAATAAATCTGCATACAAAATGTATAAAGATAGACATGGGGCGTTTTCTTTGCTTAGTACCCCTAGTATTATGTTTATGAAATGGACGACTCATTTACAGAGACCTAAGTACAAGTAGTTCACTTGAAATATTACATTCTGTGCAAAAGTAGAGAAATGACTAGTTTTCCTGCATAAGAAGAAACAAAAATGTCTATGAGGGAATAGTCAGACTCCACCTGTTGCGCATATTAGGCGCAAAGGGCTCTTAAATTATGTTTACACATGGATCTGAGTATTTGCGATTATATGCTGCATGCCTATCTTATCATTGAAAGGAAATAGCTGCCGGAATATTTCATTCCGTCGTCATCAGCTAGAACATCATATAATAATGGAGCTTGGGCCCAACTTTGTTCCCGCAAAGGCTTTTTTACTACGCAACGTAGAGAAATGAAACTTGGCACATGTATGTAAAATTTATTAAGCCTGTACGTGTCGAGCTCATTTTTCCCCGAAACTCTTTACTTTTCCCAGAAATTCAGTTATAATTATCAGTTATCAATTCATGATTGCGATTACGACGTGATAATGTACTTCCGTCAATTTCGTCATTTCCGCCTCTTACCGGAAATGTAAACTAGAGTTCACTATCCAGCCACGCCAAGAAAAATTTGATACCGAGTATATTGTTATACAGATGAGATGAGTGCCATTCATTCATACCAACAAAACTGTGTAGAAATATTTAGAGTGTACTTCAAAATCGGAAGGAAATATTTTTATTATAGACTAGATCTCGGAGTGTCAGTCATGCCAAGAAAACTTTGTCGAAAGGCTAGATCTAGGCCTCTTACACCTCGAGGATCGAACTAGAGCTACTGCCGCTCACACAGATCGGATTTGCTTGCAATTTTACATGTGCCTGCCCTTCGACCCGCAAAAGTTTCTCTTTTAGATTTGGAGTCTTGAAAAGGTGTGGAAGTATTTTTTTTAGTTTGCTTTATGCCGCTAATTGACTACCCCCGATCCTTCATATTTTACGAACACAGTCATGAGTCCATGACATCATCACTTCCTGAAAAATTCTCGGTGCGCACTACCTCGCACAATATACTAATAATATTATCCTATCTATCTGTTAATCGCCGATTTTATGTGGATGACCCAAAGTGTCTCGACATCAATGTCTTTGTGCTGATTCCTTTCAGTCTTGATTGGTGAGCTTTGTTTTTTACCATTCGAAGAATGGGGCAGTTACTAGTAATTATAATAATGGGTTTAGTATTTGTATGGGACAAAGAAAGAAGAAAGAAAGAACGAAAGCGCGGGTTAGGGGAGGTCTTCATATTAATTATAATATGTTTGTTTACATTTGGTAAGTGGCAAGGACGGGGGGAAGACCTTCCCCCTGAAGTTTTCCGACCATGATTGTCCGGTAAGCTAATAGTTTAAAAAACTCAGCATTTGTCTAACCTGTCTTTGCAGTCTCTCAATCTCTTTTGTTTTGTTTGCCACTCACCGTTCGAAGAACGGGTGCATTTACTAGTAATTATAATAATATCTCACAAGGGCAAGGCGCCAAATTGTGTGCACTGAAGTTTCTTGCTTTTTCATTGGTCTGAAGTGTTTGTGTGTAAAAGCTTACCTTGTGTTTAAAGTTCAGTATTCGCGGGGTCCTTAATAAAGCTTCGGTTATCTCGGTGTTAGGGGCCTGTCTTTAGATTTCAGACTCGTTCAATATATTAACACTGATGATCATTTCAACCCTGACCTACTTGTTGTAAAAGAACTATTTTGTAACTTCCAGAAAAAACCTGAGTACCAAATAACAAATTACTCTGAAGTTTGAAACGTTACCAAGTCCTTGCTCAGAGAAATGGTGGGAACAACACCAGTCCACAGGCACACAGAGTAGGAGTGGGTAAAATGGTTGCGAATGCCGATGTCCCAGCCGGTCCATGATGCATACAACCTGGGGTTATTCGGATGCAATGCCAGAGGCAGACCAAGAAAGACCTGGATCAGTGGTGTCGAAGAAGCTCTGACGACTCAGGGCATTACGCCAAGACAGGCTTCCCGGCTGGCTGCAAACCGAGAGCTCTTTCCTCTTGCCACGCCCTTGTGGGTACAAGCGGATTGAAAAACAACAAGGACAACAACAGACTTCTTGCTGGATTTTTTCCACTTCGGCGGCCGTGACGAATCACCTCACAGATAGTGCTTTTCTTTTGTCCCAGCATCACAGTACATGCACCATAGGAACAATGAAAAATTTGACATCTCCGCATCAGGTGCAATGGACACGTGCATTCTCATTATGCCCCTCATAAATTATGTCTTTCCACGTTATGGCCTGTATGGCGGTGTCTCCGAGAAACGCGCGTCCCATGTTGTTAATAACATTTTATTCTACACAAAGAGATAACATGTCGCTATGGAAAATAATGCTAACTAGTAAAACAAAACCACGCACCATTTTATCAGAATGTCTCACAATACATCGTAATTCAAGACCAGCGAATATTTAGTCTAACATTTTTAGCTAACACCAACTGCAAAATAAACAAATAAATATTGTTTGTTAAAAAAATGGAGAAATTAATTCTCGTGGGAATAATAAAACTATTTAACAATGCTTGCAAAGCTGAAACCAATTTAAATTCTGAGATGAGTGTGATTAGCGGCAAATGAAATCCTTTAAGGACAGTGGTAAAACTGACCCTTTCTTTATTTTTTTGTAACGTCAGTTAATAATAATGATGGCTCCCCTAATGTTTTCCTGGAAATAAAAACAGGTGATCAATATTCATAATGAAAATCGACGTGCTGCATTTTATTTCTGTATTGATTAAAGAATCTTGAAGCTGAGTGTAACCAGTGCATTTAATAGTCCGGAACGAACACGTTTATAGTTTAAGGCACGCTACAACAGTCGTGGCATTTATGTTATGTCCCCAACCAGAACAACACAAGGAAAATACGGGTAATGTATGTTTTTGAGTTGTTAACCCTGGACAAGACGTTTACGACTTGTTTGTTACTTCTTGCACTTGTTTAATAGTCTTAACATCGCTGATACAATTACAACAACGCTGTACCGGACAAAAGAGGCCATCATAAATGAGGATTTGAAACTGGGGTTAAAAAAAAAAAAAAACAACTCGTTGATGACACGGATATCTTCTCCAAACTCATCACAGAGACATGGGATTTGTAAGATGTTAACAGATAACTACTAGATTGGTTTCACTGGCTCGCAGGGTGACCAGTATTAATTAGAGCAACACTGATGGCGAATTGTGGTATCTAATGTTTATCTGACAATAAGAGGCCAGCTAGCTTTCGCTGCCGTAGCGCTTGAACAGCCCTCTTCAGGGCTAACAAACAGCCTGGCAAGGGCTGCAGAGGAAGATGAAACAAGCAAGAACATGAACAACAACAAAAACAAATGAAAGCCGTGACGAGAAATTAGCAAAAACAACAAAAACAATAATAACATGGAAGGCGAGGTGCAAATGCCTAAGTGTGTGGCCACATGTCTAGGTGTGTGTGGCCACATGTCTAGGTGTGTGTGGCCACATGTCTAGGTGTGTGTGGCCACATGTCTAGGTGTGTGTGGCCACATGTCTAGGTGTGTGTGGCCACATGTCTAGGTGTGTGTGGCCACATGTCTAGGTGTGTGTGGCCACATGTCTAGGTGTGTGTGGCCACATGTCTAGGTGTGTGTGGCCACATGTCTAGGTGTGTGTGGCCACATGTCTAGGTGTGTGTGGCCACATGTCTAGGTGTGTGTGGCCACATGTCTAGGTGTGTGTGGCCACATGTCTAGGTGTGTGTGGCCACATGTCTAGGTGTGTGTGGCCACATGTCTAGGTGTGTGTGGCCACATGTCTAGGTGTGTGTGGCCACATGTCTAGGTGTGTGTGGCCACATGTCTAGGTGTGTGTGGCCACATGTCTAGGTGTGTGGCCACATGTCTAGCGATGGGCCAAGCGGTGAGCTACACTGTAGTGAAGCGACGGGAATAAATACATGAAACCTATCCTAGGTGTCCACACCACAAGCGATTACCGCTAGCTAGGGGCTCGCTATGAGCGACGATAAATAACTTGCCATTTAACATCGCTCGTCGCTCAAGCTGTGTGTCGTGACCCCGTGCCCTCCTAAAGATCGTGAGGTTTTTGCGCACTGTCTAGTGTCCTGTTTCAAGCACATCGTCAATGAAAGGCTTTTTTAACCGGTGAGCCTTAAATTCTACAAAATATCACATTATGCATCAGAAGGCATAAAGGTGTGTGTGGGCATATTTTGAAAGGTCTTAATGCTCACTTTAATTTGCAATAATTGTTTTGATTTCGATTCCCAACTGAATTGATCGCAAGAAAGTGTTGCGATATTTTGAGCAGATAAAAAAAAAGATACAATAAGTATACATGTAATAGGGCTGTATCTATAATTTTTTTTTTCAAGCAGCCATAATGAAAGGTGGAAAATACCGTTTTTCTTTTCAATATTAATTGAGATATTAATGATTTTCAACGTAGCTTCAATGTAATTTTTGTATATTCGCTTGGGACCAGTGTTTGTATTTCTTTATTAATAATATTAGACTCCCTTCACATTGCAGTGGGAGAAATTAAAACAACAACAACAAAACAAAACATCATCTTTTGGGTAATATTCATAGAAGAGATTTATATATAATTTTCTTGCCAAGCCACGGCACCAGGACCAACAAAATATTTCACCAGTTGCTCTCTCATCCATGTTGCATGTTGTCCTGGTCGACCTTGGTAGTGCCTCACCCGCCTATCACCATCTTGGGCTGGAGCATCATCCAACTCTTCGTGTTCTGTTTCCATTCTGTTCAAACTTTTAATGTCAATAATTGCGAATTATTATGAACATCCGCTGGCAGGACAGAGTCACCAACCAGAAGGTGCTAGACAGAGCTGGCTCAACAAGCATTGAGTTGATGCTGCTGAAGGCTCAGATGCGCTGGACAGGCCATGTACTATGAATGGATGACAGCCGCATCCCCAGACAAGTCATGTATGGAGAGCTGAAAGAGGGTTCGCGTAAAACAAGGACGCCCAAAACTGCGGTACAAGGACACCTTGAAAAACAACCTCAAGTGGAGTAGCAACGTCATCATCGGATCCCGAAGGACTACCAAGCAATGCGACGGTAGCAAGGACAATCTTAACAGTTGATATAGCCGTCTTCAACACTCGCCATGTTGCTGCTAGAACCCCAAAGACATACTCGACACAACGACTTGCTCGCGAATGACGATAAGTAAATATTTTCAGATCACGTGTTAACTTTCAATTGATGGTAGTTATTAGATAAGGTTTTAGAGGATAAGCTGTGTCTCCGATGAGAAAATAGGGAAGCCGGATGTTTGAATTCCGTAGACCAGAGCCTGTTGGGAGTTCAGCAATGTTTGCGTCAAGCTGAGTTTGTAGCTCAGATCTTGGAAATATTCCATCAACAGCCACCACACAGAGTGCGGTTTTCGTCGACGAAGAGTGTTATCGCACTTATGAACGAACGTAAATGCTTTTGTTCTTATTTTATTTCTTTTAATGAACTGTTATTTTTTATCTATTCTATCTTGTTGTTGTTCATTCAATTTATTTACTGTGTGGAGGATGAAATGAAACAAAATGAACATATCGTAGCTAGTTTGTGAGTTATCTTAATAGTTGCATTAAAAATAAGTAGAGTTTATTCCAGCCCAACAAGGTCCATAGACTAGCTGAATGAATCTCAGCGAGCTACAAGCGAGCTACTGAGCTAGCTATAATCGCTTGAACCGTCCACACCATGAGCCCAGCTAAAGGCTAGCCTGTAGCTTGGAAATCCATAGCTAGTGGTGTGGCCACCCAAGCTCCATCGCTCACAACACGACCGTCGCCTGATCACAGCGAGCTGGTAGCGCGGCTCGACATGTGGCCACACTGTAAGGCAGCGGGCCTTCGAAAAGGGTTTTCGACCCGGTTACCACCGCTCTTTATGCGCTTTAGTCCTTATACATTTATGTACTTTATCAAGAATAGTTCTCTTTTTTAAAGAAACACCTTTTTTAACAGATTTCCCTAATATCAGGAAAAGAAAATGTATGAGGCATCCATGGGCACCGCATTCTCATGATCATCCATCCAGTGAGCTGTGAATCTGTTTCCTTCCATAATAATTATGATAATTTGGAAACAAATACTTATTGAGCATTTGCCATCCATTATATCTCATCCATATAAGCGTCATGGGGAATAGCAATGCTATTAGGCGCTTTGCTGAGACCTATCGTGATATTCATAATGCCATATAATATCATTTTTATCTAATACCCCGGAACTCATTTATTGATACACACTTCAGAATAACAGGGTGTTAATGGGTAATTGTCGGAAATTCTTAGCACTTCTGTGCAGCGATAAAAGGTGGGTAAAAAAATATAAAAAACCCACAAAAATTTATGAAAAGAGGAAAATTAGGAAGGACAAAAATTAAAATGAATGTGTCGTGTAGAAAAAAAATAATTAAAATGCATAAAAATGACAAAAGGGTGCAAAAACAGTTTTTAGCTGTAGACTGCAATGCGTTTGTATTAAATTCCTTTGAAGTTGTCAAGAAATTCCACACACGGCATGTTTTAGATAAATTATAGCAAATCTAGCTTGCACTAGTTTTATATATTAATGCTCTGGCTGTCTCTCTACTTCAAGCTGTGTGAGGCTTAGCCCTTTTAAATCTCCGCCACGCACAAATGCATACATTATGAGAGTGGGTCTGACGAAACATGGCGAAACACCAAATTCCTGAGAAAACTCCTCCAAAGAGAGAACAATTATCTATGGAAATTGAGATTTGTTTATAGTATGAAAGAACAACAATTTTTTCTGCGTTCAGTTAAATTATTTCGTTTGAAATCGTCCTTTCGAAATCTTCAATTTGATTGTTTGAAGAGGTATACACAAAAAAGTTCACGTTTATCCCGGTTTTGGGGGGGGGGGGGGGGTTCTAAGGAATTTGGTCTCTCGCCACATTTCTTCAGATCCAACCACATAATATAGGCACTTAAGTCTACATACACGCCGCCAAAGCCACACTGTCTGCATTCACTCTCACACGTTCACGCCGAGACAACGGTAGAGACTGACAGAAACAACCAGTAACACTCAGCAGATGGCCTAATGACCACTTTCTGTTAGTGACAGCAGCCGTGCACACGCACGTGAAACGTTTAGTAAATGAAGACAGCGCTGCTATCTTTATCTTGTGGGCCGAGCAAGGTCTTGGACGTCTACAGAATGACAAGGCGATTAACGGCGGCAGTTACCTAATAACAAAGATCTGTTCTTGAAAGGTGAAAATGAACTAGACTAGTCTTAAACGTTTTTTTTTTTTTTTTGGCTTGTATTTTATTTTTCAGGTCTCGCGTGGAGGCATCAGCTCTTTTACAAAAGCAGTATTCGATGCTACACTTAACTTAACTAGGAAACGCTGTTATGTTCTAGAGTGGAAAGCCATGCCCAGTTATAACGGAGACATGGATTACTCAAACTCAAATAGACACCAAAAAGATGATTTGGCATGTCTGTCTCTCGCACAGCATTCCTACTGTAGGGAAACGGAGTAATTCTCTCAATATAACTGCTAACATCCGCGTGTGTTGTGTATGTCGTCGCATGCGGGAGCAAATAAACACCCTCGCCTTCTACAGGAAGAAACACAGAAAGATACAATTTTGTTTATTCTGTCAGGTTTGTTTTTTTGTTGATGTTGTTCGTTGGTTCCTAATGAGCTACTCTCAGACATGGTTTTTTTTTTTCAGTTTTGGCCACATTTTAAAGTAGATTTAGACACAGTTCAATTTCCATTTTTAATCTTAAGTTAAATTCTTCCATGGTTTAGTGTTTGTGTTGCTGGCAATGATGATAGAGACCACTATTGTCATGTAAATGAGACTTTGAGAGAGATGTCTTTTCACTGGTACAAGGGGAAAGATTAGAGAGTGTGCCCGCTGGCGTGATCTGTTGTTGTTGTTTTTTCCGTACGAGCTTTAGCAAATTCAGGAGCGGGGCAGCAACACATCCCCAAACACAGGACAGCACCAACACATCCCAGGGATTTTCGGTGACGTTCAGAGTCATATCAGGCACAGTCCAGAGACTGCAGCACCCATGGCAGTGTTCGATAGGACGAGAAATCCCTGGGGTGTGTTGATGCCCCACTCCTGAATTTGCCAAAGCTCGTGCGGAAAAACAGCACGCTCCTGCTAAATACATAGCAAAGAATAAACAGAAAAAAAGTAGAAAAACGCTGGAGACACTCCAAGTGCAAAATCCAGAAAATTGCAGTATTATTACGAATAAGGCTATTGTGTACCCAGGCATTCTTCCTCAGCGCCTTCTAAATTTCCGAAGCCAGCTGATCTGCTTTCATTCCATCACCGAGACAGACTAAAATGTTTGAAATCATATTACTCGCACTACCATTCATAACTTGCAGCATACTCTTGATAACCCAGGGATCCCGACAATCCTCTTCCAACTATTGTATTAGGACAAGTTGCACACCGATCACTGAGTATTTGTCTACGAATTTGAGGATTTTGTGGTTTTGGGTACGTTAAGTGAAGGGGATGATTTTTCCACTTGATATCCAGTGCAATACAAATATGTGTGCAATATTACACAGTGCAAGTGAAGCGAGATATCTGATAGAATAAATACCGGTGATAACGTAGGTCAGCCTGCCCTGGATATTAAGTGCCAGCGTAATCTTCTGGTGTCGAAATCAGCAATTGGTGAGAAGGGGGGAGGGGGTGGGGAGGGGGGGGGGGTGGTATAACAAAAACAATAAAAGTGGCAAGGAGAGGGTAGATAGAAAATGTTAGAGGCAGTCAGGGCCGGATTAAAAACTTTAGAGGTCCTAAGCACTAAAGATTTTGGTGCCCCCATATACTGTATATGCACACAGAACAATAAATCATGAAATACAATTTCATAAATATTCTTTGTTTTTCATTTTATTGTGGGGCGGGAGGAGGAACGGGTTGGGGGGGGGGGGGGGGCTTTTTGTGGACCCTGGCTCAGCTGCACGATAATTGTCCATGCTAAATCCGGCAATGGCAAATTTCTGAGGTGCCCCTCTTCCCTTGGTGTCCTAGCAGGTGCTTATTTTGCTTAATGGTTAATCCAGCCCAGGAGGCAGATAAGGAGGAAGAACGGAGGGCTCAAAACAGAAAAATGTGAAAGTAGAAGGGGGGAGAAAGACAAAGATACATAGAGGGAAAAGTACTACCGTGTTAGTTGTAGTTATTGTTTCTTACCTCCACAGGCCTTGGGCCTTGATTAATCTGCGTGTCACAACATTTCCTAGCATTGCTACAGCATCTCTTCCATCTCCAGCATTCCGAAGGCTTCTGCAAGGAGCCGCAGACTATAGAGACAGCGGTGGAGTTGCCGGTGTCAACAGACATCCGAGTGCCCACTGGGTACACCTGGTCGGTGCTTCCCACCACTAGATCTAAGGTTCTAGGGAAAACAGAATATAGCAAAATAATACAAAACACTGTCACTTTTCTGATGCCCTATTTACCAAGACATGTTATTATTCTATCTATGGATCCAAGTTCCCCGTCCTTTCTTTAGAAATACCACCGCGCAATAATCTTCCTTATTGAACGCTCACATTTTGCATGCTTGTACATTACGACATTATGTCAGATGAGGAATGATTACCTCAAGTACTTGCAGCCCTATGATGGCGTTTTATAAATCTAACCCAAGTTGCTGTGAACTTATTCTTTGAAAATTGTATATGATTTATTTGTTTTTAATTCGAAGAAATGTCTATCATCAAACTGTGGGTAGAATAAAAAACGATTATTGCATCTGACCGACAAATATTGTTGCACTTGTTCTTTTCACCAAAGTTCACTTAAAGAACGTATGCAAAACATTTGCCAATAAAATGCAATAACCTCTTAAGAATTAAGTTTTCAGATTCGATACGATGTACAAAGCAGTCCTAAATACGAGCACTTCCCTCGCATCAATTATAGGTCCATACTGATAGTAGAATCAATAAACTAAGCGTTACAGATAAATTCAGCACTGGGAATTTATAGTGAAGTTAAATCAGTGTGGAGTCGATAAAAGCTTATATAATAATAATAATAATCATAATGATATTCTTAACCGAAAGACAGCAGACAGGAATGCTGATTGCGAATCTGGTATTTTGTTTTATTTACTTTAACGCTATGCTAAATTGGTTGCAAACATAGTTAATAATATTAGAAATTATACACAACGTTTAGATACTGGAGATTGGACGGCAACTCTAAATTGCTCATCGTCTGAAAATGAAAGACAGAGAAATTCCTATCTATGCAGACGAACAATGCACTGATAATGTTTTGTATACTGCAGGCGTCATGTTTGCCAAATTGCGTCTGTCCGTGCAAATAGAGTTTAGTCTGCATTAAAGTTGTCCGACACTTTGTTTCTAATAACCGACGTTGCCAAATGTTCCACTTCACTGTAATCGGGATCAAGAGAGCCCTGACTGAAATTTAGCCAAAGAAGGATTTTCTATTAATAACCTGTGCTTTTACCTTGCAGTGTTTTCAGTCGCAGTAGTAAAATGTCGCTCGTGAGGATCTGAGATTTCCATGTTGAATAGGTTTATATCCCCATGTCCTTATTGCTTTGCTTATCTATATGTAACAGTAGGTGCGCTGGATAATGGATTCTCGATCTAAAGGCCAGCTAAGCATAAAATGTCGAACATTCGAAACTTATGGATTTTTAAGTGGGGAAGTAAACTTTCTCCCATAGCTTACCCAAAATCAATGGTGACATTATGGTCACTGTAGATGTAGCTGTAGCACAGTGCACAGGTCAATAGATTGTAAACGGCAATTGGGTACTCCCCAAGGCGGTCCCGACAGATAGACGTCTCAGGCTGAAACGTGTACGTTGGCCGGGTCACGGAAGTGAGTGTGAGGTTGGAGTTCGTTTGTACGTCCATTTAGCTCCTGTCGTAAGAAAAGCTGTCAGTGGGCGTCATTAATTATATGTTCCAGCTCGATAAGTGTCCGTTTTGAAAATGGATCTAGAAATTATGTTCCAGCCATGTCCACTTCACCTGAAATGAAGAAAGAGAAACGTTGATTTTCTTATTACAAAATATCGATATATCCAGATTCAGAAAAGTTGAGGTCATATGTCTTGGAAATCACCAAATAATTTATACGTCTTCTACACAAACAAATTAGGCTCCCAGTTTTGTTTATCATGTTTACGGAGGGAATAACCTTTAACACATCATTTTGCATCACTGTATTTAAGGGCCACAAACATTCTGTCTCAAGTAGTGTTGACGTTACAGCAATAACCTATTCTTGTGGGTCCCATCCAAAGCAAGGACAATAAGCTATTAATAACAAAGCCAAACAATGAAAGAAAATACGACGTGTAAAAAAATCCTAAAACTTCAAAAGACCACTTTACGAAACATAATGGGATAATAGAAAGATGGACATTTTCCAGTTTATGATGAATTATAGGGAGAGTTGCCGCCAACCATTAAGGAATAATAAGTAATGCATTTAATCTGGGACCATTTAGTATTGGCCAGCCACGGAAGAACTTAGATAGCTACAATTTGTTTTTAATACGTTTGACAGTTCTGATCCGTTAAAGACCTACAACATAACCTTAGAAAATGCATCACCATGACAAAATAACAATAAAAGATCATAAAACGCCTGCATCACCCCAATACCCTCACCTCTAGAACTCTTCTTGTGTGGAAAAAAAAAAAAAACAACGGGAAGAAATCGACTTACCTCATGGCCTTTCGAAACGTGTTGTACCCTGTGTATCGTATCTGTGTCAGCTATGGATCTACAGCAGTTTCAAACTCTCCCCCATACATCGAATTTCACTGGTCGAACTTTTACAGGTCGGCCAGTCAACTATGAAAGGAGAAAAAAAAAAATAGAGTAGCGAAAACGTCATAGTTCATACACACAGCGATTCAAGAGCCCACGCTAGGGCAGTCTGTGGCCCACTGAGTCAAATCTGGCCTGTCTCGGATTTGGTGTGATGTGTGAACTATGGGGTTAAAAGGGACCTCGCTCACTGGCGAAACTGAACATAGCTGTCTCATCAGTCAAGCTAAGGCGAGCCAAAGATGTCTGGAAAGGGAGACCTCGCGCACTGAGTCAATACATGCGCAAACAGACTTGACTCAGAGCGTCTCTAGCGTAACTTTTATTGAGTTTACCCAAGGCGCAGTGATCGGTTTTCCTTACACTACTCAATGATACACGTACAGTGATCCCATCACCACTGTGTGGCTTTGAAGAAGTCTTAAGGAAGGAAAACATGACCATTGGTATGTGTCTAGCTGAGTCTTTTGTTGCATTTCACTTTTCAGGGATAAAACATCCACAAATACATACACATGAAACATGGTCACCACTCTATTTAATGCGTTCATGATTAGCGTAACATCGAATAGAGGCAAACGGCGGGGTTTTCGGCTACCAAGAGACGACGACCGTTTGTTGTTGTTTATTTATCCTGACTCTTTGCACAGTTCTGGGATTCTCACATAATTATTATTCGTCACCCTAACTCTCAACCACCCAACGTTCCTTTTCTTTTTCCATTTTTGCAAATTATTTTGTTAATGTGCTTTCTGGATGCTCCTGTTTACTTGTTTTTTCAAAGGCATTACTCTCTTGGTCTAAAGTTGTAAAAACTGCTATGAAGTTGGACAATTATGTTATCCGGGAAATGTGCTATGATCACCATGTAATGCAGGCAAAAAGGAATGGATTAGTACGCTGGAGAAAATGCTTATAGGGCATTTACAGAGTGTCATCCTGAACTCTTGCATGTCAGTGGTTTCCCTCGAGAATTCTAATTTCTCCACTCATAATAGCAGTCACTGAATCAGAAAGATAACTCACAAGACGAGAAAATGTGAAAATTGCAAGATTTCTTCTTTCAAGAGACAATTCTGTTTTAGAAAAAAGCGTTCATTAAAATCTAACACACTTTGGTGCAAATTGCCTAGGGATCTGTGTGTAAATATATAGTTTATAAGTTCAGCAGAATGTTCTGTTTGATGCCACCAATGTCAAAACTACAAGAAGAAATGATAAAAAAGAAGAACAAAAATATTTTTTACTAGATGACCTACCGGGCATTGCCCGGAATAAACAATCATGTGCTCCCCCCCCCCCCCTCTCTCTAGTATAATAAAAGTAATAAACTGCAGTCTTGCTTCAGAACTCATGCGCACCACAACATTACGCACCAAACTGAACGCTTGATATGGTTACTTTTTATGACATGCACGGTACTATATATTACGAAACAAACATGCAAAAATACAGATGTTACATAGCAATAAACATTGTTATTTTTTAAAAATACATGCTTGAAGTAAACAACTTTTAATTATAGCCATCATCTTCCTTATCTCAATTGCCACCTTCCTGCCAAATTTAAGGCCTGAAGAGTGTATAGTTTGGTCAGTTAGTCATGCCAAGGGTTGCAAGTTACTGAAATATATAATAGATCAAAGTAATGTTTATAAAGTAATGGATTATAGAAAAGCTTGGTGCAAAACATTATCCGGACCGGAGCAGGTCAGTTTTTACCAAATCCTAATTCATTACTGGCCAGGTTCTCTGAATTATCAAGTAACACTCAAACTCAGCATGAAAGTTCATTCCTTAACATGGGGTTGGGTATGTGTTTTGTTCTTTACCAGTATTATCTTCGTTCTCGACTATACATTCACCGATCGAAATGAAAAATTGAAAAAGAAACTTTGTAGCATCCCTTTATTCTCCCAATTCGTAAGACACTCCACTGGCTATCCATTAACCCTCTAGCGCCCAGGTATGTTTCGCTTTGTCTAAAAATCTGAAACTCTTAAAACACACTCAAAGGAGCAAATAAATACAAATATGAAAGAACGAAGTCAATAGCTCAATTAGTTACAGAGATATGGAATGGAACCCATTTGTCATACTGGGGAGTTGGGACAGATCTGGCATGACATGTTGTATGATCCACTGGTTACTAGAGGGTTAAGGGAAGAACAGACTTTGTGCTTTACTTTTAAGTGTTTGAACGGTTTAGCCCCAGAATATCTTTCACAGCTAGTGGAATCATACCAGCCATCACGCACTTTAAGCTCAGTAGACGCGAAATTTCTTGAGACACCCACAGTCAGGTTGTCCCTTTTAATGAAAATGCTTTCTCTATTAATGGGTCTTGTGGACCAGCATTAGCGTTGTCACCAGGGAAAGTGAGAACATCATCACACTCAAAAACGGAGTCAAAACTGAATTGTTTAGGATCGTTTTCTTTGTAACTGAATGATGTCCCTTCTGGTCTCAGAGATTTGAGGATGAGACTAGATTAAGTTTTGTTCATGTGTGTGATTGGGAGTATGATGAATTGATCTTATATATTAATCCTGTCTCTAATTTTAGTTCAGCACTTAAGCGTACATCACTTTTTCGTGGCTTTCAGGGGTATACAAGCTAATTATATAATTTAATTATTACATTAATTTTACACCCCGTTGAACTGTCTGAACAACCTGTGATAGAAATTTCAGATACAGATTAGAACACAATAATAATATTAAACACAAAGCATTTATATATGGATGGATTAAGAAACCAACAAAAAAAGCAAGCGTTTCAGACCTTTGATTTTCACTTTGTATACGTAATCTTTTACATACTGAATGTGATGACAAAATTTCAACAACACCAACATAAATGCCAAATGCAGTAAAGGCACTGACGAGGAAGTCATTAAAGGCTTATCAGTGAATAACTATCCGGGGTAATAATAATCCTCCAATTTACAACATGATAGAGATAGCATTATTTGTCCCTTACTGCCAGTGACCAGAGAAACACTGAGCTAGCCAGGTATGATCACAGCAAGACCAAGGATTCAGTGAGTGAATAATCGAGTATAAAAAGCTGGATGTGAAAAGACCACAATGAAAAAGACGGGAATGTTTTCAAAATAATGGGGATTTCTGATTGTGGTAAAAAGTAATCCTCTGGGCACATTGATTTTTCATCCATTATGACGATCTGGCTATTCAGACGCTCATCTTTTACACATCAAATTGAGGCAAGGCTGAGAAACAGAAAAACATGAAAACAAAGAGTGGGCGGAAGACAGAGATAGGACAAATAGAGGGTGGACAACCAAAAATGTAGAGAGAGGAGAAGGAAGGGGGGGGGGGGGGGTAGAGATAGAGAGAGAATGTTTTGGGAAAGAGAGAGAGAGTGAGAGAGTGAAATCTTTACCCTCCGAAACGGTGACTGTTGGCCAAATATCAAGAGTGCCTTTGCAAGTATATTTCTGTTAAAGAGCTGAGCTATAATACCCTGACAATACTTGTTAAACGTTCATACTGGATGTTCGTGTGAGAGGTCATTGTACATTCCTCTTCATAATCAAGAGGACGTACAACCAGAACAGGAACAAAATTAATGTAATTCAAGTTGGTCGCGTTAGAGAGTCTTACTTATCTCATGCCACTCTTGTCCATTGTCTGCTCTTATGTCAAATAATTAACCGCTGCCAACACCTTCAAACGTCAGTATGGAGAGGGTTCAGTACGTACGGATAAGCCAGTAAAATAAAGACGGAGAATCTAGAAAAATGTGGCAAATTTCACCTTTTTTTTTTCCAAATGTACACTAATAATCCGTCACCGCTCAGTTAGCACGAGAATGAATGAAGAACCGTTTTCAGGAAGCATGAACCGGAAAATTAATGTCACCACCGTCCATGTCAATATCATGCTAGATGCTCCATTGTTGCCACCGACAATACATTCGCACTAAAATGCGTTTTAATGGCACAATCGCTCTGTATGTCAGAAATCAAATGCCTTTCACTTATCCGGCAATCTTTTTGTAACAGAACAAGAAATCATACAGTAATATGCAACAAAAACAGGAAGCTGCCGTTTTACATGCCCACTGCATGAACTGATGTCATCCAGATCGCCAAGAATTTAATAAAGCTATGCCACAAGATAATGGCATTTGACGTGATGCAACCGCCCCCCCCCCCCTTAGAATGACAAGGTTCTAACTCCCTTCCATCAACTTTTGAGAAATTGATGTTTGGAGTTCTATGTGCTCATAGCTTTTAGTGATGCCGCGTTTTTTCTCCTTACTGCTACTTACAAATTACACACCAAATCCGCTTGATGTTTTGACACACAATGGAGAAGGACTGTAGAAGTGGTGTGAAGTGTGTAACTCAGTTCAGCCAAAAGGTGAAGACAGAAACTTGCCATTTTAAAGGGACCAAATGCCAACTCTAAAAGCTTTAATTATCATCGATATGACCGCGGCCATTTAAAACGCCCCCACATGTCTTAAATTTTAATATAGGTACGAGCTATTGTCTGCCGCAAGTGCCATTTTCCTTGCTATCATCTCGTAAAGCAAGCATTTTATTCTTGCATGGATGCGGTGCCATTACAGCCGTCTTGTTTTTGAACGTTCATTTTGAACTTCGAGCTCGTCTGGAACTAAGCTGAGAATTTAAAAGCTTTTTAAGTACTGAAGCGAGGAAGGAAATCTTATGTCTGAACCCATTGTGAGAGAAAATTAATCCCCATTGATTTATTTTGCAATTAAAGGCACTCACTGTCAAGATGAACTTCAATAATATGTCAAATCCTTTACCTCAGTTCAAAGTGCACTCACTTCTACAGATGAACTATTTTCCACTAAAGAATTGAAATGAAGGTAATGCGATCGATGATGCATTAATAATCATCATTAATGCAGACAGTGTGATAATATGAAGCCAACAGCAGGAAATGTGGCAATTTGTCTTCATAACAATGCTGTTTTCAGGATTTTGTTTTTTGACAATACTAATTTCTTTAAATTTTACACCAGGAATGTATGTGGAAAACAGAGTATTTTACAATATGTATTGATGTTTCCTTTTGCCTCGGTTAATTTTGTTTCTTAGTATAGACATGTGGACAGTTCTGGCTGACTTCTGAAAAGACCAGAACGGCGAAATTATTAAATAATAATATAATACTACTACTACTAATAATAATAATCACTTAAATCAGTTGCAAACTTCCTGCTGTTTATTTTGGGTTACTGTATTGATCTTGGAAATGAATTTCTTTTTTTTAACTTATAAACAGCTTAAAGGTAATAATGGTATCCATGTTTGTACGTAATTCTGTGGACTAATTTCCCTTCATTTAAGCCGGGAAATATTGATAGCTTTATGGGTGAGGCGAAAGTGATAATTTATGCTCTCAAGCGCTCAAAGTAAGCTCCTTTATAAGAGATTTTCCTTTTTATAGTCTGCTTAAGAAAGATGATAATTCCTACATGGCCGGGTCGTAAACTCATTAAACATATGTGCGTTATATGAGTAGGTGTATGAACGAATTTGAAAGGCTGCTAAAGCTCGCTGATTCCTTAAAAGGTATGCCTTTAACACCCAAAACTGAAGCGATGTGGTTTATCTTCTTGTGCGTTACCAGATCGGTTTGTTTGTTTTTACAAAGAACTTCAGATTAGAAAAAAATATCCCTACTTAAATTACATCTTCATTTCTATCTTCGGCAGTTCATGGTTCCGAATTCTACTCTTATAACAAATTCCCTAGCTTAACTCGCTTGTCTGTTTCAATTTCTCGCAATTTAACTCTGTAATTCCCAATTGGAGAACAGTCTTCAATGGTGTTATTTGTAGGTATTTGCTATTTCTTGGCCCTCACGCCTCAGTTAATGTTTCCCTTGCACACCCCAAAAAATAAGCAAACTCTCTCACTCGAAACAGTTATATCCCCTTTCATTCTACAGATCATAAACCCTTCATATCCGTAAACTCAGATACATAATTATTAGATGCATACAGGAATTCAGCTATTTTACTCTTTACAAAAATCTATATTTAGTTGTCCATGCGCATAACAAAGCCTTTTATACATAGGCAATATTCTTTCTCACTTCCCCATTAAAAAGATCTTCTTTTGGCATGTTTTATCCTATCGTCTACTTAACATTTTCTTGTACAACAAGGCGTAAAGAAATCTCACGGTGCCATTAACTTTAATTTGTAAATAAATAAGGGAGGATCGTGCGTTTCTGCCTGTGTTTCCCTGTGTATGTTGCATTCATTGTCCTTTGCATTCACTTTCATGAGGCTTTTATCAGAATTCCACAAAGGCCCCAGGATATTTCCATGCCTTGTGTTCCTCCCCTCCCTTTCCTTCCCTCGTGAAAATGAAGAAATAAACAAGAATTCAGGACACACTTTGAGCTTCAGGCCAAATGGCCTGTCTGCGCCTCTCTTCCTTGTCTCCTGTATGTGCGAGTGCCTGCTCCTAATCCTCGTAAACAACTTTCCTGGAAAAGCATTTCACTGCTAGTATCTTGTCTGAGAATTGGATAACGTAACCCGTTGCGTCTTCAGTGCATAATATGTGAGGCGACAGAACAAACCCAGTAATTTGCCGCAGCTACCCAAGTTGACGAGATCGAGTAAAATCAAAGTGGGAACAAACATTTACCATTCAAATCAATAGAAAGCCATAGCCGAGGTAATAGTCAAAATTAACACAAAATTGATAAGTTAATATTCTGAGGTCCAGCCACCTGTGGAGCTCAATCTGCTCTTCATGGGCGGCTGGATATGTTACCAGTTTTGTGCCATCGCCTCGAGTATTACACTATTACAGATTGTAGATGTTCAGTTCTTTATGAATGGCACTCGTTGTTCCACGGCAGCCATAAAAAAAAAAAAAACGCTACAGTAGTAAAGAAATTGATACGTCAGCGTCATGCACATGTAACGCCATGTTTTACTTCACAGTGCAGATTAGATAAGAGTAAAAAAGGGAAATATGACAAACTCGTTTAGGGTCGCATAGTAAATTTATAGATCAAAACAACTGAATTGTGAGATCTTTAACGTTTACAGAAAAAGAGATAATAATTTATGTTGTAAAATAACAGTAAATAACAGTACAAAATAAATTCTGTAACTTAGTAATAGCAGAAAATGGTCAATGTCCTTTTGCTGTATTAATATGAGAGCTTTTCATAAGGCTCAAATTGCCCATAATGAATCAATTACTCACAGTACAAGGATGATCATTATGTACCATCTGGTACAAAAATCAATATCCAATTATTGTCGTAAAGAAGGTGGAGTTGACATAGCTTGAACATAATTATGGCTTCGTCTTTCGTCTTGACGCACGAGCAATTCGATATATGACTAACACATAACTTACATTAGGGTTTTGTGCAGGTAACGGATAAGGTGTTTGGATCCGGGCATAGATATTGACGTCTTAAGCTTATCTCAATAACTTCATTCAATATCTAAGTGTGAAGATGAAAGGATTAGACTGCGATGTGGGGTTTACTTTGAACTCGACAAGTTATCATCATCATTGCCTTTCTCACCCTGGATCAGGGTATAGGCCACCAACAAACACTTTCCATCCCTCTCTATCATGGGCCAGCCTCTTTACATTATTCCAAGTCTTTCCGCTTCGTTGCACATCATTTTCTCTGGCTCTTCTCCACGTTCCGCGCGGCCTTCCTCTTGATCTCTTGCCCTGGGGATTAACCTGGGCACTCTTTCCACAAGTACACAGCGAAAATCCTGGAAGAACAGCTATTTTAAATGAAGATAAACACAAACTGAATGTAGGTGGACAGTTTCTAGGTTTGTCAAATTCATTTTGTCGGAGGGGGGGGGGGTAGGAATTAGTTTGTTTTTTTAAATTTTAGTTCACCAGGGCAGCCGTCCTTGTTAGACCTGCCAAGGTATCTTTAACGTGAGCAACGTGCACACGGGCCATCCGAGTTTTTGGTCTTTATCCGAGAAGACTAGGTGATCGATCCTACCTGCCATAGAATCAGAGACAGGAAATTCCGCCCAAGTTGGCCTCTGGAACGACGTGTCCCTTCCTGCACGCCACGAGTAGATCAAAGCCTTGCTCTCCTTATAACCAGGAGAAGTACAATGAAAAACTGGACTGAATGTATGGGGTTAGACGTCCTTATCTTGAGACAATGTTGGCAGTAACTCTGTGGTAAAGTCCAAAACTACTGGCAATCACTCCAGTAATGGAAAGTTCTTCAAGCGCCCTCAAGTGTTGAAGTGAAATTGTTTATCATTCGGAACGTTGTTGTTTTTTTTTTGTTGGAAAGAATGGAAAGGAAAGCTAGCAGTGTGCTAATATAGCAGGTGAACAAAGGTTAGGCGGGTTGACATGGTGCATTGGTTCAGCTGCTCAACAAAATGAATGCCTCTTTCGATTACTTTAATTTATTTGCCCAAAAACGAACATAAAAGTGGGAGAAATTGCCCTTGATATTTTGCAAGAAAATGTCCCGAGCTGTACCTGGCATTTTGTGGCTGCATGTTTAGTTCTGAATAATATCGTGAGGCATATTTCACTTCTAATTTTTTTTCTTGCTTTTGTTCAGCCTGTATTAGGAAAGACGACATTGTCTGAATTTTATTGCATCTTTAATTATGCTTATCGCTGAGAAGGAACCACACAATAGCTAATCAATGTGTGAGAACGAGGGCAGGCACTGATGGAATTGCATGCGTAGTTCTGTCGATCTGTGAAGCAAGTGCATGCTTCTTTAACGAATTAATATCATTATGGATGTATTATTATCATTTTGTTATTCCCCCTTCAATAACTTGCAGATCTAAGAATAAATTAAACCTTAATAATTACGCACACGTATTATGGTTAGTGATATTTGTATACACCGCATTAATCTAATCTGCATGGATAGCTATATTCGAATGTGGCATTGGCACCAGGTAAAGACAATGACGATCTATGACTTTGGGGGGGGGGGGATGGGGGGAGGGGGGAGGGGAGGGGGGAGGGGGGAGGGGGGGGGCTACTAACGCATTCAATAACAACACCACGCTGCTTCAACTTGCCTTGTCACTCATTTCAGTACTGCCAAGCACACAATTCAGTGACACATAAACTGAATATAAATAATTATACTATACAAGGGCAGGATCATTATTTTCAGGGCAGTAAGTGCTTTCATATTTGTTGATGTTGTTGTTCTTATCGTTGTTGTTGTTCTTCTTCGTTCTCACGGAAACCAAAACCCGCCTATCCCCCCCTCCCCCTTCCATTCCCATCTGCTATGGTGAGTCATTAGTTCGGTATGTAGTTTGGTTAGGAATTTGAGATTAGAAAAAACAACAACACCTATTGTATTACATCTTCATTTCTATCTTCGGCGTTTAATGTTTCCGAATTCTACTCTAATAATAAATTAGCCGTTCAAACTCTCTAAAAAATGTTATTCTTTGTCTACCTCTGCTTTTTTTTTTTGCCCTCTATTTTTCCAGTTAGAGCAAGGTGTTCAAGACGGAAATGTGGTTTTTAACAATGCCAAAAACTAATGTTTCGCAAGGAGCTGAAGATTTGCGGTGGGAGATGCAGTAATGCGAAGTTTGCAGAAATTCAGATTCCATGTTTAATTCCAGAAATTACAAGCCCTGTAAAATCAGGGTTTCCAAATTGCGTAAAAAAAAAAAAAAATATTCCTGAAAAATATGAAGATAAATCAATGGCAAGCGATTGTCGCTTCTTCATATTGATGCTTATTATTTGTGGGTGGATCTGACAAAACCGGAATAAAAATGAAATGATATACCTCTGTGAAAACATCAAAATAAAATATTTTTAAGACAATTTCAAGGAAACCCGTTTACATGAATGCAGAAACAGGGCTAATCTTTCATTGTATAAGCAAATCTCAGTTCGATAGAAATATGTTTCCCCTTTTTGGAGGGGTTTTCTCAGAAGTTTGGTCTTTCACCACGCAAATCTCACTAATATTTTCTGCCATAACAGATCCCTAAAGAAAAAGAAAAAACAGTTAGTTAAACCCCATGGCTTCTATCCAGTTTCACAATAAAACAAAAAGAACCTATTATCTCTTTGGCGGTTTTTCTTTAAGATGTAGAAAGCATTTTTTTTTCTTAATATTTGTTCACCACAATCTGATAAACAATTATCTTGGTACATACCCGGAATAGCACGTCGGCAGTTTTACGGCAACATGCAAATCTAACGTCGTAAAACAAACACGTGCATCACGCTAACGGAAGCATAAAAAAGACAATAAATAAAACACATGCATGAAACACGTGAATTAATCTGCCAAACATTTAAGCACCTTTTTGTGAGAACAACATTACTGACCATAAAATGACAATAATCCTGAGTCCATAAATCTCCAACAGCATTTATAAAGATTTACTTTTTCTCCCCTTTCTTAATTCATCTCTGGTGAACGAAAACATTAAAACAATACGTTAAGACAGTTAATACGGGCAGAAATATATGTAAGCTTGCTGTTGCCGCGGCTTATACGGTCATAGTTATAAAGTCTTACTTTATGTATGTATGTATGTATGTATGTATGTATGTATGTATGTATGTATGTATGTATGTATGTATGTATGTATGTATGTACAATAAGTCAGCATCAGGTTTGAAGTTGTTGGGTTTCACTAACAGTGAAATAAACTAGTTTTGTAAATTCATGAGTATCAGTGCTATTATTGGGTCACACAGGGTCTGGAAGAAAAGATATCATTTAATCTAATTCATCTCTAACAATATTTTGTCATATACAGTAGCTTTCAGTGGTGCATTCACTCCCTTTTTTCTTCGTTTTTTATCAGTCAAAAGGCCTTTATCAGTGCAATGCATGTTGGTTATTCCATACACTATATTACTACTATGCATTCTCATTACAATGCATGTTGGTTACTCCATACACTATATTACTATTATACAGTTTCATTGTATTACACTATTTAAGTTGTTGGTATGCTTGTAAGCTGATATATTATGTTGAATATGTGATTATGCAATTGGATTGTTCATTGCATGTGAAAAATCATATAGTCAATAAAATTCTCGAAGTATGTATGTATGTATGTATGAATGTATGTATGTATATATGTATGTATATATGTATGTATGTATGTATGTATGTATGTATGTATGTATGTATGTATGTATGTATGTATGTATGTATGTATGTATGTATGTATGTATGTATGTATGTATGTATGTATGTATGTATGTAGTGTGTGTATGTATGTATGTGTGTATGTATGTATGTATGTGTGTATTTATGTATGTGTATTACTAACAGCCTTGCAAATATTTTAACCAAAATAGAGAATTCAGTTTTGCCTTTAGCTTACAAAATTGGGGCCATAAATTCAATGTTTATTTCCAAATTGATGTTTTACTTTAACAATAGTTTATTCACAGACAATATGTTGACCCATCTTGAAACATGTATTGTTAATTTTATTAGGAATGCATTTAATCTTAATGACTCAACAACTCGTTCATTTATTTTTGTACCAATGAAGCAGGGTGGCCTTGGAATACAAAAACCTTCCACATTGTATTATGTCAAAAAAGTCACTTTTATTTTGTCTATGTTGAACTGTGATGATGAACAGGTAAAAAAGACCACACGTGATGCATTTCATCTGCATATGACGAAACGGAAGGTCCCACTAGTTGAACATAACACACAACCTAATTTTGGTGGATACGAACTGACAAACAGCAATACTTTGAATAAACTTTGTAAAGTTAACTGGGGGGCTTCTGAATTTGTGGAAATGAACAGATTATGTTGTAAATTGAAAACTTGTTTAGGATATGATATAGAAAATGATTGTTACACCTTATCGATAAATGACGGCAATGGTTCTATAATTCATACCAGTGATATAAATAAAGTGTCTAAATTTCTAAAAAGTCAAAGAATACAAGATGATATCAATTACTGGCATAATCTAGAGCAACAAGGACAAATTGTTAACAAAGTACATGCAAACATTCACTCATCATCCAGTACTGTTTTTAAAAATGCAAATATCAACGATGCTATCATTAAATTTGCTATGAAAGGGAGATTACAATTGTTAGAAACAAACGCAAACATGAACAAATACTACCCACTGTCCTTTCAAAGATCATGTCCCTTGTGTAATCAGCCTTATGACACCAACTCACATATACTTAATGGTTGCCAGAGATTTAAAGGTTTCTACACAGAGAGACACGACAAAATTGTAGACTTTTTATTCGAAAATATCAACAAAAAACTTGCAAGTGATCAGTGCATTATCAGTACCAACAAATGTGTCAATGTTGAAAACAACATCCCCAACAAACCTGATATATTGATTATTGATGAGAAAGAGAAAATTGTGTTTATAGTGGAAGTCTCTGTTCCCTTTGATAGGTTTATTGATATTTGTTTTAATGAAAAATTTCTGAAGTATTTACCACTACATAATCATTTCAATGATATGGGATACACAAGTAAAATCATTGTCTTTATTGTGGGTTCACTGGGGACAGTGCACAATAAGTCAGCATCAGGTTTGAAGTTGTTGGGTTTCACTAACAGTGAAATAAACCAGTTTTGTAAATTCATGAGTATCAGTGCTATTATTGGGTCACACAGGGTCTGGAAGAAAAGATATCATTTAATCTAATTCATCTCTAACAATATTTTGTCATATACAGTAGCTTTCAGTGGTGCATTCACTCCCTTATTTCTTCGTTTTTTATCAGTCAAAAGGCTTTTATCAATGCAATGCATGTTGGTTATTCCATACACTATATTACTACTATGCATTCTCATTACAATGCATGTTGGTTACTCCATACACTATATTACTATTATACAGTTTCATTGCATTACACTATTTAGGTTGTTGGTATGCTTGTAAGCTGATATATTATGTTGAATATGTGATTATGCAATTGGATTATTCATTGCATGTAAAAAATCATA
>OZ007567.1:17676008-17706008 GCA_963931925.1 Onchidella celtica
TCTCTCTCTCTCTCTCTCTCTCTCTCTCTCTCTCTCTCTCTCTCTCTCTCTCTCTCTCTCTCTCTCTCTCTCTCTCTCTCTCACACACACACACACACACACACATCCATTTACACACTTCTATAATGCACATGCACACACATCTATCTCTCTTCTCATTCCCCTCTTTTCTTACTGCCAAACGAACGAACATGTTATAGCATAATTTTAGGGTTTGGAGCACAAGGACTAAGCAATTTAAAGTTCGGGTTTAAAGACGCATGTCCTTGTCATTCGACTTAAACAGTGCTTTTGGCGTTCACCTAATTGTACACGCCTGACAACGCCGTTGCCTGGATCAATCGTTCTTGGACTCTGCAGTAGACAAGAAAATTGCCCATTGCTGGATAGCCATGGTAACTAAATACCGTGACCTCCGTCTGTGGACGCCGATGATGCGTTCTTGTTAATCCGTTATGTGTAAGTTTTGTTGTTATTATTAAGAACTAAATAAATGTTGTCTCGTTGACTCAGGGAACACACAGATGCCACACTTAAAGTTACTTTTCGACCAGCAATGTGTAATCAGAGAGAGAATGAACGAACTTTCCGATCATAGTTTTCGATTCCACTCGACAAAAATGTCTCTTTTTTACGACTAAAGGAACGGGAACTATAAAATATACATAACAATGGAGAGTGAATTTTGTCCAAAATGGACGTCTCCAAAAATGCTGAAAAAATACTTTAATATACTAAAAACTGAGGCAGTTCACAAAGCTGCATAACATTTGGTCCTTAGTCCCGAAGTTTTAAGTATTTATATGTTCATCCTCTAGATCAGGGGTCACCAAACTACGGCCCGCGGGCCGGATCCGGCCCGTGACGTCAGTTCATCCGGCCCGCTATGGTACTTGATTTTAATCGTCAAAACTCAAAGGATTTAGGAGAAAGCTGTCACTGTTTAGAACACAACTGGAAGAAGAAAACTTCTCTCATTTTCACTGTTTCAAAGAATTTTGCACAAATCTCACTAACCTTTTTTTTGCTGCTTAGTTTGTGAGATTCGTGTATATGTGAACACTTCATCTGTTGTGAGTTTGTATTATGTAACTACCTTCTTGCTGACCTCTTTGATGACATTTTTTTTCCCCAGTAAATTGATACCTTTTTAATATTCAAAAATCGCCTTTGCTCTAGAGTTTTTCTTCTGGCTAGCAAGTATTGAACAGATTGCTTATGCGGCCCGCGCTTGTAAGTCTGTCAGTTATCCGGCCCTCTGTGAAAAAAGTTTGGTGATCCCTGCTCTCGATCCATTACAGTGTGATGACGATAATGATAATTATGCATATGTTTGAAAGAAGAAAAATTAACGTAAGCATCTTTTGAAATCCACTTTGTCGGACAGGGCCAGCATTGGGAGTTTGCGGTGCCCAATAAGTGTATCGTTGCCATTCATTGTAAGAGTGTCATGAAGTGTGATGTTAGATGTATGACGTAATGTGTTGCCGTGTGTGCTTGACAATATCAGATAACCCTAACGCGTTGCCCTATTCGTGGGAAAGCCCATCAACCCATTGTTATATCAGGGCTTGATTAACCATTACGCAAAATAAGCACGTGCTTAGGGCATCAAGGGAAGGAGAGCACTACAGACATTTCTCATTGCCAGATTTACCATGGACCATATGGGTGCAAAACTGCAAATAGTGCAGCTGAAAAATCAAGATCCACATAAAGGGGTCCCGCAATAAACGAAAGAATGAAAGTACTTGCTGGCGATTAAGACTCGCTTTATAATTCTTAAATATATCAATGAATTTCATAGTGTATTGAATTACAAATTATACAGTATATGGAGCACCAAATTATTTAAAGTGTTTAGAGCCTCCAAAGGTCCTAATCCGGCCCTTTGTTATATAATAATGTATAGCATTTATATAGCGCATATCCATTTAAAATGCTCTATGCGCTTTACAGAAACAACATGTCAACCACAGAGCAGAATGGAGCTGCCTGCGAAGCGCTCAACACACTGCACTGCTTCTTTCTCTCTCCCTGTCTCGCTCACTCTCTCTCTCTATCTCAGAGCAAATTGTAACGCAGCCTGTTAGGCGCAGTTCACAACTCACAACATTTCACACTCACAGCACTTCAGAACTCACATCAGTTCACAACACACAACTCAAATAATATTTGAATATTTATTAATAATAATATATATTTAATAATGAATAATAAATTTTTGTTGTTGCTGGTGGGGAGGGGGGGGGGGTGATATGGATAAATTTTAATCTATTAATTTCAATTTTCAATTTTGCCCGGGCAGCGGCCTTTCGGCCTGCTCTTTACGATTTCCAACTGCCAAGGTATCTTTAACGTGCGCAACGTGCACACGGGCCCTCCGAATTTTTTCGTCCTTATCCGAGAAGACTAGGTACTCGATCCTACCCCCCAATAGGACCAGGGACTTGGAAATATGAGAAAAATCCAATTTCCAACATGCCTGCACTGCCCGGGTTTTGAACCCGGGACCCTTGGCATTAGAGGCGAGCACCTTGCCTCTAGACCACCTTGTCCCCGGATGGATGCCCGGGCAAAAATCAAATAAAATCCATCCACTCCCCCCCCAACTCCCCCTCACCCCCCCCCCCCAAAACCCCAAAATAAACAACACCCACCAACCGGCGCGGGACCCCTTTATGTGGAGTAATCTTCTATGATTTCCAATATAGAACCGTTAATGGTGAAGAGGGTGAAATAATATTGATAATCCTGTTAAGGGAGGATCTATTATAACTATTGTTGCCATCATAAAACACATGGCTGAGGCAAATTCGGAGCAAAGAAGCAACATGGCTACAGATCTTGGAGATCTTTCAAAACAGCAAGGTGAGCCAATATTATCTTCTAGAATCAGAATTCTCTCTCTCTCTCTCTCTCTCTCTCTCTCTCTCTCTCTCTCTCACGCTCTCTTACTTCCTCTCTTTCCCTCCCTCTCCTCTCTCTCTCTCTCTCTCTCTCTCTCTCTATCTATCTATCTATCTATCTATCTATCCATCTATCTATATATGTATCCATCTATGTATCTATCTATCTGTCTGTCTGTCTGTCTGCCTGTCTGTCTGTCTGTCTATCTATCTATCTATCTATCTATCTATCTATCTATTTATCCATTTATCTATCTCTACTAAAGTAGATTGACCTGGCATAATAATCTTAAACGTTATTCGTTCATAAATATACATTTTGCATCGTTATGGCTCGGTTAGTGTTGTAACACAATTTGGTATTCGCGCGTTGCTGCCGCTGTATTTTGATTAAGGACCTCAAGCGAATGCATGTCTGCCTGGCTTCCCCTAGGATGCAACAAGAATGTAAAAAGAGATGGAAAGTGTTTGCTTAGCCTCTAACTGTTAATTATATTTATATAGAGATTTATAGATCAATAAAAAATATAAAAAACACCAAAAAATGGTAAATCCTAACAAAGCCAAGGGCATCTTCTCATAAATCGGCCCCAGACAGACTTAAAGAAGAAATCGTGTTTATTCTAACATTTGCAACAATCTTTTTTGGTTTTGTTTTTGTTTTTTTGCCCAAAAAGCATGTATCGAGGGTTGCCAACCAGAATATCTGGCAATCCAAACTAGTCAACTTCAGAAAGACGATTTTGAAACGTGTAACCTCAACAATTTCAAATAAATGCAATAATAATTTCAACACGGCCACATGATACGTTTTGTTGGGTTATAAAATATAGCCACACACTTTGTGTCTTGGATATCTTCAGGCATTTAAAGCAAATGAATAAAATTTGACATGATACATTGTGGTTCACTACCTTAAAACAACAGAAAACACAGTTACGCCATCAAGGAGCTCTTTCCGAGAAACTACACCAGAAAAATTATATAGGGTCAGGGTATCGACTTTCTGTTTCCATTCCATTCTGTTTAGTATCTCCTCTGTTTAAAGGAACATCCATTATTGACCATGCGAATGTTTTCTAGAGAAAATTGCATAAGAAAAATAGGCGAGGCTCTCTTGTCTCTGGTTAAAACTGGCCCAAAAATTCGTTTTGTTTCGTTTGTTTTGTTTTTCTTTGCTTGCTTGTTCGTTTTGTTTTTCGAAAACACAGTGTTCAGCATTTTCACTAAAAACTTCTATAGATTTGCATGAAGCCTGGAAATGTCCACAATGTATTTCCATACTATACTATACATGAGACTTTTTTTGTGTGTGTGTGACAAAAGTTATTGTAAAGAGCATTTTGTAAAGAATGTTTTCTTGTCAAACTATCTGTCTTTATCTGAAAAGTATTTTTTCAGCACTTTTGGTGACATTAAAAAAAAAAAAAAATTGCTTCAAAACAAAACAACATTTAATTTTTTTTTTCTGGCGCAACCTGGCAAGAGTTGTCGATTTTATTGATTTTTGTCGGTAAAATGTTTAAGACAATTTGAGCCTGGAAAGTGTAATGGGAAACCTAACATGATTGCCATTTCTATACCGACCACTGTGTGTATTTATGGTGACAGTGCTTAGACGTCCTCAGTTGATGAAAAAAATATAACGGATAAATTACAAAAAAATGAAAAACAGACTTTAAAAAAAAAAAACGCCAGTAAATTTTAACACTAACATAATCCTGCCCGCCCTGCATGGAAATGTTGTGATTTTGTCTTGAATGCCACCTATTCTCTCAGTTTCCCCTCTTTTGTGTAGATTGTCAGGAAGTAATTGGTTGTTTAGGCCGCTTTTATTCAAACATCAATAATTATTATCCTTATCGGTATGTCTAAATTACTCAGAATTTTCCTGATTATTTGGTGAGACAACACAGGCCCACCGAGTAGAGCACTCACATTACGTCCAGTTATAATTGTTAAGAGGCCTGGCGGTTGGATTGAAGGGAAATATTATTAGCAATGTGATTATTATTTTTTTCTCTCTAAATAAACAGAGGGTTGGGCAGATCTATACAGCAGGTGTCAAAATAATATTAATAGTTGGTTTTTTTTCGCACCTACAGGTGTATCGTTTTCTATGTTCTGTAGTCGCCAACCAATGAGAGACTAATGTAAAATATCAGGTTACATGAACTACATTCAAGTATTTGTATTTCTATTTGTATACTACTTTAATCCCATTTGGGAAATTTGCCTGTGTGTGTCATTGTACCCAGTTACAACTGGAGCACGTTGTCCCCACAATGCTGCGCCGGTTGGTGGGTGTTGTTTATTTTGGGGTTTGGGGGGGGGGGGGGTGAGGGGGAGTTGGGGGGGGAGTGGATGGATTTTATTTGATTTTTGCCCGGGCATCCATCCTTCATTTCACTTCTTGTTCTTTCCCGCAGAGATTAATGATATTACGGATGGCAAGCATTACAGAGAGCAATGATAACACTGGAAATAATAAGGGTTAACGACGGGCTTACACAAGTGTACCTAATTAAAGTAACAGCAACAAACAATCAACTCGCGATAGTTGATATTAGGATTTTGATACGAGAACGTAGTCTACATGACTGTAAGACTTGTATATACATGCATTATTTGGAAAAATTTGCGCCGTTTCCTCGCTTTCTGACATTACACGTTGGTATGTCAATAAAGGCATCTGATGTCTTTTTCTCTACTAAGACGAGACCTCGGTGGTTTAAAATTAAAGGCGCAAACAAAATAAACTGAGCCATGCAGGGGAGAAAATATACGCATACATTATTACACTAGAAAGTTGAATCATTTCCTTTCCGGAGCTTTCCCCATTTGTATATATATCCACACTGGAGAACATTTCTGTTCTCGCAAACTTAATTCTTGTTTATACCAACTTCCCTTTTTACACAACTGAGAAATTCGACGTTAAACGTTTGCGGCTTTAACCTGATAAAGAGTTAGAATAAATCGGAACTGTGAAACAGCTTGATAAGTGCCACAACGCATTTTAAACAAGTCTCAGCGTGTGCATTTGTTATACCTCTTCTACATACTAAAAGATCTCCAGTTTGTCAGAAAAGGGAGATAGAATGAACAAGAACTAAGATCATGATGTGGCATTTAGAAAAGGCATAGTCATTATTGTTCACTTCTCAGATAGATTCCTATCACACTGATATTTACGTGCATTTCATTTGAAGAGAATATTACAGTCTGAAGAGTCCCGAAATATCCCTAGGCATTAGGAATAGTTCTTGTAGACTTCACAATTACCCGGGCAATCAGTTGAAACCCACGAATCAACAGCCCATTCAATCAGTAATTGCGAAATCAATCTTTCAATCAACTGTCATCACTCAAACAGTTACGACTAACAAGCAAGCAATCAGCATGGGAAAGAAAAACAGAACAGGGCAAAACAAAAACCTCATTTATTCTGTGATACAAAACAATCGCTAAATTTTATTAACTGCGACGCCCTATGCATGAAAATGACACAACTTCACTTAAAACCATTTTGACGGCACCCATTGTACTACTCTTGCCTGTTTCAATCAGCCACGCATTTTCACAGCCTCACTCAATTGTTCTGTTCCTCTATTCTTCATCATGCTTCCATGGCCACTTCCATTAAATTGTGTTTCGTCACTTCTCTCTCTCTCTCGCTCGCTCTTCCTCGCTCCAGCTTCCCCTGCCGCCTGTCTCCCCTCGACTCCCCCACTCTTTTCCTCTCTCTCTGATTCTGTCTATTCCTTTCTCTCACCCTCTCGCTCATTTGATAACTCTGTCTTTCCTTCCCCCTGTCTCTCCCCCTCATCTACCTCTTCTCTCTTCTCTCTCTCTCCACCCCTCCCTCTCTCCATTTTCCCATTCTTCCCCCTCTCTCTCTGCCTCTCTCTGAATCTATTCCTTTTTTCTCACTCTCTCGCTCTTCTCTCTCTCTCTCTCTCACACACACACACACTCTCTCTCTCATACACACACACTCTCTCTCTCTCTCTCTCTCTCTCTCTCTCTCTCTCTCTCGTTCTCTTTGTCTTCCATTCATTGTTCAGGTTTCTATCTGTACTTTTGTTAGATTTTTCCTCTAACTCTCGTCGTCTTCCATGCAATTAAATCCAGCACCATCATGCCTCCCATTATCTGCCTCCCATTCTCTCCCTCTAACCCGATCTTGGAGATTTGAACCGCAAGATTAAGAGGCTGTTTTCAAGTTACAGAGCGTTGGCAATTATTGCTTCTGATTAATCCGTTGCTGATTATTGCATCAGGTTAAAGTACCCTCTGCTGCATTTTACTGTTTGGGAAAAATAACAATAGCAAGGAAAACTGTGAAAATGGGATTTGGCTTGTCGTTAAATGCAGTACCAAATTCCAGTTGTAATAAATAATATACATTACCAGGACTATCCAGATCTAATCTAGATCTCTTGGATTTGAAGGTTCATTATCAGATACCAGTATTGTAATATATTTGTGTTATGCAGGACGACACAAAGGGCGTGACATAAAAACTGGACAACGTGCTTGCTGCAGGGATACAGCCATGTTTTATTGTGCGACCTTGAACTCTGACAATTTCAATATGCCAGGTTGCATTTTACATAATAGAACCCGCCATACATTTCACCAGTCACTTTTGTTTTTTAAATGAAATGAATAATTATGAAAACCCAAGTGTATAGAACAGAGTTTAAATGGATTAGTCTTGTGTAAAAATGTAATTTTACAAAGCAGAAAAGACTGTCAAGACAACAATTCCATAGCTACAGTGACAAGATTCTGTGCACGCCGAGACTGTCGTTCACTATGGCTAGACGCACAGTTGATGCCGCGTTCGTAACATATCACCCAAACCCTTTTTGCTAGCTGTGAGTTCAATTACTGGCGCATTTTACTGATTGTTCCTTGATGGGCGCATTATTCTTTGCTGTTATATATAATAAACGGCATAATTATTTTACATTGTCAGGAACCCTATTTCATTTCCTCATGCCGGGTTTCAGAGGGTTAACTTCGGTAGTTTAGAGCCCATTGGTAACAAAGACTAGACTGTTACAGATAAAGAGTTTGCAATGAATGGAGGTCTAGAAAAGGAAAGAGAACAAGAGGACGCCCGGAGCCAAGATAGAGAGATGATAATATATTGTGTGGGCAGGGATGGACAAGATGGACGAAAAAACAGAGAAGAATGGAGTGATCGCTGAGGGTTACATCCTGCAGGGGGGGGGGGGGGGAGGGGGCGGTCATTGCTAAACAACAACGACAGCGAGACTGTGACATGTTATAACGCATGAAATAATATTATAATAAATTATATAACATAATTCATAATTATATCCAAATTTACAAGTTCTTCCTCTGCCTCGATTTCCCCAATGATAAGGCTTGTTATGATGTTTTCTAGTTGCTATCTCGCTTGTTTGATGAAAAGCATGCGTGAGATATGGCTGTTCATCTGATGTCTGTGACCAGATTTACGGCTGCTGTGTTTTAACTGTTTCTTTTGTCGCTGAGAAATATGCGCGAAGGACGGGAAGAGAAAAGAAGACCAGGGAACTGGATGAGAGACAGGAGTGGGAGAACAAGATTAGTACTGGGATGAACTGAAGACAATCTAAGCTGTCCGTAAACTGTTTTCGTTAAATGTGGGTGTGTATGTGGAAGTCATTGACATTTGGAATGATAGGGAAGAATGCAAGGTTTAGGTCTGGGCCAACAATAGCACTATTTTATTACCCAGATAGACAGACAGAGAGACTGATAGACAGATAGATAGATAGATAGATAGCTAGATTGATAGATAGATAGATAGATAGATAGATAGATAGATAGATAGATAGATAGATAGATAGATAGATAGATAGATAGATAGATGGATGGATAGATAGATAGATTGATAGATAGATAGATATATAGATAGGTAGATAGATAGATAGATAGATAGATAGATAGATAGATAGATAGATAGATAGATAGATAGATAGATAGATAGATAGATAGATAGATAGATATAGATAGACAGACAGACAGACAGACAGATAGATAGATAGATAGATAGATAGATAGATAGATAGATAGATAGATAGATAGATAGATAGATAGATAGATAGATAGATAGATAGATAGATAGATAGATAGATAGATAGATAGATAGATAGATAGATAGAAAAAAGTTACGCCAATAAGTATAATCGTCTGTGCTCTATTGATCACCCAGTAAGTAGTACTTCGCGTATCTATAATTGCAGTGTTCAGTATCAATACCTTGAAGCAAACGTTTCTGAAATGCCAGATGTATTACTTTAGGACATCGCTTTTTGAGATCAGGTATCTACTTTTTCCATTGTAATTTTATATACTCCTACCATGTACTTCATGGTGATGATATGCTATTACTTGTGAGATTAGGCAAAATGCATTTAAATGTTTAACTAATATGTAACTAACATAGATTTTTCAGAGGGTGGCTGATAACACAAAACCATATTTAGCTCTGGTGTTGGTCCTCATGTCAAATAGCTCAGATTATCTTTTAAAGAACATTTTTACTGATCAAGACATTCCCCACAGTTGTAATTACTTCTCTTTGCGAAGAGGACTACGTAGCAAGGACAGTTTTGAACATTAAAGTTATCTTTTAATACATACCTGCACTTCAGGTCGCACTGCCTACACTCCTACAACACGAATGCTATGCCAAAAATAATAATATATCGATCTGTGTAATAATATAATATCTTCAGTGGTTTTATAGCCCTGTCGTGCAGACATTTCGTGAAGTGACAACGAGAACGGATCTCAAGATGGTATTAGGTTCTACTTAGTCATAATAATTCTCTTTACTGTCGACGCAGGAGCAGATAGTGCTCGGTTCCAACGTAGTCACAATAATTCTTTTTACAGCCGAGATAGGAGGGAATCTCAAAATAGTGTTTGAGTGGGACTTAGTCCACAATAATGGTCTTTACTGTCGACGCAAGAGCAAATCACAACATAAGGTTCACTCCCAAAGTCGGCACCTAATTTTTTTTTTCTACCGTCGCAACAACAGTGAATCTCAAGAGAGTGTTTAGGTGGAATTTAGTCGCAATAATTCGCTTGATTGTCGAAACAGGAGCCGGTGTCAATATAGCATGTTCGGTTCGATCTTGGTCACAAGAATTTTTTATTTTTTTTTTACTGTCGGAACAGGAGTGAATCTCAAGACAGTGTTTGGGTTGAACTCCACCACAGCAATTCGCTATAATATTGCCGAAACAAGAGCCGGTCTCAACATAGAGTGTTCAGTTCGATTTTAGTCACAATAATAATTTTTTTCTTACTGTCGAAACAGGAGTCAATTTATTCTGAAAGTAACGTCCAGTTTGAACTAAGTGGCCTATCCTCTCTGCAAAAAGGGGCAGGTATCAGGATGGTCACAAGTTGCAGTTTCATCTCGCAGTACCCTCGAGAATTCTCGCTGAATAGATTTTTTTTTTTTTTAAATGGTACTGTGTTATAACTTTTACTTGACAATTAATAACTGTAGACACAAAATTACGAATCTTAAGACGGTTCCTGTAGCAAATTAGCTGCGATCACCTGATAGCTTAATAATTATGATATCCACAAATGTGCCAAAAGAACGAAATCTACCGTAGACTGAGTCTCCATAATCTGGTCCACCACAAACAGAATCAACCAACTAACTAAAAAAAAACCGCAGGGTAAGGCCACTACTGGTCAGCTTTTAGGGAAACGTCAGCACCCCTGCAATCAGAACAGTCAAAGGGAACTGTACGCCAGTGAAATATAAAAACAATTATTACACATGCACACACCTGCACAGCTGGTGTTGTCATACTGTAGGATTTCATCGCCCAGCTCTGTATCTCCCTGAATCGTGACCAGCCCGTGATAATACGTGGTGTAATCAATGCTCAGACTAAGTGCTTTAGAGCCCTCTCAAGACTCCGCCAAGTTGAAGTCTAAGAGCCTACAAAATGCTTTAAGTGGGTGCCAAAAATACATCTGTCATGGGGCGTTTACAGTTTAGAGCCTTCCTGGTACGAGGAAATACCTTTTTTCCTTTCTTTCTTTCTGTCTGATAATTATCTCAACAGGTGTGTAATTTATATAACAACAGTGTTTCTGTAGGATCAATGGTCTGCTATAATTTTTGTTAATTATCATTATTGTCTATTGATTGATATCCACGCCCCAGTGACAGCAAAATATTAATACTCGAAAAAAATGCATGTGTAAATGTGGAAATATTGCTTGAAAGAGATGCACGATAGATCGACAGAAACCTAATCTTGTTTACGTCTTTGTATACTTCTTTACTCCCATTGTGAAAATTGCCTTAGTAACTATCATTGCAGCCCAGTTACAACTGGAGCAGATACGTCGTCGCCACAGTGCAGAAAAAGAGAGAGAGAGAGAGAAAATTGATAGATAGAATATAGGAAAAGCAGTTACTTATTATTAAGAGATGACGACTGCAAGAGGCCAAAGTTGTTATCATGCATTCCTCAACAAACAGGAAAATCTTTAACAAGACTACTTAATGTCATAGATAATTTCAACACTATGATAGGACAGGATACGCCACAAAAAAACTGTGCAACAGAAAAAGCATCTGAAACATTCCCTACATCTTAAAATAACTTGGCAAAAAATCCAGGCGCTCAAGTTCACGCAGTCAGTTCATGTACGTTATGTTTCTCAAGCCATCATAGCAAGATATCGCAAAGCACTTTCAAGATGTTTTTCCAAATTGTTGCGACGAAAATGCGGTTGTTATGAAATAGTATGCCGCCTCTTTTTCCATTTCGATATACTTTCTGTTCAGTACATAAGGATCACAGACTCCCAGTAAACCATAATAGTGTATAAAGCTGTCTTTTCATGTGTGCGGAAACGGGAATGGCAGGGGAAACGGCAAAAATCCATCAAGTAATAAAAAGAGAGGATGTTTTCATGTGTACTCAAATGGCAGTTCCCTCTACAAGAAAAATAATCTTTCTATTTCACTACTTGAAGGGCTTTTGACGTGGCCGTTGCCGCTTCCGTTTCGGTACAAATGAAAACAGAGCTTAAGAAAAAAAGAAAATCCCACATCAGAATTCATTTACTAAACTAACATGGTATTCAAAACTCCTGTACTCACATTTACATGCTCTTGACACTGAGACATCTTGGGTTTGAGGCAATATAAACAGATAATAGCTTGTCAGCTGAAGACAATGATGCATGTAATTGACCTGTCAAAGCTGGCATTATACTGCACGACTAGTGATATTTATCATATTCTCTGCTACTTCCATCCCTCACTGACCAGGGCGAAATGCTGGTGTACTGCAATGCTTGCACTGGATCGGCAAAAGGAAATGTCTTATTATACTAATTAAATGTTAATGCGCTCAAATCTTTGCCTCAGGGATCTTAAATAAAGAAAACACTTTCAAAGCCAACGTATTAATAACTAGAGTAATCGTAAAGTATACACAAGATTTCTATATCTCCACCCATAAAATGGTTGGTGATTCGTTTGAAAACGAATGTTAAATTTAATTTCGTGTTTTCTATGACATCTCATCTGATATTAACATTCGCTTTCAGTGTCCTGCGCCTCAAACAGTTTACAATTCGTAAGTGCCACATTAAAGCAAATCCGTAGTAGTTCGTTAAACTGACAGAAGTATCCGAGACTGCCTGGGATAAACAATCATGTTTCGGACGACTCTCTCTGTTCCCAGCCCCTCCTCTCCCAAGTTCTCTCTCTCCCTCTGTCTCTCTCCCTCTGCCTCTCTCTCTCTCTCTCTCTCTCTCTCTCTCTCTCTCTCTCTCTCTCTCGGATAAATTCTATAATGCTCCCATATAATCTTTACAGGTAGGTTTTCTTATCTTGCAGGATGGTCACCAAACTGAAATACAGTCTACCATGAACATTAATTTCACTTTTATTCCTTTTTTTTCTACATAGGTCCTTTTGCTAAAACATCGTAGACAATACGTGAGGACCACCAAACCTTCGAAGAATTATTTTCTGATTTTCAGTCTCAAAATTTCAAGTGAATCGGTGCAGAACTGATACTCCCACTCATGGTACCAGTTTCGAGTTGTTTTGATTGTGCTAGATTTACACAATGTTCTATATTTTATGATGTCAAGTCTGTGCTGAGACATGTTGTTTTGAACATCCACCACAATTTCCAAGCTGCACAAAATAATTTAGATGCTCACATTTTACGAGCCTGCATAGTCTAGGACAATCTAATCTTCACGGCTTGAAGTCATCTGAACGAGATAAAACATTGATTTGCCAATCTGAAGATAAAAGACCTGGGGCCTTCCCAGGACAAACGTGTCACTCCCGCGTCATAATGAGTTGTGCAAGTAATTTACGATGTAAAAATTTGTTGGTGGCGAGATGTGGGTCAGCCAAACAACAGAAGGATTGAACCCGTGATCATGAAGAAAGCTGGGAAGACTCGCTAGGGAAGCAAAGCGGGTCACCTGGGCAGCCTGTCCTAGCATTCTGGATCTTTATCCGTGGGGGTGGAAATTGAATTCATTATAATAACTTATGCTGCATGTTAATTTTATGGAGTATAGGATAAACAACCTTAATGTTCATCTCTCGCGAAGGCAAGCATGATCTACGAAAGTCAGTTCTTACAATTTAATCAGCAAACGTGTATTTTGTATTTGTATTTCTTGTTTTGTATACTTGACTTAGTGCCATTGCAGCCCAGTTACAACTGGAGCAGACACGTCGGCACCACAGTGCAGCGCCAGTCGGGTTTGTTTTTTTTTTTTCATGGGGGGTCGTAGGAACAAATTTCATTTACTTTTCCCGTGCAGAGGCCTGTTGGACCTGCTCTTCTTGATTCCAACTGCCAGTGTATCTTTAACGTAGGCAACGTGCACACGGGCCCTTCTACTTTTTAATCGTTCTCCAAGAAGCCTAGGTAGTCGATCCTACCCACCATAGGATCAGGGACAGAAAAATATGAGAAAAAATTCCCAAATTCCAACATGCCTGCACCAACCAGGGTTCGAACCCGGTACCCTGGGCATGAGATGCGAGCACCTTGCCTCTAAAACGCCGTGTCCCCAGTGGTTTACATACTTTTCAGATTTTTAGGCTGACGACTTTAAAATCCTATTTCAAGCAGCATGATATTTGGATGAATTTCTTCAAATGAGAGACTAATGAATATCAGAGCATCGGTGTCTGTGCACTAACAAGAAGAACAACAAATATCTGAAAATCATATCGAACTCCCAAACTTGAATCAGACGTTAAAAGATGTTAAATCTATTCGCAAGCTTAGTTCTCGATTGTTCTATCTCCATTTTCTGAAAAAAAACACTAAAGATCTTTTAGTATGTACAAGAGGTATGACAAACACACGCGTTGGCACTTGTTTAAATTGTGGTATGGCACTTTTCAAGCTTCCACAGTTCTGATTTATTCTAACTCCTTATCATAACACTAAAGCCGCACACGTTCAACGCCGAGTTTTCGGTTATGCAAAAACGTGGAGTTGGAACAAACAAGGTCCCCAATAAGAAAATAATTACTAGGGAGACGAACCTGACGGCCTTCGCATGCCGAGCATTCTCGTGTTTCAGCTTGCATTAAAACTCGATTTAAGCTCTGAACTACGACATTTGGTGAGAATTAAAGTGATACTTGCTTGAAAAACAACCTTAAAAATGTCACGTGAAGTAACTACGATCAAATTCTTTATCATGGTGTGCGCATAGTATAGTTATCCCGTTGCTGGGTTGTATTTAAAATTATACAGTGTGAGACAAAGATAGCTCTGACTAGACTCGTTTGATGAATAATTAAAAGTATGGTAGGAGAATATTTAAACTAGAAATCATGGTATAATATTTAAATACTCACAATAGTAATCTGTCAGTTAAAAGTTAACTTGTTTAAAGCAACAGTCCATGTGTTAAAAAAAAAGAAACAAGAATAAAAAATAAGGATAAGTCATAATACAGACATAATTTACACAAAAGGGAACCGTCCCGGAGCCTTTAAAATAACATTATTCTTATTTACATTTATAAACAGGACAGACATAAGACACAGTTATAATGTAATCCATCTTCATCTTTATTTACAATTATCCAGTCATTCTGCCCATAATTATCTAGCTTATCTTCTAAATAAACAATGGTGCTTGAAGTAAGCTTCGGCATTTATGAGTTTACGAAGTCAAAGGGTTCCCGACAAAGACGAAGACAAAGGGTTCCCGACAAAGGGTTTTAAGATTGCCTCGGATAATAATAATGAGATTTTACCTAGCCAGGTGTTGGGCAGAAAACTCAAGGGAAGAAAAGCCTGGTCTGAAAATGCAGGGATGATAAAATTATGAAGGCAAAAATCTAATAATGTGGTAATACAAAAAAGCAAAGAAACAAACTTTGGATTACTAAATATTGTAATGTTAAGGCTTGTAGCGTGCTGAGGCAAACCTGTTTCCCGTCTGTTTGAATACGGACGTCAACTTCCTTTGAATGAACTGCCGGCCTCAGTTCTTTTTGTTCCAACTCCGCATTTCTCATAACTCAGACATGCGAAGTTAACCGTTTGCGACTTTAGTACTATTATAAGGAGTTAGAATAAATCGGAACTGTCAAACAGCTGGATAAGTGCCACGAGGCATTTTAAACAAGTGTCAAAGTGTGCATTGCTACACCTCTTCTACACACTAGAAGATCTCTAGCTTTTTTTTTTCAGAAAATGGAGATAGAGCAAACAAGATCTAAGGTCGCGAATTAGCGGGACATAGGCTACCTGTTTTAAACTGGCTAATGGGCAAGGTCCCGTTTAATTCCTTAGTCCACAGGACCGAGGCGAAACAGATTTGACTCAGTCCGTTGTGGCATCGGTACTGCTTCGGGGGGGGGGGGGGGGGGGAGAAGCTGTGTGAGGTTATCTCCTTCATTCTTTGTGTAATTCAATTCTGATTAATCACGATAGTTAAAAAACAATACAAAACAAATTAAAAACTAAAAAAAAATAAATTAACTAATGGTTTTTGAATCCATATTTCAACCCCAGCCGGCGCATCAGATGTTAACGAAAGTTTGTTTAGATTAGAAGATTTGAAGAAAATAACCATTTTTTATTATATTGATTCTTCACGTACCAGCTCATTTAACCTTGGTAATTTAGAGGAAGCTCTGTTAGGCGTCCAAATGCTAACCGCAAATAGATTCATGAGGTCTTGGAAGTTCAAAAATAAACAAACAAATAAATAAATAGATAAATTAATAACCATACAGCTTTATTAAAGATCCTTTACGACTTTTTCATTTCTTAAATTTTTTTTGGAAATGTAACTGAATGTAAAACTAAAGGACACCCAAATACGTGATGTGAGTTTGTAATTGAATCGTTTTTCATATATACTTACAAGTACGAATGCCTCAACCACACAGTATGCCAGGAATAGACATCCTTGCATTAGGCAAGTCTAGGACACCCTGATCTCCAGAAAGCTTTATTTATATTTCCTTCCATTTCAAAACTACAACTGCGTACGCGTATACTTCCGCAAACTGGGTTTGTCTATGTCTTTGGTGCACAAGTGCAAGGCCCCAGATGTCCGCTGAAATCCACCAGGACGTGGTTAACACAAGAACTGTCTGGAAGGTGAGTGAGAACTGTCGCTTAATTGTTTAAATTAACCAGACCGAACATTTCCTGTCAATCTTTCTCTCTCTCTCGGCCAGTCTTTCTTTCTGTAGGCGAATGCCATGTAGTTTTATCTATCTATCTATCTATCTATCTATCTATCTATCTATCTATCTATCTATCTATCTATCTATCTATCTATCTATCTATCTATCTATCTATCTATCTATCTATCTATCTATCTATCTATCTATCTATCTTTCTATCTCTCTATCTATCTATCTATCTATCTATCTATCTATCTATCTATCTATCTATCTATCTCTCTATCTATCTATCTGTCTGTCTGTCTGTCTATCTATCTATCTATCTATCTATCTATCTATCTATCTATCTATCTATCTGTCTATCTATCTATCTATCTATCTATCTATCTATCTATCTATCTATCTATCTATCTATCTATCTATCTATCTATCTATCTATCTATCTACCTATCTATCTATCTATCTATCAATCATCTATCTATCTATCTATCTATATATCTATCAATCTATCTATCTATCTATCTATCTATCTATCTATCTATCTATCTATCTATCTATCTATCTATCTATCTATCTATCTATCTATCTATCTATCAATCATCTATCTATCTATCTATCTATCTATCTATCTATCTATCTATCTATCTATCTATCTATCTATCAATCTATCTATCTATCAATCTATCTATCTATCTATCTATCTATCTATCTATCTATCTATCTATCTATCTATCTATCTATCTATCTATCTATATATCAATCATCTATCTATCTATCTGTCTATCTATCTATCTATCTATCTGTCTATCTATCTATCTATTTATCTATTTATCTATCTACCTATCTACCTATCTATTATCTATCTTTCTATCTTCCTATCTATCTACCAGCCCATTCTTCAAATCCAGTTTCGTCTTGTCATGAGGGGGTAAGCATCACTTAGCTCTAAATATTTTTCATATTTTCAGTATTTTTAACGAACAATGTTCCTATCAAGAGGCAGACTCCTTCATTTACATTTCCTTATAAAATAACGCCTAGCTCCTTTATAGAATAATATTTTATCCTTCCTTCTTTTGTTAACAAACAGTCCCATGCCCTTCCTCTGTTTGTCAGCAGGAGTGGAGTAAATTGCAATTATTCCCGTTTACCACTGAACTTAAGTTAAGCTGTCCCAAAGTTAGCACACCACAAGCTCAGGATAATGGAATAATCACCTCTGTTATGGTTATTCACGGCAAGTAAAAGCAGATGGCAGCCATAGAGGCAGCCAGCATCACCATAGACATTCTCCACCATGTACAGAATGCAGAGTGGTATGCATTTGCAGCAATGCTCACAGCTGATGGCTAAATCACAGTGTATACACAATGGTTTAAGGGGATGGAAGGGATTGAGCCAAGCTATTTGCGTGCATAAACGTTTTTTACATGGAATTGGTCGCCGCTCAGTCTCAACATCATTCTTTGGCTTGCGAATGTGCGTTTGTGAAAGGTGTGTTCTGCACGGGTCGAACTCTCTGTCGTTCATTATCTCTTATGTTCTCTATCGCACGGCTATTTCTCGTATTTTGTCCAGATGGCCACTTTTCTTCGTTCTACCTGTCAAACTCTGCGAGTTTTTATTAAATGCGTTTATCAGTGTGAAGGGACTAGGTGCGCCAGACAAACTAGAGTTATTGAAATTATGTCATTGAATGAATCGTGAATGAAGATAGACGCGCTGCCATTTGGTATGCACAAACCAAACACTGGAACGTCGGGTATGTGTGTAATGTAATGTAATGTAATACAATGTAATGTAATGTAATGTACTGTAATGTAATGCAATGTAATGTAATGTAATGTCATGTAATGTAATGTAATACAATGTAATGTAATGTAATGTAATGTAATACAACGTAATGCAATGTAATGTAATGTAATGTAATACAACGTAATGCAATGTAATGTAATGTAATGTCTTGTCATGTAATGTAATGTAATGTAATGTAATGTAATGTAATGTAATTAACTTGTATAGGCCTCATATCCAGGCAAAAAAAAATGATGTGCTCGGTAGCGGTGAAGTAAACTTAGGAACAGATTAACACAAGATCAATTTATCAGGCTCACATGCTTACACAATGACACGATTTAATCTACTCTCATTCTCAAACCCCTGAGAACAAAAAGGGCATCTTTCAGTTTCAAGAAAATAGTCCTAAATAATTCAGTTTTAAAACCATCTTTAAATGGGATGATGTTCTCACTTTCCTCGGTGCCTATGTGTGTGTGTGTGTGTGTGTGTGTTGTCTGTGCGTGTGTCTGTGCATGTATATGTCTGTGTAGGTCTGTAATGTATGTGTTAGGTGGAATTATGCGACTTTGGGATCTATTTTTATCCAACAATACTCTCTGTGTATGTGTGCGTGCGCGCGTGTGTGTGTTGTTTGTGTACAAGTAATATGATTGAGGGAGGTGGGAGGAGTATTGTTATGTCCATGGATGCTTTTGCAGTTCACCATTATCTAGCTGCACTTGTATCTATGAATATCATTATGTATGCATTCATTATGGAAGGCCTCTGTAAAGGCCCTATGTGCATTCGGGGTTATGTTGCCGTGCCTGTGTGGGAGAAACGTCACAAATCCTCGGGACAAGCGTTACACGCTGCAACTGTTTACGGAGCTCTCCCATGAACGTGCAAGTGGCTCCACAATGTTCTCACATCCTTTTACGCTCTTCATAAAAATTATAACCTTACATTATTTCCAAGCTAACAACAAGGGACACATCAACAGCAGCCTAAAGGAATAATATTCTGTTTCAATACCTGTGCAATTTTCTAGCAAGAGGGTGCATTTTATTGGATTATAATCTCATGAATAGCACAACTGCTTTCATGACACTAACTGATTCAGATCTTGTTACAGTATTAATCAATTCACCGAAAAAAAAATTATAAACTAAGTCGGATATGAAAAGGTATTCCCGTGTCCTAGTTAATTCATTGCTTTTTTTTTTTTACTAAAGAATTCAATGGTGCATCTATCCCTTATAATACGGCATGTGTATGAAAAGTCCATGTAGCTTCACTGGGTACATCCATTTGTACAAAATAAATTGATACGTAAATCCGCACTCTATGTCCCTTTACTTTGTTTTACTGTACTCATGCGATAACCTTAATTATTCAAAAGTGTATTTTCAATTAGGAGTATGTAAGAATGTTTATTTATGGAATTCATACTGATCTGACCGACAGTTAGAAGTTTACTTATCAGTTTGTGTCTGCCTTGTGCCAATAAAGTTGGTCCTGATATCGATTCTATGTAATTGCACTAAAAGCGGTTATTCAACAACCGAACGTACCCTGTGGAAATGGCTAATCGAATTTAAACAAAAATTATGTTCTTTTATACACTTACTTTCTTTCATGACAAAGTATCCAAAAGCAAGCAAACTGCAAACTGCATCACCTGTGTACATTTCATGTCACAATGCTGATTGTTGCAACACACAGCGTTGCAAAAAAGGCCAGTATTGTAGTGTTCGTGTTTATCTACATGTTTATAAGAACTTGTATGTATGACAGAGAGAGAGAGAGAGAGAGAGAGAAAGAGAGAGAGAGAAGGGGGGAGAGAGGGAAAGAGAGGGGGAGAGAGAGAGGGGCGGACAGAGATAATGAGACAGACCTCTGAGAGATAGGAGCCAATATTCAACAGACGTCAAGACATGAAGACATTCTTGGACAAAAATATTAATCCAACAATCCATCGAAACCAAAAAAAAAAAAGTGTATATATGACACCATAATAACAACAAACAAACAAACACATATTCTGTTCAGACCCTGGGAAAATGCAAACTTTCGAACTAACGAACACTTATTTACACGTCATAATCTAAGGCTAGCTAGGTGGTAGCTAATAACCAGCTGTGACTTATCCTTTTTCAACTAGTGATAACATCCAAACCAACATTACACCATTGTCATACACAACTCCCTTTGTCAAAGCAGTGAAAGCTCACTGCACCTTGAGTGGAAAAGGTATTCACAACAACAGCCGGTCAGTTCAACCTGCCAGAATGTACCTGCAGACATAAGAACGCCACTGATTTCCTGACACACGGATGGTTTACTGTTGTAATCAAACGAAGATTTACCTTTGAAGATCTGCCTTCACTTTTTGTGGAAGTACCTTTCTTTCAGCAGTCCAGATAAAAAGTTAATTAGGAATTTAAAATCCACGCCTTGCTCACAGTTATCTTTCTTCTTTTTTTATCACGTTTCCAAAACATCACGATCTTAGTTCTAATTTGATCCAACTCCACGTTTTGCACAACTGATAACATGAAAACCTTAAATGTTTGCGGCTTTAGTATTATGATAAAAAGTTAGAATAAATCGGAACTGTGAAACAGCTGGAAAAGTGCCACGATGCATTTTAAACAAGTGTCAAAGTGTGCATTTGTTATACCTCTTGAGCATACTAAAAGGTCTCCAGCTTTTCAGAAAATGGAGATAGAACAAATTTAAACAGAACTAAGGTAGCAATACAATGATAATAATTATTATGTAGTCGTTCACTCCAACCTTCCAAATTTCTTCCTAGTTTACTTGTTAATAGTGAGAGGGGCCTGAAAAAAGGCTTCTGAAAAAGTTTCATTATTTTGCGCAATGCGTGATCGTGATTTTGGGCGCGACGAACTCAAAAATCTCCAGGCTCCTGATGGGGAAAAACGACCGCACTGGCTGACCAGTTAAAAAAAATAAAATAATGAAAGCATGTATAATCATTGGAAATACTGTAATACTCCCGGGAGAATGTGTCCTGCCTGAGATCTTCTGATTCAAGGACCTGTAGTGATGCAAAGAGGTGGCGGAAGATAGTAATGAGATTACAGTTGTTGTTGTTTTTTTTTTCCTGTTTTAGTCTCAGCTGTTGTTCCTGACATGTTTACATAATCCGCGATGGCAAGTCTGAAGTTTATTCTGTTTATAAATTTAATTTGGGATGCACTAACGCTATAGACACATTTACATACTGATGTTCCTTTTTTCTTCTAGCCATTAGGTTAACTCTTCGAACTGTGGTGAGGGTGTCTGTCAGATTCCCTGTAGGGCTTTCCTAATCTTACTTAGGGAGACAGGGAGATCTAGGAAAATGGGGGAAGACTGGAGAGAGGCACAGTTTTTTAGAATTTGAAACGGTTTTCCACAGAAGTTTAACTTAAAGAGAATGTCAGCTTCAGAATGGTTCAACATCAAATGAACCGACTGTTCCATAAATGGTCACACATCAAAATACAAAATATCAAATTTATTTATTATTTCCCCCATGCGAGTGCAGTTCGAAAGTGAAATATCTCCATTGTCTAGGAACTTGTAACACACATTTATTATGACCATTGTATTATTCAAAATAAGTGTCCAAAAATATTTTGAAAATCTAATTCGATTTTCTTTTCTTCTCGTTGTTGTTACCCGTGGAAGATCTATAAAGCTTGTTGTTTTGTATTTCCCATTTCCGGTTTTTTGTAGCGTTTTTGTCGTGTTTTTTTGCCAGAATTTTATCAGTTTCAAGGTAAGGCTTAATAATAATATGCAAACAAGTTTAACACCTAAAGTACCCCACCCAATTTCACAGAATACCCATTAAAAACCAAATATCATAAAAACCAAAATTTAGGTGACGTATACTAAAAAATTCTTGAGACAAAATGACCGGACAGAATGCCATGAAATGTTCATATAGTACTCACAACTGGATAAAGTTCACATAGAAGTAGTTGCGGTACTGGCGACTTTTGTCACCGGTGGTGCTTCAAGTGTTAAATCACAGACGAACGTTGTGATCTCCAAGTTTAGCCCAAATCCAACAGGTCGGCAGAATCTATCTGCTGATCATAAAAATCTGCCGTCCATCTAATTGGCTTCTTTGCTGATATGAGACGCTTTGATACAAAGTATAATGATTTTGCATGAGAGATTTAATTGCACAGTGGCCCGTTCAAAGCTTGGAAGAATCTTCAGATAAACGATGTCTATTTTCTTTCATGACTGTTTTTAAGAGCTGACCGTAGCGATACCTCCCCTTATTCAAGGATTTGATGTTTCCGCTCTCTACTTCAGAAAACTGAAATAATTACCAGCGCTTTGATATAATGAAGAAAGCTTGACTGATTGAGTGGTATAAAAATAGTAAATAAAAAGATAGACGCCTTTCCGGTGCCTAAGGACACATTTTGACGGATAAGGACGAAAAACTCGGAGGGCCCGTGTGCACATTGCGCACAGTAAAGATTCCTTGGTAGTTAGAACTAGAAGACGAGAAGAACAGTCCGAATAAGGCCGCTGCCCGGGCAAAATTAATCCGGACTGCAAAAACACACAGAAAGAAGAAGAAAAATAAAACCAAGAAAAGTGAGGTGTAAATGCTGATGTCAACAAACCTCCTCAAATAAAGACCTAAACACATTTTAAAATAGTTTTCATCCTAAACCAGCATCCACTTTGGTGGTGGTGTGTTTTTTTTTTAAAGCTTTAAACACGCAAGCAAAATTGTAATTATTTTTTCTATTGTCAACTTACAGAGCCAGTAAGAGTGGCGCCAAGAACATGGGTCTTATTTGTTTCATTGACAAAAGTCATCGGTAACATTTACAGAAGATTAATGAAATACGCCAAGATAGCGAAAGAGAGAGAAACAAAATAGCCGTGCTGATTTCCGATGAATTGAATGTCCATTTTTGGGGTTGTATGACATTTGGAGCACTACTGCAGATCAAAGAAAAAGCCGCCATGTGATATTTGGAGCACTAAGTTAGTTCAAAGAAAGCCGGCATGTGACATTTGGAGCACTAGCATTTGGGCTGTGATTTTATCGATTAATCCTTAATCAACCTGTTGTCTATCGATTACTCTACGAATATTTTGCAATAACTTGCGGTGGGTACCACAGGGATAGAAAGTTTCTTTATAGGCCTAATACACTCTCCATCAGTCAATTCCAGATGTATAGAGACTAGTTAACGTTGGCAAAGTGTTTGCTGAATCGTTTTGAAATTTACAAAATTATTTTCAAATCATTTGGATATCAGGATATATTAGAATCCAAATATAGATAATAGTAAGCATAACTGAACAAAGACACATGTTAAATAGTCCATATTTATTTATATGTGAGTCGTCTTTTATTATCACACCTGGACAGTCACTCGGACGATGCGTCTGACTCTAAGCTTTTTGCGTGTAGGCGTATTGATGCCGCTCCTACCTTTTGATTCGTTTCGTCTTCTGTTTTGGAAGAAAGTAGGCCTAAGGGATGATAAGCATCGTGGGACCCAACGAAAACAATAGAACAGTTTTGTGAAGGGAATTGGACACAGAGATCATAATCGCCAAAAACGCCACAAACAGTGGCCATGGACAAGGACAACAACAACAACAATTATAATGATGATGATAAAATAATACCTGTAATAATAATAATACCTGCAGTAATAATAATAATAATAGTAATAAAAACAACAACAACAACATCATCATCCTCGTCATCATTTATAGACCAGTCTGTTTTCACCAAATTCACGATGATGATGAAGATGATAATCAAAAAAAGAAATTGTTGAGTGTAAAAGATAGAAATTTTTTTCAGTAGCTTTGCGACTTGATGTTGATATGAGTCCGTGAAAATGTAATCGAATACCAGCAGCGGGATAGATGCGCCAAATGTCATACTGAAATTTTATTAATTTTTGGTAGTGCTCCAAATGTCAAACTGCAATTTGACCAAGATTTAGGCAATGCTCCAAATGTCATGTTTTACAAAATTTGGTGCTCCAAACGTCATGCTACCATTTTTGGAACTGAAGAATTTCTGAATCAACTACCAGTTCAATACGGGGAAACTACCGAAAAACACACCGATGATGTCGATTTTAAAGAAAGGAAAACAAACTCCTTATAATAATATCAGTATATTAATAGTTCTCGTCAAACTGCCTTATAACGCAAAGGATCTCACGTGGATGTTAGTTTCAAGGACCGTCCATAAAGCAAGTGAAATTGATTTTTGCGATTTTTAACCACCCCTCCCCCCCCCCCCCCCGCCCCTTTTCGCCCCCTTGTCCCTCTCGTACGCATTTCACACCCTTGGCTTTAAACAGCCGCTACACTCTTTTACAAGCAAATAGCCATTAAATCGTTGAAATGTTCATCCAAACACCTTGGTATTCTGACACTTTAAATGACATTTTGCACTAAACTACTTGACCATTAGAAATTTAGCGTAAGTTTGATTTTTATGTCATTCTGCGTCTTATTTTGTTGACAAAAAAAATACATAAAACTAAACGTTTGTATGCATGGCCGGAACTGAAATGCGCACTTGCGCTTTACAACCCCACCATCCCCCACCTCTTTCTGTACAGTTTCCATACTCTTGGCCGCCGTCCCACCCCCCCCCCCCACTTCGAACGTACTTTATGCATGGCCCCTGAGTTTATCGTGTGAAAAGAAAAGGAACTAGAACGCGAACACTTTCACGCGGAGAAAGATATTAATTCCTGTCAACAGCTTCAGCTTTAAGTTTATAGCCCTCCATAAACATTGTGAACAGAGAACGAGTGAAAAGGACATGCCCCGGAGTGAAGAAAGAAAAAAAAAAAGGATGAGCATGAAAAAGCCAAGGGCATGACCAAACAAACAGACACACACACACACACACACAAAGGCGGGCACAAGTGTAGCATTTTGGAAAAAGGGTATAATGGATGAGAGAACGGATGCAGTCAGCGATGATAGGGTTATTCAGAATGGTGCTAAGGATGCTGACCTCTGATCTTTTAGCCAGCGGGTGCAGCATAATACTGTACACATTACATAAATGCTTTTGAAAAATAACTGCAAACACATTCATACAATCGTAGATAGGTAGATAGATAGATAGATAGGTAGATAGATAGATAGATAGATAGATAGATAGATAGATAGATAGATAGATAGATAGATAGATAGATAGATAGATAGATAGACAGATAGATAGATATATAGGTAGATAGATAGATAGGTAGATAGATAGATAGATAGATAGATAGATAGGTAGATAGATAGATAGGTAGATAGATAGATAGATAGATAGATAGATAGATAGATAGATAGATAGATAGATAGATAGATAGATAGATAGATAGATAGATAGATAGATAGATAGATAGATAGATAGGTAGATAGATAGATAGATAGATAGATAGATAGATAGATAGATAGATAGATAGATAGATAGATAGATAGATAGATAGATAGATAGATAGGTAGATAGATAGATAGGTAGATAGATAGGTAGATAGATAGATAGATAGATAGATAGATAGATAGATAGATAGATAGATAGATAGATAGATAGATAGATAGATAGATAGATAGATAGATAGATAGATAGATAGCCAGATGGGTGGATGGATGAACTGTCAGATGGGTTTACATATTTATACACAATCATAAAAGAGTATACAAAATACAAAATAATAAGCTATAGGTTCCATAGCAATCTCTTCTAGGTAAGGATCGTGGTCTAATTACAAAGCCGAATAGAGAAAATACTGAGTTGTGTTCACTGCTGAGCCGTAGCTTTCTATGTAAAAACTAAAATAGTACTGACCCATAACAATACCCTCTAAGGACGACATTCCCGATACATCTACCTGTACCACCTTTTAAAGCATGTCTTTTCTCAGCCCCATTCCAGAATGTACGGTAGTTCGCTATTCAAGTGAAAATGAAAGAAAGAAAAAAAAACCCCACATAATTGCCTTAAACTATGTCTACTGATTGTTTGAACAATAAACAAAGAAAGGGTATACGAATTATTCATGAGATGCATTAGCAAAACAATAACATGCTAACATTTCAGCCCATGGTCTCCATTGAAAAGAATGGGCCTTTTTCATGATCTAGCATGAGCTATATACATTGTAAATATCAAGCACACGCAGACGCCCTATGTATAATCACTGCATAGGACAGTTCGGGTGATACATCGGTAATGAAAAGCAAGAATTCTTTAGTGTGTTAAAAACAAAAAGAAAAAACAACAACAAAATATAGTTCTCGTTTGTCTTACATCCATTTCCTGTGAGCGTCTGTATGTACGTTTGTGTGTGTGTGTACGTACTTGTGTCTCTTTGTGTGTGTGAGAACATCTATGACGGTGAATCAGGTATGCAAACAATCAAGAATATTTTTCCATAATAATTATATATTACTCCCATAACAGGCCACCTTCAATCTATACTTTCTTTTCGTGCTGGCAAACAAGAATTAAATTTGATTACATTTTTTCTATAAGAGAGAGAGAGAGAGAGAGAGAGAGAGAGAGAGAGAGATAGAGAGAGAAAGGGACAGAGATAGAGGGACAAAGACAGAGACATAGAAACAGAGAGAGAGAGAGAGAGAGAGAGAGAGAGAGAGAAAGAGGGAGAGAGAAATATGATAAAACCCACTACTAATTTTACCGAAAGGAAGCAAATTAAAAACTGTGCTCAACTCCAATCCAATAAACTCAAGAACCTAGCGGATGCATACGCGCTTTTCATGAAGGTTTGTGGACATGAGGAAACAAGAAGCTCACTGAACCCTGGCCTTTTTACTAGCTGTGAAAAAGGAAATGTTTGCAATGACCTGATGAATCCATGTCGTTTATCCGCAGTTTTTTCCCCCAAATATTTGTTCAGAATTCAACTGCTGAACACAGTTCCAGTTAACGAATGTAGGGAGAAAGAACACATTTTTTTTCATAAATGCAAATGCGAGCAAGCGGTGATGCATTGATAGATCGACAGACAGACAGATAGATAGATAGATCATGCAGAACGGGGGAGGAAGAAATAGAGCAGAGAGGAGAGAGAGGGGGGGGGGTGAGAAAGGCACAAAGAAACACAGAGAAAAATAGATGGGGGGGGGGGGGGGAGAATCGAATGAATCACTCCAAGGGTAAAAACCAAGAAAACTACTATAGTTTAATACTGTGGGCATAAATGATGTCAAACCAGAGCAGCACCAATTTGATTACAGAAACCAGAACCACATGAAACAGTGCACTATCAAAAGGCCCAGATCTACAGATGGCCTCCCGATTTAAATGAACATTTCCTTGGCGATTTTCAGCCTACGCACAGGTGTTGGACAGCAGGCAGCGGGCCACTTTCATCTCCATTCACTACAATTTAAGGGCGGGCAAGATAAATCCAAGAAAGATCGTGGAACGATTACGATATCATTTTTGTGCTGCGCCACTTTTTTTTTTTTTAGACCTGCAGTTGTAGCCAAATGGCAGGAACGTGAAATTCTCCAGATTGTTTCGATCTGTATAATAGCAGGATTCTCCCCACCTGAACCATACTATGATGGAGCCAGAGGGAGAACGTGTAAGCACCCAAAAATTTCATGATTATGTAACCAAGCATCATGAAGTTTTATGGACTGTCTCAATTTTTCACTATATATTACATAATAAATGCACTTCCATTTGGGACAAAATTAAGTCTTGACTATTATTTTTATTATTTTTTTTATTTTGAGCCGCAAAAAGAGATGCGTTTTCAATATTTTCGTCGAGTAAAATAAAAAAGTAAGATCGGAAATTTCGTTCTGCGCTTCTCTTTACACATTGCTGGCGGAAAAAGCTGACAGTACTAGTCTTTGCATCGAATCCAAATGTCGATGCACGAAGAATTTAGAAGATTTACCGTGCGCGGGTCGGCTAGTTCTAGTAATGCCAAATAGGTTCAGCTTGAAGCGGGTGGCCATATCCCAAAAAATTCTGGGTGCTTATATTGAATCTGGCTTCCAATCTGGCTTCCAATCTGGCAACAGTGCATCGCCCCATCTGTACTTGATACAGGTATTCGCCTGATGTTGATGCTAGGTGTTTTAACACGTAGACAGTATCTCCTTATCACTCCTAATCACGAAGAGCCTCTTGCCATGGCGTAACATCACGCCGAGTACATGATCATCAGCTGATATCGATTCCGTTACAATTAAATGACAAACGTCAAAACCGTATATTTTCTAGCGCCATCTTCCTGGCGTTAGATGTACTTAGCAATTTAAAATACTGGTAAACACATGCATTTGTAAATAAGGAACGGAAGCTGAGTTTCGTAAAAAAAACAACTTTGCACAACAATGGTTCATCGTGTGAACAGGTTTCTTAAAACAGTTGCAATTTCCAGATTCTATAAAAGTATATTTGAAGGGAGAGAGAGGGAGAGATAGAGAGAGAGAGAGAGAGACGGAGATAGAGAGAGACACAGAGAGAGATGGAGTCTGAAAGAGACAGAGAGAGAGAGAGAGAGAGAGAGGAAGACAGAGAGCGAGAGGGAGAGAGAGAGAGAGAGAGGAAGACAGAGAGCGAGAGAGAGAGAGAGAGAGAGAGAGAGGAAGACAGAGAGCGAGAGATAGAGAGAGAGAGAGAGGAAGACAGAGAGCGAGAGAGAGAGAGAGAGAGAGAGAGAGAGAGAGGAAGACAGAGAGCGAGAGAGAGAGAGAGAGGAAGACACAGAGCGAGAGAGAGAGAGAGAGAGAGGAGAGGCAGGACTAAGATTGGGAGTCTGTGTGCAGGCGTGTACATGATTTTATTCAATTATGTAAAATATCGAGACCATAGTTCTTGTTTATTTTCTGTCCATTTCCTGGAGATCTATTAGTGTGTAGAAGAGGTATAATAAATACACATTTTGACATTTGTTTAAAATGCGCTGTGGCACTTGTCAAATTGCTTCACAGTTCCGATTTATTCTAACTCTTTATCGTAATAACTAAAGCCACAAACGTTTAACGTCCAATTTCTCAGTTGTGCAAAAAGTAAATTTGGAACAAACAAGATCTAAAGTCGTGATAATAATGATGAAACTGTATCAGAATTATCAAGTGGACTATTCCTTTTGTGCAATGTACGGCCCTTTTACACATCAGCCAACTTTTGGATATCATTGACAATCGATGTCGTGACGTCATCATCCAACTAGCCGAGGGGAAATTAAATCCTCCACTGCACTCCAGAGCTAACTATTCGGACCATTTTGTTCATTTCAGACGTGCGTGTTGTTCTGATAGTCATTTCTCCAGGTGAAGACAAAATTGGGTGCTCCGTGAAGTGTTTGTAAAATCCATATAAACTACGGTATGTGTCATTTTTCTGACAAAAGTAGGCCTTTCGTGAATTTCTGGGTTAGTGTGCCACGGTGATCTTGAAGTTGAAAGTGTTTCTTCCCTGGATAGACACTGTCACGAGTGGAGTGAGCGATAGTTAATAATTACGGGGGGAAAGGAGGAGAGTAAAACGCACGTAGACAAGTAAGGGAAAGCGTGCATGTTATGAGTGGTGGGGGTCTGA
>OZ007567.1:17711008-17911008 GCA_963931925.1 Onchidella celtica
GATCTTTGTTATACTGGTTTTGGTGTAAATTCGGTCCATTTAGAAAAAAATATATCTGTGCGAACATACTCTTTTCTGCCAAGAGGATGAACGTTATTTCCATTATCAAATATCTGATGGAGCATCGCAGTTATTTCTGTAAATAGTTATTTTGAAGAATAAATAAAGATTGCTCAAGAGCATGCCATAATTGTTCGAGCACAGTAAAAACAAAACTGAGGAAAAGAAAAACAGATGCACTAAGCACATGAACGCTAGGGGTTGAATCTTTTATCAGCTGAAATGTTCTCATCCATCGCATTGATACTGAGCTGATCATATTCAACTGCTATATATTATTAACCACTTGTTTGATCAAATGCCATTGTTTGTTGTTGTTTTTTTGCCATAGGCAACACCTGATGGAGCAACTCGCCATATTATCAGCAACAGTAGTCATTGACTATTTTTACCTTGCTTGGTACAAGCTTTACTCCATGACACTGATGACGAAGTGAGAATGCGGAGACTAATGTTCTCTGAAACCATTAACAAAAGCAATACCCGTTGACATCAGATTCTTTTAGACACCTGCATTGGCTTTTGGAGAGCTTGCTGTGCACGAAACCACAGACGCGTATAATAATGACACAACCCTGTCTGGTATATCTTCTTTTTATTCAACTGTAATTATTTTTTCAGGACTGGAAACATTTTTTGTTGTTGTTTTTAAAGTGATTAATTCATTACGCACTTCTAGTGAATAAGCATAAAACATTTTACTACCAAATCTATGAAGAGAAGTGAAATCTGAGTATTGTGAGAGGACGCGCTGAAGGTATTAGGTTTGTCTGCTATCATGCAATCGCGTGGGTACGTCTGCAGGTGTCTACAGGTTTGTCCACCATTTGACGAGCACAAGTCTATCGCTCAGCGTCTCGATCGCCTGCTGATAAATGGGGCTTCTGAGAAGTATCAATCACTCATTTGGTAACTTTCATCTTCAAATCTAATTGCTTTGAAAGGTTCCACGTCATTTGTCAAGCAGATTTGCATTGTAGTTAATTCTGATAGCTGGCCACGGTGGAGGTGGCCTGTTAATTGTTACAGTTTCACATTTCAGAACAGAGTGAACTTTGTGCATCTTGAATTTAATGCATTAAATGATCTGATATTACCGCGCTTTCAAATGCGTCCATTCTGGCGTGGAAAGGAATATCCCACGCTTCCCCAACCATGAATACCGTAAGCGATTTAGATTTTTATCTCGATCAATTTTCCCTCAGAAGACACTGGCGATCAACGGAAAAAAGTGGTGGGGAAGGGGAGGGGGAATACTATTGTCATGGTTTGATCAATAAAGCTGCATAATGTGAAGTGCAAAACCACACACCTGCACGCACATACATTTAAACAGAGTTATGCACACACGCACTGGAATAAAAGTTAGGTATCATTACTAAAACCATTGGCAAAAGTTCCTAAAATGTTAGACAATTCAGAAGAACTTAAAGAAAATGGTAAGACAAATTTCATTTTTCTGTCCCGGATATTGTTATTTAACATACTATCATGTTTAATATGGAAGAAAAATGGGTACTTGTCTGGGAAGAACCAAAAAATACAAAATCGATATTTTGTTTTGTTTTTTTACCTTAATGGTGTTTTGTAGTTGTTGTTTTTTTTTTCTATGGCGCAGCATATCTCCTCAACTTGTAACCTCCAGTGAAGCTTTACGTCGTATTGTACTTACTGTATCATTTTTTGCGGCGAACTATTGCCTGGTCGTGTTTCTTAAGATATTCAAAATTGTTTAACTTTTTAAGTACAGTATATAGAATAATTGTTCAGTCGTTCTATAAGATGCTTTGAAAAACAAGTTTTTTCTATCAGTCTTACCTAATTTGGGGTAAACAGGACAGCGTTACTTACAGCGTGTAGAAGAATGATATTGCTGTTTGCTCGACTACATGAGGACTACATGCTGTGTGGAATAATATAGCAACAGCTGTAAGAAATAAATAGATGCAATGTTAATATCATGTAAAGAGCTCGTATGCTGCTACACTGTAATACAGCATAGCTGAATTTACCAAATGGGTTACACGCTGTGATAATCAACTAAGAGAGTTATCATGCTGGGGCGACAATTTTGTAGGAGTCCAGCAATTTTCTGACCACTTATGTACACAACAGGGAGCTGCTCTTAAGTGTACATGTCAACTCTCTCGGACATTTTGCCGTCCACCCATAACCACAATCAGGTCACTTGTGGGGAGGAATATTACAGAATCATTTCTTATCTCCATACAATAACCAGACCGCGCTTGACTTCAGCTAGGGCACACGTGAATAATAAAGGACGAACTCATATTGACCTGATAATGGTTTTGCCATTAACACAAGCGACTTTAGTAAACAGAAACGACCTGGTACTTTCCACTGCCCGATAAGATTATGCTTCCGTTTCTACTAGATGGATTGTGGCAAAGCCCAGATTCCTCACCGCGTTTCTTAAATGTGCACAGCCCTGGCCAATAGTCATGCTTCTTGACCTAGTGGACAGTTTATCAATCTCTTCAGTCAAAATTAATACTCTACAAAGTGACTCTGTTGCTCAACCCTTGACGATCCCAGACGATAACAATATCTATACTAACACTAGAGGTGTCACAGCTCCAGTTGGAAATAATTATATAAATGTGAAACAGATTAAATGAAAAAGTCCATTCTGACAAAGACTGGAGGATTCTTTCTGCAAAATGGCATGAACTTACCAGAGGGCACGAGGTATAATTGCATTTACCAAAGAAAAAAAACTTTTTTTCCCCCAAGAACCAATTGTAAAAAGTCCACACCAGCATTCAGGAAGTAAAATACGACAGGATCTGAAACTGGAATGAGTTATGTGGAGTGCATAAACATGAATGACGGCGAGATGTTGGAAGACAAACAGCAGATAATGAGAATACAACCCATAACATAGGCGGTAACAGAAAGGAAGTCTAATTTCCATTCTGAAACCCAAAGTGATTGCTCCCGAGTTGGGTGGGACTAAAGATTTGACCGAGGGATAACATTCCATGCTCAATGTAGATATAGGACCAGGTCAGGAGCGCACTGCGTCAGCTTCGATTCAGATTTGAACTGCCTTTGAATAATATATTATGTCTTCAAAAAACAGATATCTTTGACTGATGGACACTGTATTCCCCGCCGAGACCACATTGAAGTATTTCACATCCAGCGGGCTTTTCCTAGGAGTGGCTTCAAGCCAGTTGGACCAGTCGTTCTCAGTTGGCCACTGTGATTTTAGGCGTCACACGGTAGGGTAATCTAGTGTTGCCAAGTACATTTAATAACTCATTGCAACTTATACCTAACATCACATTGCAGGTTTTAGAGAGAAAAACTAGAAGTATAACTATTGAGCCCCGCAGCTCCTATGACCGGCCCTGTCTGTTCCCATGCTCACAGAACATCTGCCAGGAGAATGCAACATGGGGCAGGTTACAAATGGCCACCCCTGCCTGTTTACTGATTTATTTTCTGTAGATTTATGTGCAATCACCTAATGGCCCCAAGCTGCACTTGCAGACCTCTCATTCACAGCCACTTTATTACGATTTCTAAACAGATACTTTCCAGATTTCAGCACCTGAAAATAGATGCACATACTACGCTGCTGGCCAGGCCTCCGTCCGCCTTTGTTTATCAACGAAGAAATGGCTGAACATACTGCATGTCAAGAACAAATTATCAGTATACTTTTGTAATATCATGGCAAGTTCTTGCGGTCATTTCGGGGGGCCCTGTGTCACGAGGAGACGTAAACATCTTTCCCAGTTCGAGCTTATCGCCTCAAATTCGGCCAGAAGTTTACCAATTATTATCAAAGAATGCTTTGCTGCTGCCGGAATTACCGGAGGGCAAAATCAACTGTGTGCACGGAACTTAATCGTGTTGATTTGAAGTAAAACACACAGATGTCAGGCTCAGATTCAAAGATGGCAACATTCACCACATCAAATTTCGGCTGACACAAGGATTCCAGGCTGCCTTAGGCTTTTTGCTTTTTCTTTTAATACATGTAGGTTGTGAGACTAAGTATAACTTAGTCGCTTTCGACAAACCTGGTGTTTTTGAGGTCTCAGTGGATTGTAACACCCTCTCCAAAATAAAAATAAAAAATTTAAATCAGGAAATATTCTACTTTACACACTGCTTCGTAATAAAATAACATAGACCAACAACATTACAGATTTCAATTTTGCAGATTCCCGGCTGTCAAGAAACAATGGCGGTAAATATAATATTAGACTCTACTATATAATATTATAATGTTTACCTTTTCTTATTTAAAGTATAATACTAGAGTCGAGGGAAATACGATAACATTAACACCAGGCCAAGAAAAAAAAAACATTAAAAAAACAAACATTAAATAATAGCGTGTCCTGACCGCGTATATTTATCACATGACATGCCCGTCCTTGATAATATTATTCACCGTGAAAAACAACACACTTAAAACAGCTTGTCGCTTGCTCGTCTTAATTAACATTCTGATTTTCGGTGGCCAGGGAAAAAACAGCTACGTGCCCATCCTAATTTTCTTAACATTTCTCTTGCTCCTGGTGTCTGCTACAGCCTGAGGGGGCAGTGGGGACGTACGGATCCTGTTTCACCATGTCTCCGGGTTTGGCTAGCCCTCCCGCGACTGGAAAAACTCGCGGTGGTCGTCGACCCACGAATGCACAGCGAAAGAGGGAGAGAGAGACAGAGATAAAGAGAGTGTGTGAGAGGAGATGGAAATAGATGTGGTATTCATGGGGCAAAGATTTCATCCTCGCTGCTTGCTGGACTTAAATGATGGGCAAATAACGTACTGGGTCGTCTTTCAAATCGCTGGCACATCTATTACACACAAATACAAGAAAACCCCTTTTTTTACCAAAGGGCTATAAAATTACCGAGTTTTCAAAACAGTTTTTTTTCTCTTAATCAGTTTTATTTACATTCCCGCTCAAATGTGTTTACCGTTAAAGATGTTGTTGCTATTTGAAATATAACGTATAATTACAAATTAATTACTTCACAATGTTACAACAGTTCCTTGGCATTAGAATAAATTGTGCTCCATTAAACCTAACAGCTCTCAATGTCCAGAGTAAACAGCCATAATTTGTCATAAGTGATAATCATTCTACTCACTTCCTTGTCACAATAGATAACTGCTGTAAACCTTTCAATTCTGTGCTTTGTACACTTGTGGTGAAAACGCGTGTACTTTTATAAGGAAAACGTGTTATGCCTTCATGCATTACGAAGAAATTTGGGTAAAAAAAAAAAAAAAAGATAAAAAATTGATTCCCTTTATTTTTGATACGACTGTGGATAAGACTGTGGAAATTTCATACTCACTTGTGTCTTGCCAATGGTATTGAGAGTGAAGACATTTAAGAGTTCAAATGCAGAAGTACTGTGATAAATAGGTTTCCGTCTTGTAAAATGCCAGTGTGTCGATGAAGCTGTAGAGCAAATAGAGAATTGGGAAACAGCCTTTCAGCTAGATGAAATATATATCTATAATTATATATAAAAAAGAAAATAGAAAATCTGCAAGGTGGCAGCAAGGCTTGAAGCAAAATCAACTTATGACAAAAAGAGAAGGTTCCATTGTAATAAAGCACGCCTGAAAATATAATACAGAAACGATGCAATACAATCCAAGGAAACGGAAATTTGCGTTTTATTGTAGTTTCTTTATTATTCCTTAGGCAAGATTTTGCTACTTAGAGCGTTTTCTTTTTACCACATTTTGACGCCTAGTAAGAATAGGTGAGAGAGACAGAAAAGAAATTGATGGAGTATAACCTAATGTCACGTCTCTAATTGACAGAAACCGAGAATATAGCCAGATAATAAAATATGTACATGCTTGTCTCAAGATTGTCGGTTTTGCCTTTTATGCGGTGAAATGTCAGAGTAAAGACAGCAGTTTAGTCTAGATGGCAATTAGCAGCTCCGCAAAGAGAAACATTAGAGACTTGCCATTTGTCCAAAATCATAGTTATCACGAAACTGTGGAGTGAGAGAGACACACAGATAGAGTGAGAAAGAGAGCAAGAGAGGGAGAAGGAGAGAGAAGAAAAGCCATGTTAACAGAAATGAACATAGCAGAACACATTGATGTGACCACAGTCGACGGATTTACTCCAGCTAATTGCTTCGTAAATGTCAAAAACTATTAATGGCCAGCCTGTACAGCTTTTTACTGGAATAAAACAGGGGGATGTTTCTAGCTGCGTCCATTGTGTGGGAAAGAAAACAATGCCATCTTTATTTGTGTGATTAATGAGTCACGCTGATTTAGGATTATCTAATACATTTAATCTATCTATTTATCTATCTATTTAGCTACCTATCTCTCTCTCTTTCTTTCTATCTATCCATCTATCTATCTATCTATCTATCTATCTATCTATCTATCTATCTATCTATCTATCTATCTATCTATCTATCTATCCATTCATGCACCCATCCATCCAACCATCCAGTCATCCATACATCCATCCTTCCATCCATCCATCCATCCATCCATCCATCCATCCATCCATCCATCCATCCATCCATCCATCCATCCATCCATCCATCTGACTATCTAACTGTACTGTCCGTCTGTCTACAAATGTCTAAATGACAAGAATACGATGCATGTCCAGCTAACTTCTGTATCACAACGGCTACATAATTCAATTGAATCTTGATTAGCAAGAGGAAGAACAATCTGAGTAACTACCTTAATGGCCAAGTCGGTTTCCAGGAGCAAGGAAATTTCAATATTCAAAGATTTGCTCACGAAATTTAGTATTCCACCAGCAGCGGAATGGGTGAGTCAGCCCTATACCTAAGATAATAATATTCAAATCAAGGATGGTTTGGCTATTCCTCCTTTGATTAAAAACGAGTTCAAAACTGCCATGTGTTTCAACTTGAATCCCAATCAGTTCAGTTCAGTTGCCTTCAAGTTCAGAGCAGTTTGCTGTTAAGTTCATATTTGACAAAATCGATATCTCACCAGTTAAAGGTCAAGTAAATTTTGATTGACATACACACAATCTGTTCAGTCTTGACAATTTCTCCACTCCATTCTTAAACCGAGAAAGTTATGTTGACACATTAAATATTTTTAAAAAAAAAAAAAAATTGAAAACTGGAAAATATTTTGAGGATAATTCCCAGAACAAACCTGTGAAAAAGGCGTCCATTTTATGTCCACTGTGTTGCAAATGAAAATATAGCTAATTTATTTCTTGTTTGTTCCACCTCCACTTTTACACAACTGAGAAATTCCATATTAAACGTTTGCGGCTTAGGTGTTATGATAAGGCGTTAGAATTTATCGGAACAGTGAAACAGCTTGATATGTGCCATAATGCATTTAAACCACATACGTAATGACCTTCAGTTTACCGGAAAATTAAGACAGAACAAACCAGGGACATACAAAAAACACCAATTGACGTAATACTGACATGCAAATACCACCGGTAATGAGGCATGCAAAAAGCAGTAGTCGATTACATTCTCGAATACGCTTATAATTATGCAAAGCTGTTGACAGTACATCGAAGCGGATGCCTTGTTCCGATCCAATCTATGGGCTTCAGATGATTTATTTACCAAGAGACCGCCCAACGGATGCGAGAGCTACCACAGGCAACTCAAATCCTTGTTCTACTCTGCTCACCCAAATATCTTCAAGTTTCTTGAGATTCCAGATTTTTAACCTTTTTAACCAACAAAAGCCTCGGCAAATTCATTCTATAGAATAGTACATTCGATTACTGGCTAGTTGGAAGTATTCATATGTTTACTGTTGCTTTTTACGTGCCCTCATCAACTGGTGTTTTCTGTATATTTTCACTCCTGGTGCGTTTTGACCGCTATCAACAAACAAGAACTAAGGTTTCGATGTCCTTCGTTGTTAAATGTTAATCTCTCCATGTACATAAAAACTGCAGATAGACACGAGTGTCTGCATCTAACAGATAATCAGGAAGAGGAGGGAGGAAAATGCAGGGAAAGATACTAATAATAATAATAATAATAATGAAGATCATTTATATAGCGCTTTATATTTATTTATATATTGTCCCCACTAATGCCTATATGGGTGAGCGACATAGGCAGACTGTAATCGGGTTCTGGTGAAAGCCATTAGCGAGGTGTGAAAGCCACGACCTCAATGTTATTTCATTTTTCCGTCTGCTAGTGTTAAATTTATCTCGGGACAGGTGACAATACTGACGGTTCGTATTCTTCAGATGCCATTAAATCTGAGACAATGATGGGGCAGGAACATTCCTTGACGGTCTCTCGGGCCTGATAAAACTTGGCATGGCAAAGTGGTGTAGCCTTCAGTGATATAATTATGCTAGGGGTCGCAGTCCTCCCGAAATTAGAATTGCAACAACAGTTCAAATGTAAATACTTGACTGTATGCCTAGTAAAGCTAGGTAACAGCTAACTTTTAGTAAATAAGTAAATCAGTGATTCTTCATTCGGAATTTGATTTCAAAACGTTCACACACATCTAGAGGCAAGGTGCTCTAGAGGCAAGGTGCTCTAGAGGTTGTCTAGAGGCAAGGTGCTCGCCTCTCATGCCAAGGGTCCCGGGTTCTAAACCCGGGCAGTGCAGGCATGTTGGAAATTGGATTTTTCTCATATTTTCAAGTCCCCGGTCCTATTGGGGGGTAGGATCGAGTACCTAGTCTTCTCGGATAAGGACGAAAAAATTCGGAGGGCCCGTGTGCACGTTGCGCACGTTAAAGATACCTTGGCAGTTGGAAATCGTAAAGAGCAGGCCGAAAGGCCGCTGCCCGGGCAAAATTGAAAATTGAAATTAATAGATTAAAATTTATCCATATCATCCCCCCTTCCCCACCAGCAGCAACAAAATTTATTATTCATTATTAAATATATATTGTTATTCATAAAATTAATATTCAAATATTATTTGAGTTGTGTGTTGTGAACTGATGTGAGTTGTGAACTGCTTTGAGTTGTGAACTGTTGTGAGTTGTGAACTGCGCCTAACAGGCTGCGTTACAATTTGCTCTGAGATAGAGAGAGAGAGTGAGCGAGACAGGGAGAGAGAAAGAAGCAGTGCAGCGTGTTGAGCGCCTCGCAGGCAGCTCCATTCTGCTCTGTGGTTGACATGTTGTTTCTGTAAAGCGCATAGAGCATTTTAAATGGATATGCGCTATATAAATGCTATACATTATTATTTACAAAATAATGGCTTTTCAGAGCTATACTAAACAACTTTCCAGAATTTCACCCATGTTATAAACTGTATACGCAGGGAAGTATTTAATTCTGCTTGCGAAATTTAGATTAATGAAACTCTAAATACCAAACAAGAATAAACTACCCAAATAGGTCCTGAAAGGTACAAAATAGCCTTTATTTTGCCGACGCCTTGTAAAACCCAAACTAAAAACTCGAACTCAAACTTCATCAGGCAATGTTGAGTTCCCGAACCTCACTGACTGACTCAATTCTGTTTTGCCTCGGTTTTGTGGACTATGGAGTTAAATGGGACCCTGTGCACCTAATCAGACTGAAACAAGTCTTTTCTCTCTGGGTGATTCAAAGATGGTTCAAGTCTGAGTCAATTCGGACCCCAAAAACAGACTTAACTCACTCTGCCACTAGCCTAGGCAAACCGACGATTCTTCATTTCGCAACAAATTAGGAGTTATTTCGAATTTGAGGTATAATTACTGCAATCAGCAAAATGTTACATGGCTGTACATTGCACGAGCAATTGATTATTAACAGCAGTCTCTTCCTCCTGAATAATTATGAAAAAAGAATTTTGAGAAAACGGGATAAAATAGAAATAAATAGAATGCTCTACATTCCCGTGACTCCCGTAGAGATTTATTTTTTACTGTTTTCTTACGTCACTAAATATCTAGGATAACAGTTTCTCGAAACAATATCGTTATTGTCGGAAATCCAGGACGACAAGGCAATATTTATGATGTGTCAATGGCATGCTGTCCCATAATTAATATAAATGTTTATGATGAACGGCTCTATATAATTATTTACGCTAACAATTTTATTGTGAGTGGGTCTGGCGAAATCGGACTTAATGTTAAGTTTTTATACCTCTTTAAAAAATCAAAATAAAATATTTCTAAGACGATTTCAAGTAAAATATTTTGAGTGAATGCAGAAAATTGGCTAATCTTTCGTTGTATAAGTAAATCTCAATTGCCTTACAAACAAATTTTCCTGTTTTTTTTTTCAGGAATTTGCACTTTCACCTTTAGCCCGATTTCGCCAGATTCGCTCACAATTGAGAACAGTCGTACGTTTGTAGATTTTTGCCTCAATTATAGAAACTGTCTCGGAACTTCCAGATAGATTGATAGGTGGTGGGTTTAAAAATGTACCCAATTCAATCAACATGTGAAAGTAAACCAAGGGAAATGTCTGCAGCGCAGTTTTCACCAGTCAGTTTAATCAAGGCCTCTATACATACAGATCTGACAGGCAGTGGAAAACTTCAACTTGAACTTGGGAATTCATACGTGAATCAATGCACTTCACAACACAGTGAAGGGCGTGAATCAATTGAACCTCACACGCCATTTCCGCACAGCAGAATCTGTTCGAGGGTGGATTTTTCTTTTCTCCTTACTTCTTTTATACAATTCTCCTTGAGGTGGTAAATTTTCCTTAACCACTATGATCAGATTTTCAATGCATGTAGCGCCTTTTATTTGGTTAAAAAATAATGCACACAATCATGTCTCTCAGAGGTTGCTACCTTGGAAAACTGTGGCATACGAGAGCATTATGATTAAGCCTTGCATGAAACTAATCACGAAATGTTGCTATGCATGGACAAAGTGTGGTCACCTGACACCGACAACATTCATTCTTGTCCCTGTCCTTCTCTCATTTCTGCATTAAATGTCAATATCTCTCTCGTCCACTCTCAGCCCCATCGTCTCTCTCTCTCTCTCTCTCTCTCTCTCTCCTCTCTCTCTCTCCCTCTGTCTCTCTCCTCTCTCTTTCTCTCTCTTCCATCCTCTCTGTCGGTGTGTCTCTCTCATTCCCTCTGTCTCTCTCGTCCTCTCTGTCTGTCTGTAGGTCTACCTGCCTGTCTCTCTCTCTCTCTTTCTCTCTCTCTCTCTCTCTCTGTTTCTCTTTCGTCTCTCATACACATTGGCTTCATTTCTCCTACCATCTTTATGCACTTTGACCACTCAAATAACACCCAGTAACGAATATGCTAATTATTTAATTGGGCCGAACCAACAATAGCCAAGACGCTGGATTCATCAAATCCAGTATTCATGTGCGCATGTGTATGTACGTATGTACGAGTATGTATGCACAGATGTCTTCGACCTCGCCAAAACACAAGATCACTTGTGTAACCAAGGCTTACCGTCTGGAATGGCAGGTTCAGATATGCATTAAGCATGCTAAGTCTGTTTATTTCTCGAGCTAACCCAACATAGCCCCGAGGGGAGACCTGCAATGTGCCGTGGATCAGAGTTCCCAGACCTATCAGCAGCTGATAAAATCCTTTCCACTTTCCTTCTTCTCCATGATAAAGCTTTCTCGCGTGTGTGGCCTGGAGACTGGAATGCGATCCGGGAGGTGGGGTGGTCGACGGCGGGGGATGGGGGAGGGGGGGTTTATCCTTCGGGAGTTGGGGGGGGGGGGAGTCTATCCTTCAACTTTTGTTTTGTGAATGCCATAAATTCTAGCACACAACAACAACAACGCATATGGTCACCAATAAGAGATTATCAAGGTTGCTGGGTACAAAGTGATGTAATCTTTTATATAGTATTAAACTAGGCTGACAACACAACAGTGCTAGAGAAATCAATTTGAACACCTTCCAACCATTCTGGGATTGAAAAATTACCAACGTTAACTTACGACATGCTGAGCTCTAGGTCGAGATGACAGAAAAAATAAGAATAATTATGACACGGAGAAAGACCTTGTCGGCAGTGCCCGCCCTTACATCCACTAACATCCAAGATGAACATGGGTCAGCGATTAAGCTTACAGACTCCGGATGATGATATGAAATACAAACTGAGGCACACACTTGCAACTGTTCAGAAATGGCTGTGGAAACATTCGATAAAATAATAAATGATTTGCTATCACGTCCAAGCGTGCAGTCTTTCTCGGTATAACAAAATTATATCTCAACTTTAGGTTGCTGTTTGTTCCAACTCTGCTCTTTGCATAACTAGGAAAATCGACGTTAAAATTTTGCAGCCTTAGTTTTATTATAAGGAGTTAGAACGAATCGGAACTGTGAAAGCGCTTGATAAGTGCCACAACGTATTTTAAACAATTGTCACAGTGTGCATTTGGTATGCTTCTTCTACATACTAAAAGATCTCTTCAGAAAATGGAGATAGAGCAAGCAAGAACAAAAGTCGCCATATTGTACAAAGTAAGAAACGGTAGTGGACGGTTGTAGAGGAAACAGGTACCAAGAGAAATGAATGCCTGCAGCTAGCAGATAAGTAGTTGATTTACGCTAGCCACTTCAGCTTAGCGTTATCCATTTCTGTAGAAATGGTCAAACAAGACGATAATGGAGGGGGCTAGAGGAATAAGAGGGTCGGTAGAACTCGGGCTATAAAGATGAATAGGCTGTTGACATTTGAACGAGGAATATTAATGAGAGTTCAAGAGTGTGGACAGCAGGGAACAGGAGCACAACAACCACTTAGTTTGGCACGTTCTGATCTGAAAATCTGTACACCGGGGAACATTAAGGATAATATTATTATTTTCTTATATACGACCTTTAGTTCTTGTTTGTTCTAGCTCAATTCACTGGAAAACTAGGGATCTTTTAGTAGGCAGAGGACGTATCTCAAATGGCCACTTTGACACTTGTGTAAAATGCTTTGTGGCACTTAACATAGTTTCACAGTTCCGATTTATTCTAACTCAATACAAAAGCCGAAAACGTTTAACGTCGAATTCCTCAGTTGTACAAACATTGGAGTTCGAACAAAAGAGAACTAAGTTCGGGGTATAGGCTAATAAATGCACACACTTGGACACTTGTTTAAACTGAGTTGTGGCACTTATCAAGCTGTTTCACATTTACGATTTATTCTAACTCCGTATCATAGTACTAAAGCCACAAACGGTTAACTTCGAATTCCTCAGTTCTGCAAAAAGTGGAGTTGGGACAAATAAGAACGAACGTCATCGTCTTTCTGCGGAATGAATTATTTATCATAACAATTATGTGCGTGGCCTACCTTACTGTGTACATTTGGAGTTTGATTTAAATATATAATTATATAAATATGCAATTACCACTCATAAGACTGCTGGAGAGTACCTAGATCCATGACCCGAGTGTCCCCCTCCCTCCCCCTCCCCCACAGAATGTAAAGAAGTCAGGGAGGAAATACTTGTGTGGCCAGTGGTCACTTCTGCTGAAGATCTCCTGTGGCCTTGCTCTCCCAAAATTCCTATTACATGTACATACAAAAAGTAACTGTCACGTTCTTCAAACGGTAATACAAAAGGTACCATTCCAGACCGATTGGAATTCACACAAAAAGATAGGTTAGCATAAATGCTGAAGTGCGTGGAATCGTCTACAAAATTAAGCGAGTTTTATATGTAGACAGACAGAATGATTATGCAATTGTGAGCACCTAGAATTTTGCAGGATGACGCTGTGGGCGTTTGTGAACGTGTGTTAGTGATTATCCCCGGTCCCCCGCCCCCGAAAAAAAAAAACATACGAGCTGTATGTGGGGCGGTCGGTTTTGTAAAAAATTGCACCATTTATTATTTTTTTTCAATACCAGCTGAGGGACCCGGCATACGGGTTGCTTTGCAAAAACTTGTTTCTTTGTTTCTCTGTTTCTCTATCTTCACAAACGTCATTCTGCATTCCCTTTGCTCGTTTATGTCTTATGCAACACATCCACATTCGATATGAAGTGTTTTTTTTTTTTTTTTTGCTTTCAATGATAGAGTATATATTATTATGGAACTGATCTGAATGAAATACCAACCCTTGACCAATGCAGCGAGCCAGACTAGTCGTGACCTTAGTTCTTGTTTGTCCTATCATCATTTTCTGAAAAACTGGAGATATTTTAGTATGTAGAAGAGGTATAGCTTGTGCACACTTTGACATTTAATTAAAAGGCGCTCTGGCACGTATCAAGCTGTTCCAGGGTTCCGATTTATTCTAACTCTTTATCATGACATTTAAGCCGCCAACGTTTAACGTCAAATTTCTCAGCTGTGTAAAAAAGTAGAGTTGGAACAAACAAGAACGGAGGTCATACTGTGAGATAAATGAACTAGACACACATGGCAACGATGTTCCCTTCTTATTTGTTAAAATCTGACGCTGGAACCAAACTGACGCATTAGTCTACGGGGTATTGCCATCGGTTTTTCCAGACGGGCTCACCATAAAACTGATTAGAAGTGGCATCCAAAACGTCTAGGAAGGGCGGGCACCTCGGAAAATGACGTCTCTGAATATCTCAAGTAAAAGTAATGAAAATGGAGACTACATTATAATCATGCAGATTTCCTCCGCTTTATTAACATTTGTTGGCGAATGTGAGTCAATGTCAATAGAACATACAAAAACTAAGGAGAATTAACGACTGAGAAAACGAATAATGGAAAACAAAGCATGATATAATTATAATAGAATTGTCACAATGAACGAGTTCCCATTGTTAGTTATGTATGCCTGCGGCTACATTGCCTTTATCTCAGATGCATTTGTCATTGTTACAAACTGCTGGTGATTAACGTAATTTCTATTATCAAAGCCACACTGTTTTCCCCCGTTTCAATTTGGGGAACATCTCTACAGTTGTCTAACACAATGGCCAAAAACTGCTATTATTTCGGCCAAAGATAATCAGTCTCTCTTGACTTGAGAGCAGACGCAGACAGACAAGAAACTAGGTCAGATATTTTTTTTTTTGCCTATGGAGTTTTGTCACAGGTAACTTCTCAAACGATGTCATACAAAAACTGTAAAGCTGGTATACGTTTGTCAACCCTTTCTTGATTTCGGGTTTCCTATCAGAGTCTGTGGGTGGAATGTCCCCCCTCCCCCCTCCACCTCCCGGCCCCTTAAAACAATGTAATTCCTTTTGAGAGCCTGAGCCACAGCATATTCTTACTTCTTCCATCCAGCATGTCCAATCAGAAACGGCCATTTACAACGATTCCCAGTTCACATGAACAGTATGAACATAATATGAAATCATGAAATATCCGCTATCGCACTGCGCGATACAGCGTGAAAAGATTCCTCTGGTGCAAGGATGTAGGGCTGTGCAGAAAATTATCATACGATTATCGTCACAGTAATGACAAAAAGCAATAATGTTGCCTAAAGATCTGTTTTACCATAATTTCACATGGTAATCTATGTCATGTCGAACTATCGAACCTTGAGCTTCATATATAATCAAAGCTAAATTGCCGGGACATGCACTTCTCGTCTAATTTCTAAGATGATTACTCAATTTCGTGAACATTTGGCGTGATTTGGCGCTCCTTGGCACTTGATAAAACAGTGCCAAAGGCAAACCTGAGTCCAAATTATGTCCTCTGGATCTGCAGCAACGCTCCTTATTTAAAATTACATGCACTTTTTTAGCCTTAAATTGCCGTGACTTTTTAAACAGCATTCGACCAAAAACTAAACCAAAAAAAATAGGAATATTTTTCTCGCAAATATTATCCCCGTCGTCATTTTGCACATAATTATGCCATGCTCTTGTTTTGTAGAAGAAATTGCTTTCGAAGCAGAAAAGCAAAAATTTAATGCAGTGCGAATACAACAAACATGATACACATATTTTTGCCACAGCCTCCCTGACACAAGGGAATGCATTCTTTTAAGATGCTACGCCCATCTGTGCAATAATGCACAACCTATTCTGAAATTCACAATCTCCAATCTGCGAGACATGTTTTACTGACAGAATCTCTGCCCAGTCTCCCCTTCGGTGGATTTACCCATCATTACACCGGAAATATTTCATCACAATAAAAATTGGAACTTCCACATCAGAATATGAGCAACAAATCCCCCCCCCCCCCTGTCTTTTTGTTGACATACTACGACCTGTATCTACGACCTGTATCCTTTCCAATTCTGATTCACGTCACTTAGGAGTGGTAATTCGGTTGACTATACTGCTTATTGTGGTGCTACAGTCATAAAGGCTGTGTTCAGTTCAGCAAGAAGGAAACGTAAACGTCAGAAACCTTTTAAATAGCGAAATAGAAAGAATGCTTCCATGTGTGCGGAAAGGTCTTTTACATACGCCTGGAAACACTCTTTGTTTTACCGTTTCCGTTTTTACACATGAAAAACCTGCATTGTGGTTACGTGACTGAATATTGTTTGACCAACAGTACAGTGAAGACCGTGGAGCGGGCAAAATTAATGTTGACAGTGGCCAACATCTAGTAAGAGAGCACTACCTGCTTGGCGCTGTTGACAAGAGTAAACAAACTGCTGGGAGCCAGTCGTGCTGAACTCACCGTGGGGGATAGCCCCCGATACGACTCGAGGGTCACTTCGCGTCAAATAGAATTTCCCAGTGATTTCTAATACATTTGAATGATGTAGTAGCCATTACTGTTTAGTTGAACGCCATTTCTTATAACTGTTAACTTCTTTTTCTCTGGATATTCTCAATAAAGGAGAGAGAAAATAAAAACCGCAGAGAAACCGAAGGCCACCATTGTCATTCTATATTTTTTCACAACGAAATTAGTAGGAGGATGAACGTAAAGTTAATGAGACCGGGGGTTTAGAAAGCGAAAAAAAAAAAAAAGAAAAGGCAAATATAGACCGAGCCACCAGATTTTGATTGACAGAAAGGAGTCTTGACTATAATTAGTACAATGTTGTGACCATCAGGGAAGACGGACAGTTGGAGGAGTCAGCTGCTACGACATGTAAATACAACATGTTTACTACATCAAAATCTTGAAACAATATGTGAGAGGGGAGATGAAAACAATGATAAGGAAGAATGAGACTAGACAGATAGACCTGCAAGAATCTTTGGGCGTTTAATATGATATTGATAAATCACCGACATGGAAACTAAGCCACAAACACCCGTACCGTCAACACAAAACTCCAGAAATACCCAGATTTCTCACTTGACATATCTGCAAGTACGCCTACGTCTCTGTTGACAAGATACCACGGATGGAGAACAAAATTTGTTATCTCCCAGTGAGTTTAATGAGACAGCGAATGGGCTCGTCCTAAACTACAGTGCATTTATCGTGACAACGCGCTTCGCCATACTTGATTTACTCAGCCAGAAAACGCATTTCGCATGTCTTGTGTTCATCACCTTCTAGCACCAAAACCTATCACCCAACCTCTCCAAATTTCACTTTGCCATGAAAGATAGACACGAACTGCTTGTCCTGGATTGAACTACGTAAGCATGCCATTACTTGGAAACAGGACCGTTATTGTCAGGGCACATGTGATCCAATCACCTCTTACTACGGGGCAGCCAGCATTAATTTTGCAGCTCTTTGGGGAACGATATTTTTAAGAAAAGCTCTTGTGTTATGTGAAACTTTTGTTGTGAAAGGCGATGATTAGAGGCTACCGTAAAAGGGCGACGTTAGGGCGCAATACTGTTGTGAAACAAGTTTTACAACTGGTGTCCTTTCTTTGAGTAAAGAAATAAACGTATGAATGCACGTTTTCCATCGAAAAATTCCTACAGTTGCTCCAATTGTGCCGCTGATTACAAAAAAAAAAAAAAATCCGACGGAGATCAATCATGCCGAACAGCGCTTGAGACACAATCTCCGTTGCAACAACGCGTCCTTGGCGCCGTTGTAGTTTCTAAATGTCACACATAAACATACATACATCTATAGACACATTTTCATTGTGACCTTGTGTCAAAATCGAGCCAAAACCATCAACACACCTGGAAAAGAACTTAAGCCATTTTGATGAACTACCCACTTCCAATTATCGCTTCTTATACCTGTTTATCCCACATTTTTCTCTTTCCTGGACACTCATTTTCATCACATTTCTATTTCAAAAAATAAAAACAAACGAAAAATAGAACATATTTATTATTGCTTGTTAAGACACAACTCTTTCATTTTACACACAACAGGTCAGTGATGGCAGTTTATCATTATTTTCTGTCTAGCCTCGCTGGAACAAGAGGGCATTTTGCAGACAGTGCTGTTAGGCATAGAAAATCTGGCCACAAGACGCCTAAAGGTAGAAACGAAATTTGGGAAGAAAAGATTTTCCTCATGTTTAGCGATGACTTGGGCAGTGGCGTAGCAATAGGGGCATGATTAGGTGTAGGAGGGGCACTGCCGAGAACAGGCTGGGGAGGCTCAAAACTGTGGGGTTTTTTTTTGTAAAATTGTGAAGCAAATTGAATTGGTGTCATCGATGTGTAGTGCTCAAAAAGAAAAACGCAACAATATTGGAATATTTTATGTCGCAGTCACCTGCAACGTTAATGTAACTATGCTTCAGCAGCTATTACAACGTAACGTGTCGACTGACTTACTAATGCATTATGCCACCATTCAATTGAAAGGACTTTAGGTCAGGCAAGCCAAGCTTTGCTTACTCAACACTCATGTTACAGATTTAGTCAAGTGAGTGTGTCAACAGCTTTTGTCAACCGGACTTTACTGCTGGTCAACGAAAGTAAGCTCGGCCAGTTGGGGGGGGGGGGATTATTGGGGGCATGAAGAACGTTTTGTGACTGATTTCCACTGTCCAGTTTAGGTTCCCAAGCTGGTGATAACAATTCAAAATTATAAATTGTTAGGTCCAATTATGGAGATAGTTCAAAGTATCCACATGGATCTTTTACTATCATATCATTATGAAAACCTAGTGCACTTTCTACGAACCTAAAACAGTTGCCTGGAGAAAGTCTCACCCTCACCAAATTTGTCTCCATGTTACTCCACACGGGACATAAGTGCTTATAAAAGCAGTTGATGTTTTCAACATAAAACCGATGTGATAAAGCAATGAGTGTATTTAATTGTCCTGAGAGGCATGACTTCGGCGTGGCCGGGTATCTAGAAGATGTCAGGAAGATAAAGGCCGAAACACTTCATGAAAGAAAACAGTCTTCCTTTGAAGCTCGCCATCTGTCTCGCTATACTTCAGAGGTTTCTTACCACTAATGCAATAGGTATATAATTATCTAATTGTGAAGAAGAAGAGGAAACAGAAGAAGTCGCAAAAAAAAAAAAAAAAAGCAAAAAAAAAAAAAAAAAGGCAAGAAAAAAGTAAAACAACAACAGAAGAAATCAACCCCCCAAAAAAAAGACAAAAAACAAGAAAAGCGAGATGTAAACGCTAAGGCAGTGATGCTCCTAAAACGTACACCTTAAATCCATGACTGTCTATTGTGTATATTGCCATGAAGTGTCCTTTCTCTTCGGTGATCTACCTTTCTTTAGTCTCATTTATAGTTTTAATATTCAAAAGCAGGGAGCTTTGCCATTTATAGTCCATTCAGTTCTTTTCTTACTTTATTTCTTAATGGAGATTCTTAAACAATACATAATCCATTAGACGCGCACAGCGTACCGCTCATTATTTTTAACGAAGGTTGCCGGATTCCCTTACCAGAAATTAATTACTACACCGCGAGGGCGGTGGTTATATAGGGCTGATATCAACTATGATTATAATGCTTGTATAATAGTCGGCTGACTCCAAAACTGCAGAACTGTTGGGTTTTTTTTGGTGGTGTTTTTTTTTGACAAATGCTCACGTCAGATTAAAAAGATCACATTCGCTACGGATTTCACATTCAACAGAAGATTAACTGATACGCCCTACCCAAAAAGGATAAAATGTGGAGACACTTCATTCTCCGACCCTGCCTGATTTTAACACATCTGTTCGTAGTGAGTTCTGTGGACAACTAGACTCTGGCCAATCGGCCTTCGAGTCGTTATAATTGAGTTTCACCTGTAGAGGTGAATCAGATTGTCTGGCGTGACAGAAGACATAATCACACCACAATAAATGTTAACAAGGGGACTTGCTACGCTTTCCCTTCTTTGTCTACGCCCTCATCCATTTCCTTGTCAATCCTTTCTCTAGTTGAGAAAAGACATTCCTTATCTCAAGTAACGTATTTGTAATGTAGAGGTTTTCATTGCATACTGTGTCTGTCCATATGACGATGAAACAATTATTTTACAAGTGTGAAACACAATGAAATGTATGCACAAAAAATAAGCACTGGGAAAACAATCAGAGCGTGTCCATATCTGTTTCATTTAGAACTGGAGTCAAAATGGAGACTGGGATATTTTATTGGCAGCACTACGTACAAACTTGTGTCTTCTGTGCTCAGAGCTTTTCCTGCGTATTACAAATATAAAACGCTAAATGTGCCCAGCATGAGATTGGCAAGAACTTCAATGATCCGCAGATACATGAGCTGAAATAATTGAAACACAAAGAGGAAATCACAGCCAAAGACAAAATGTCTTGATTCAGGATCTCAGCGTGCCATGAAATTGTTTCCAGCTCCAAACATTTTGATACAACTGGAAGTGCCGCTCTAAATCGTGTTTCCTCTGTCCAATTTGGTTTACACAGACGGCTTCCCGTGTAATGTGATAAACCATAGGAGGGTTGTCTTGATTTTCTTTGTCGGCTCTTTCTATTAAATTGTTCCGATTGCTTTCCTGCGACCACAAAGACGTCAACTTTTTCGCTTACATGGAATTTATGTCCGCTGCTGCTTTAAGAGTTCGGAGTAAGTTTTGTGGATGCTGAGTAAATGCATCTTTCAAATAACAATATTTTAAAGTGTAGATATAATATCATTTGCTTACTTTATTGAACAAAAATTTCTAAAAAAACCTTCAAAATGTGATAGAAAGAAGACGAAAAGAGAAAAATCTACATTTTGTAGAAGTTCTACGTTAAGCAATAAAGAAGGACAACAACAATAATAAGATAATAATCAATTCCAAGAAATTGAATTTGTAAGGGCCACTGGGACCTTCGCCAAGTTCTAAAAAAGAAAAAAAAAGAAAGAAACCTTGAACAATTTTTATACTGCCAGCAATATGAAAAAAACTTGCTTTGCTCCTCTTTGTCATGGCGCGGTAGCTTTCCTCAGAGGAAGGATGACGATCTCATAGGTTTTTCCGCATGTATGTATGCATGTGTAGTGTGTGTGCATGCGTTTGTAAGTGTGTATTTTGATTTGTTAATTTCCTGGAAATATGTAGGAATTTCTGAGTTGGGGCCTTTGAGATAAAGCCGATTCGAAATGATCTTTTCACTTTTCTTTTACAGTTCTCTTGAAATGTCTTTGAAAGGCTGATTCTAAGTTTGTTTTTTAAACACAGAATCGCTCAAACGGACCAACCTCTCCCACAATACAAAACAACAATTTGAAAAAAGAATGTGGAATGATTGAAATATATTTAATATCTTGTTGAAATAATTACTCCTTATCTTGGCCTCACGACTTGAATGTTTAGATTCTGAAGAACAGTGCACGGGCAAGCTTGGGAAACAGTATCTAAGACGGTTCTCATTTTCCTTGATATGCATCCCTATTTTTGAGGGAGAAACGCCTTTGCTTTTCCGTCTTCTTCAGATCAAACTAGTTGTGTTTAGGTCTTTATTTTAGGAGGTTCCGCTGCGTTTGGCATTTGCACCTCACTTTTCTTGTTGTTTTTATTTTTCTCGTTCTTGTTTCTGTGTGTGTTTCTGTGGTAGGGATTAGGTTTTGAGAATTTTGCCCGGGAAGCGGCCTTGTTCGGCCTGCTGTTCTCGACTTTAAGCTGCAAAGGTATCTTTAATGTGCGCAACGTGTACACGCGATCTCCGAGTTTTTCGTCCTTATCCGAAAAGACTAGGTGCTCGATTCCACCTACCATAGGATCAGGCACAGGAATTTTTCCTCCGAAAAAAAAAATCCCAACATGCCTGCACCGACCGGGGATCGAACCCGCTACCTTCGGTATGAGAAGATAGCACTTTGCCTCTAAACCACCGAGTCCCCTTGATCAAACTAGGTCTTCTTCTTCTGTCAATGCCTCAGACTGGAAATTTCTATGAATATTACGCCATCATTGTTGCCTGTCATTATGCTTTCTCTACAATTGAATATAATTACTGCGGCTAATATCTGGCACATATTTTATTAAAATGGCATCAAAAGAAAGTAATTCTATTTCTGCTAGGCCTAATCGTGAAATTAGTGTGAAAACATGACTTTTAAATATCAGCTAAAAAGTCATCTTTTTACACTATGAATGTCCGTTGTTTGTTTCCTCCTGAATATGCCTGTGTATTGAGTGAGCGTAATTATATGATTTAAATATTTTAAAGCACTTAGAGCCTGGTTGACAACGGGATGATGTGCTATATAAACGCTGTGTACTATTACGATTATGATTATTACGATAAAAACACCGGGAGCCGTTTGGTATGCTGTTGTAACTCGGTTTTTACACATTTTTCAGGAGAAGCTTTATACTGAATAACGTTCTTTATCAGACGAAATGGTCACGACATTTGAAAGAAAGAAAGAAAAAACATATATATATTTTTTCAGAATTCAACGCTCAACTTATAATAAAATATGCCGATTAACAAGCCTTGGCTAAAAGTATGCCAGACATCTCATTTTGTTTTTTAAAAGTCGAGTTACGATAGTTTGTCATGTGGTCCTCGACATGATCTCATCAGCGACCCCGAGTCCAGACTTTTTACGTTTGCTTACATCATCGTACTATAATGGAGCTAGAGTGTGAATATGTAAGCACCTAAAACTCCATGACTACCTGACCAAAAAGTATGAAACTTTATGTGTTGGCACAATTTTTGACGGTACAATCAGTCATTATAATTAGGGACATATCCATCACGGACAAACCTTAGTCTTTTATTATCATCTATCTATCATTGCATTGAGGCGCACACAATTGAAAAGCATGATTGGAAAGTTCATTCTTCACCTCTTTTCGTTCTTTGCTTCGTCTTTGCTCTTTCCTCTCTTTACACATTGCATGTCGAAAAACAGCTTTAGATCTCACACCTCTGTATTCTCCGAGTCAATGGAAAAACTAGGTAGTACAATTTAAGAATTTAAAACTTCATCCACGAACTGCACAGAGCACTGTCACTATACATGTACATTACGAAGGAATAGGATTTACATAATCATGTAAGCATACAAGTTTAAACTGTACTTACACTTGGAAGCGGGTGGTTGTTGGTGGACGCTTCTGGTTAAGATTCCCTTCTATCCTATCATTCTGCTAGAATTATTCTGCCTATCGTCTTGCTTCCTGCTACCACAAAATGGCATTTATCTCGCCTACAGGCTTACATCGGATCAACCTCAATACTCAAATACGTGAAAAGGCATCAGCGTCACTCCGCGCAGGACTATTATTTTTTCGAAACCTTTTTAGAAGGGACTTCTTTTTTTAGTCTAAAAGAGACGACACTGAAATATCTTCCCTGTTCTACTGGAGTGTAAAACAAAATTTTCTCTCGGCTGGGCTGGGAGAAAATAACATTCAGCACCACTCTCATAGACGTCTTGAAATATCGTTTCCACGTGGACCAAACGGAAACACCGACCTTGTCACGAAAGCTGATATTCAATCTATATCGGTTAGTTAAGGTCTGGTGCAGCGATCGGTCCCGGAGCCACACGTGGTGTCCGTCTATTGCCAGTCTACGAAGGGTCTTTCATTGTGCACTAGAGCTGGTTGGTAAACACGCCGTTTACATGTTTCAATGTAGGGGCTCTGAATTTATCCCTCTGGTTCACAAGGTCACATGTAATAATAGTTGCTTGGGGCACTCTGACCTCCCGTTTTCGTTCTGTATAGTTCTCTCCCTCGGTCCCCCCTCTCTCTCTCTCCCCCTCTCTCTCTCTCTCTCTCCCTCTCTCCGCTTTCTCTTTCTCCCCCCCCCCCTTAAACGAAACTATTTAATTTCACTCGCGAAATTAAACTGATGAAGCTCTAAATAATGAAACCTACACAGAGTACCCAGGTAGTCCATGATAGGTGGAAAGTGGACGTTGTCATGCCGATGCGCCGTAAAACTCAAAGTCAAAGTCTCTCTCTCTCTCTCTCTGTCTCTGTCTCTCTCTCTCTCTTTCTCTCTCTCTCTTTTTCTCTCTCCACGTATATATGTAGGTGTATGGGTGTGTGTGAGAAAACGAGTATTAATTAACCGAACCCACACTTTTAACATTAATTGTGCTTGCGAAACCCTATATTGTGTTTCATATCATATCAGCATGATAACGAACTCCGTGACTCTGACTTAATCAGCCATCTTCTTCTTTAACAACAACAACAACAAAAAAATGCATTGTGTCATCGTAACTTTGTCACCAACAGACGGCCTGCATAGTTACAAACTCACAGAACATCTTGCTTTCAGTCAATGTTTACGTATTCTGTGACTTATCTTGAATAAGTGTATTACCCTGGCCATGGAACCTTTAAATTTCGCGACCTAAGTCTTTGTTTGTTCTAACTCCATTTTTTGCACAACTGAGAAATTCGGCGTTAAACGTTTGCGTCTTTAGTAATATGATAAGGAGTTAGAATAAACCGGAACTGTGAAACAGCTTGATAAGTGCCACGGCGCATATTAAACAAGTGTCAACGTGTGTATTTGTTATAATTATTTCTTCTATACATTAAGAGATCTGCAGTTTTTCAGAAAATGGAGATGGAACAAACATGAACTGAGGTCGCGATTTAGGAGTAGCAAAATCATTACAACAAAAACGGACATGTTTCCTCATTAGTGTTACGTCATACAGTTTATCATCACTCATTACCTGTACATAACTGTACATCAGCTCACACAGAAACAAGCCGTATTCAGTACATTATGGGACGCAAAGACTTCATCTAAGTCCCCTTTCCAGGATATTCATACTAAATAGATGGTGTTGAATTAGTACTCTAGTGCTTTATCATTAATATAATAATGTACCATTAATATACCGTTAATGATGTCTTCATAATAATCACTGAATTATCCACCTAGTAGATATGGACCAAGTCTCAATAATGGCATATTAGTCTCCCCACCCCCTACCCACCCCCACCCCACTCCTCCGCCCCAGTGTGCATAATACAAGTTTCTCTTCATGTCTACTTCTTCGTCAGCTAACATTAAAATGTTTGCACTTGTCAATACTGTACCATTTATTATAACATGACATAATGATATCATATAAAGTATACAGGTTACTTATAGGTTCATGCTCTCTTCTCCCCCCAGAGAAGAAAAGCCCCGTAAATCACACCAAAGAAATATCCGGTTTTCGACAGTTCAAAACAGCGGGCAAAGAAGAAAGAAAACTCCGGTAATTTTAACGGACTAGGCCAGGTCCTTCAGCTGGTTATATCGGTAAGGTGATTATTGACAAACTAACTTGTCTCTTTGACTCTCTTTTATACGCACGTAACCATCTGACCTACAGCCGTCAGATTCGGCACGAAAATCTCCTGTGGGATGATGACCACCGACACAGAGGTGATCTGTCCATACGGTTTGTTTTCTGTTTCTGTATCTGAGTGTTATGCCAGTGTAAGCAAATTGATATTGGGCTACTGGTATAGACGTAACACTTGGGGAACACATTGCACGCACGCAATCTGAAAGAGGGAAAACGTGTTTTTTTTGTTGTTTTTTTTCCCGAAAATTGGTTCCATCACTTCTGTCTTGTCTAGTACAATAATCGATGGTCAACACAGAAAATGTATTGAATAGTTCTTCGTCATTGTGAAATATATGTGAAGGATCTGGCGAAATCGGGCGAAAGACCAAATTCCTGACAAAACCCCTCTAAAGGGGGAGACATGTTCTATTGAAACTGATATTTACTTATGATAATATGAAAGACTAGCCATTTCTCTACTTTCAGTTAAAATATTTTGCTTCAAATCATCTTAAAATTTGTTTTTCATTTTGATTTTTTAAAGAAATATAAAAATTTCACCTTAAGCCCGACTTCGCCAGATCTCCTCAAAACTGTGGTACTTTTTCCTTGCCCTCTCTGAAATTTTCAACAACTTGACTAGGCCACCTAGCAATAGATACGCTCTGGCACAACCTCAAGAAAGGATCGGGCCCAGCATTATCCTGGGCAATACTAAATACCTTACCTGGTATTTTTATAATTAAGATGTCTGCATGTGAGTCATTATTTTATGAATAAAATATTACAAGTTGGGACAACTTCCATGCCAAAAATGACATCACTTAGACACTGACCTTGTTGGAAGCCATCAGGTTTTCCAGAACATTTTTTTCAATATTATTCAGGGAGAATGATCTTTACCTGAAACCCAACGATTTCCTTATTAAAAAATACAGACAAACTATCCCAAAAAGGAAAACGTTGTAGGTAGCAAAGCCTCGCGTAGGAAATACTACAGAAACGATACAATAAAAGGCAAAGTAAAAGGAACGAATTTCCTTTCAGTCTTTCCTCTTCTTTTGCCTTCTATAAAGTGTTTTCCTATTCCTATGTATGTTATTGTATCTTTTCTCTATTATTTGTGTGAGGATTTGCTACATAATTACAACGTTTCTCTATTATTTGTGTGAGGATTTGCTACATAATTATAACTTTTCTCTTTTCCCTCTTTTGACTTTCCTTCAAGTCTTGCTGTGACCCTATGGGTTTTCTGTGGTTCTTTTACGATCTTTACTCAAAACTATGTATGTATTGATGATGATATTGCAATTAGATTAAAAGTGTGACACCACACCAAGCTGAGGACACATCTGTAAAGCAAATAATATAGTCTTGGTCTTATTTGGCAACGCAACATGTCTGAAACATGATCAGCCAGTATTCAGAGTGAAGAAAAAGAAAACCGATACTGGAGCTCAACTGGAAGGGCACTACCGAGGGAGTTATGTCAGACATGTCAAATTATAGATTATACACTGTTATTGGCAGTCTGAATGTAGTCAGACGAGGTGGAAATATGATGCATGTCAAATTATTCTTGATGCTTGACTGCCACCACACTTGACACATTATCTCGTGGCTCATAAATAAAGAAAGAAAACTCACAGACTGCACACAAGCATATCCATGATACACGACTGTTTCGAATTCCAATAAGTTTTCATTCGCATAAACAGAAAAATCCCCAAAGGTATTCCAGTCGCCGTTTTCCCACATTGGCGTTTCTTTATTCAATATATTAGCAAATCCCAAAGAACAAAATGTCTGATCATACTTTTCCATTCAACTTGAAGAAAATGCGTTTCTACTAATGGAGCTCAAAACATCGTAAATAAATAATATCAGATATTGTATTTATCAAAAATGGATATGTCCACGTAATTCAGTGTGAAAATTGAGGCTGTTCACAAAGTTGGATAGTTTTTGGTCTCATAGCCATGTAGTTTTGGTTGCTTACATTGTCATGTTCACCCTCTAGTTTCATTATAGTCTAGTACAACTATTATTTTGATATGATTTGGTGATTTAAAAAAAATAATTTTTAATGCTATTTTGGTCTACAGATTACATTCCTAAATTCAGCCTAATAAGTCCATCCGATGAACATGACGGAGTTTGCAACATAAAGACTGTCATTCACGAGCTGGCCTGTTCAGCAACAAGCAACGCTGATCCAGCAGAGCGGACATTAATGAGGATGCAAAATGAGGATAATAATGCAATAATCAGGATACAGAATTTCACGATTTTCCCGAACAAGCGGAGGCCTTTCACCGTTCAGCTAGCCAGTGTCCATCCACAGCAGCATGAAGTTTTCAATCTGTCAATGCTTTCCATCCCTTTCTGTCTGAGGACTTCCTCATCCATGTTGTTCCCCCTCTCTTTTTAATGTCATCCTGCCATCTTCTTCCTGGTCATCCTCTTGTTCTTGATCCTGTCCTTGGCTGCCATTCAGTGCAGCATTTTGTCCACCTATTGTCATTCATCCTTCCTACATGTCCAGCCCAATTCCACTTTTATTGTAGCATGAATTTTAGTATGTCCATTAGAGCTTTGTTAGTCTGCGTATTTCGGCGTGGGGAATTCTACCTTTGCAGTGTGACGTTTAGCATTCTTCTTTCCATTGTGGGTAGTTCTTAATTTGTTCGTAAGTTGTTTTGTAATCGACCATGTTTGGCAACCATAAGTACTCGTTGGAATAATGCACTGGTTGAATACTTGTCTCTCAGAGGCCTTAAGTTGGTTATAACATGTAGACAAATGAGCTCATACCATGCCGACGCGTAATGCAAAATTTTTAATTTATCCCCTTCATCAGTAAACAGCTCTTTGATGTTAAATTAGTACCGCACTGGTCAGTGGGTCATCTCTGCATGACACGCTGAACTTTGATGCGAAATAAATTCTCTAGAAACGTTAATCTTAAAGCAAAGTACACCGCCATATCGCATTTCTTTGCTGGAAGTTTCCAAAACAATACCCGCTAATTATTGACAGCTGAGACAGATTTTAATGGCGCGCCCTGTCTTTGTACAGCGATGTACGCTTGATTTACTTTGTCAGCTAGAAAGAAAATCAAGGTGATAAATTATAATATACATGTATTTCCTTTCAGTTTCGAGGACTTGGGGCATTGTATTAGGCTATGGGGCAACATGAGAGCCAATAGAGTTGTCAGACATACTAATTCAAATAAGATATACTGATTATTGTTCTTGTTCTTCAGGTGGAAAAAAACCAGTTATTGCTTTTTCCTATATATATATTGATTAAGAACAAGAAAGAAAGAAATCAAAGGGAAATTTATGGAAAATTATTGATAATTATGTCGAAAAGGCCAAGGGTGGTAAGAAATTGAACAGGCAGAAAGAATTGGCATTGTGCAACAAAGATAATGGAAAAAAAGAAGGGTGTTTTCAATAAAAAGAAACACAGAAATAGAAAATTCGATTTTCTTTCTTCTGTTTGTTTTTCCTTTTAGCAGAAACCTCTTAAAAATTAGACCCAATTTTTTTGGTTGGATGTACATTCAACAGAAAGAAATTGATCACTCTAAGGCCAAATTAATTTTGATTGACATGTTTTCTGCCCTGTAATTCTCATATACATGTAAAATCTAATATTAGCTGAATTTGTGGGCTATTCCTGAGACGCTGATATCACCTGAAAGAACCAAATTACAAAAGAAAAACACATCCAAGTCATGTTAAAATTATTAAAACTGTATATGTGTGGTTGTGTGTGTGTTGGGGGTGTGTTGGGGAGTGGGGGGGGGGAGGGGGGTGTGAGGGGCCTGATATGATTTTTTTGTTTGTTTGTGGTTTCATTCAGAATTAGCTTCTGTTGTTGTAATCCACACTGTTATTTGAAAGAAGTTGCACTGACTCCACCAGGGCTAAGTAGAAATGTCCTGTCAATTAGAGATTTTGCCCCCTGCCCTCCCTTTCTCATCATTCTTTTGGAACTCCCTGGCCTTGGGTATCATACCCTACTCGTATTGAAACAAGTAACACTAACAGTGTGTAACTTCCTGGAGCGAAGTGTGAAAACGGCCTTTGATCCTTTCCCAGTCTTCTCGGTTTTCTGTGATCTTTTAAAGGTCTTCTTAGACCACTCTAGTCACATCACTAGGTAGTGCGTTCATGTTAGTACTTAACTACAGGAAAGCCGTCTAAAAGAATCATTTATGAAAAAAAAAATGTCATTAATTTGATTTTCAGAGATAAAACAAGTAGTCGCATAATTAGTGCTAAGGTGCAAACTCTTGCCTTGAAAACATAAGAGGGGTTTTGATATTTCGTAGCCTGGACTTGCTCTTTACTCTGAACAAAGAACGAATCATATTAGTTCATATTTACTGGTTTCTGTGAACTGCCAAAACGAGACAGACATCTGATAATTGCTAGGGAATTCCGGACATTGCCCTTAAGCTAAGAATATAAATCTAAATTAGTCATGTCTCCCCTCTATCTCAATTGCTTATAACCTCGGCATTGAGTACATGTAAGCTAATAAATAGGCTGTTTGTCAGCAATTAGTTATGTCTGTTTGAATTGAATTTACTGTGACAAGCTGAAGCAATAAATGTAATGTGATGAAACTGTGAGCATTATTAGTCAAACAGTAAATTATGGGTAAAGGTCCGTAGATCCAGTCATGTAAAGAGACGAACCCGGCTTTTACTAAAGGCGGACTAAATCTGTGTTTTCCACTATAAGCTTTACGACCCTCTCAAATGGAACTCATTACAAAGCAAAATATACTACCTGTTTCATATATCTGTCTAAATATAGTTACTGTACATTGAAGCCTAAACCTCATCACCAACATTACTCATGTCTCTAAAACCCACGTATAGCATATCTTTTAGTGTTTACCGATACGGGTTTGCCCCGGGGAGATATTGATTCAACCCACACCGCACCAAGAATTCCAACTGATGATTTCTAACTAAATAACCATAATAAAGACCGTGAAGATCAATTAATGTCATCAGATTTACGCCCACGGCTAATTTGTAATGAGCATGTTTTAATGTTTTACATTTACGGATTAGGCTAAGGGAGATACTGATCCAATCCAGATCGCATACCAACTTATGATTTCTAAGAAAATCATATAATCAAGTCTATGAAGATCACTTTAAGTCCTCAGGCATACCCCCACAGTAAGTATGTACTGAGATCGATGATATTTTATCAGAAGCTGTCGAAGTTGTTAACATTATAACAACAACCTTTTGTATGTCTACAAATTCCGTTTCTTTGTTTTCTCTTACCTGCTGTTCTAAGCACTGTACATCAGACCTGTAAATACTATTCACGATGCCTAAACATTTCTAGTCAAGATTCAATATTGTGAAACGTTTACTGCAACCGCATTGTTTCTAACACCGATGTTTCTTGGAGTGGAAATAATTCAATAACTGCCACTGACACGGCTGACAGCAAATTGTAGGGTACACTAGGTTCCACAGAATTACAAGCATGCAGTAGCGCATCTACATTTTTGAGACCCTGAAGCTTGAACTGTTATGGAGGCCCTTTCCCAATCAGCTGCAACAATAGAGCAAACATCCAACATTCACTCATTAAAAAATAAGTTCCTTTAGGGCGCTTCCGGGATTAAGGGCTCTGACGCTAAAGCTTAGTTAATTTGGTAGTAGATCCGCCAGTCTAAGCATACCTCCATTTATATCAAAACTCATAACTAGAATGTTATTAGCGGCGTCTTTTGAAAGGTAATCTTCCACCTGTAACGTGATAGTCCTCTTTATTCTTTATGTGTCTGTCCAACCGCACCACAGACTGGGAAGGACGATGTATAAAAACAATTTCCTCAGCTCACATTGACGATATTCCTTGTTTTTTTTTTCCATCGAAATATATTAATATATTGTAATAACTGTGAATCAACCGATCAGGGAACAATTTTGTAGAGTTGAAGATGGCAAGGAGAGTCTGAGGGCACGATGCCGTACTTCGATCGTGAGCACCGACTATCTTATGAGAATCCGGGTTCAAGTGGGTCTTATGAATATCCCTCACAGAGTCTTCTGTTTGCGCTATGGGATGGATCATTTTTCCCGAATCATGTTAAATCAACCAGAATTGTTGCCCTGGTTGGGGGGGGGGGGGGAAGAAGAGAAAAACGTTCCATTGAAAATGGGAATCTCCACTTTGTTCGTGGAATCATAATTATGTCAATCAATAGTGTAAAACCAAAGATCGTGGAAGAACTTCTTGTAACTCATAGCAAGAAAATGTGTGAGCCGTTTTATTGGCATTGAAGTAAACCTACGCTTCTTGCATGTTTGGGATGTCTCGAAACGAAGACTGATGAGCAGAACTATCTTTTCATTTGCTTTGCACGCGATACTTTGAAGCACCCACCACTGCTCACATTATCATTATACTTGTGTCCCATTGTACACCGGCTATGCAGGTTTCTATACGGCTATTTAGGCAAATTTGGTTTGCGTCGGGTTTTACTCAGACTTGGAAGTTACTCTGAATCCACCGGCGGGACAAAACTTAATTCAGTCGCTGTAGCGTGCGAGGTCCTGCTCATGTATCTCCATAGGCTGTAAAACGGAGTTAAACAGACTTGCTTCAGTGAGTAAGGGGTGGGTCCAAGCAATAGTGTTTCGTGTGAAAAGGTAATGTAACTGGTCTTGGTAAAAGTACAATTCGCATGCGCATGCCTTTATTAGGCGTGGTGAAATTTCATGAAATGTTTGTCTCATCAAGATTACTATCAGAAGATGCTTGGAGAGCCAAGATCAAATTTACAACCCCCTCCCTTTTACTGCCAAATTCATTGAGGAGATTTTGCTCCCTTCGGATGATCTCTTGGTTAATTACCTCATCCTATTTCTTCGTGCTACGTTGTACTTTCTCTCATTCAAACATAAACAGACACTTTATAGCGGATCTCTGCAGCCTAGAGACCTTTATGATTTTTTTGGCATCTGGACTAACAACGGACGCTTCTTTTGATGAAGCGCGATGGTAGGAAGAGCTCATCCCTAGGTTCTGTATAGACTATATTCAAGTAGAAAACTAACAGACATTTGGAGTTATAGATCTTATTTAAATTATTTTTTTAAACTTCAACTAAAACAAATAAATAATCATAATGAAAAAGGCAACTAACCGGACCACACATTGCTGACAGTTATGTCTAAACATAACCAGGTTTAAAGAGTTCAGAGCACTCACTAATGCGGTAGCCACCAATAAAAAATAAGTATAATGAGCTCGGGAAAAGAAGAGATTACTTTCTAAAGCAAATCCGAACAAATTCAACGGTAGCCATGAACCTGCACTGGACAAAATCGGGACAGAAACTATGCACTTCTCATATTCCCATCAGTCTAACACATACACACACACTGCTAAGGTCGTGTACTACGGTAATCTCTTTCCACGCACATCTTAAAATATTAATGGACAACTGAGACCTTATTTCACTCTTTGACCAAGGGAATGACCTCAAGAAGAAAACCATCCCGCTGCCTGCAAGCGCCGGAACACAACTGCGATCCATTTTTGATCGACTTCAGTGAGAGAACTCAGTTTTCAGGAAGAATCAGAGAGGAGCAAATCAATGCTACAAATTAAGCATGTGGAAACACCACTAACTCAGATAACAGTGGCTAATGTTACTAAAAAGTAGAAAAAAACGCAACTATAGTACCGGTGTGTCAAACATTCGGACAGGTAATGACAAAAAAACAGATCCCAATAAACTGCCAAGAGATATGATAAAATGCACAGATCTACGAGAAGGAAAACGACAGTATAGCGAAGCCGTCTTGCTGGTTAACCGATAAAAGATAAAGGCAGGAAGGTTAGAATAAAAAGCAAAACTATCGAACAATTATAACTTACACCGTTTAACTCGTTAGTTGCAAGAACGCCCAGCACTAAAACTCGGAGATCTCTAAAGTCGTATAGTACTCATTTCAGTGATCTGCAGACACATGCAATGTAATACTTCCTTCTGACAATACAGAAGCTGCAACTCGGAGATCTCTAAAGTCGTATAGTACTCATTTCAGTGATCTGCGGACACATGCAATGTAATACTTCCTTCTGACAATACAGAAGCTGCACAAATTCCTATCCAAGACTCAGTTTGCGCAATGATCATGAAAGACGTGGGTCCTGTTAACCATTGGAAATGCCATTCACAGTGCACACTTCTCAAATTTAACAATGAATATGACCTGGAGAAGACTACATTGAAAGGAATGAACTAGTACACGGCAGTGACGTCGCCAAACTTTCATTCAGTGCTTCCAGCTGCTGTAACTATTCTCTTTATAATATGTTAAACAATTAATTGTTTAAAAGTGAATAGATGCAATCTGACACAAGAGAACGAGAAATCGTATCTATAAATATTATACTTAATATATAAACATTCCTCCATATAAACATTCTATAAAGTATTGAAAATAGAATAGATAAATAAATAAATAAATAAACAAATAAATAACATAACATAACATAACACAACATAATCTTGAGGAATTATCGAAATGACCCAAGTAAGAGCAGGTTAATGTATTTTGAGTCCTTAGGGAAGTGAATCTGTGTAAATAATGTAATGTGTTTTTATTCGTTTTGTGTTGTGTTCCCCACTAAAACAAACAATAAAACGTCTTTCCAAGAAAAGTTACTAGGTAATGTTTTAATGAAATGTACATAGGCCACATTCCATTGACAGGAGTAAGGGACATTGCCCCCAATAAAAATGTTATCCAGGGCGTGGTCAATATAATAATACAATCAACTCTCACTGTGACAAAATGGAACTTACCAACTTATTTCTCTATGAATACTTGTAAGTCATTGTTACTTAGGCAATAACAAACCTGGAAAATCTGGGTACAAACACAACTGCCAGATTGGATGTACTTGACTTTAAACCTGGAAAAGAATTGGATTTTATCAACTTGTATCTAATCAATGGGCACAAGAGGGCCAGATGCCGCGACATGAGCGCTCGCCTCTCATCACGCCTGTGGCAGGGTGAGTCGCGCGGCCCGCAGCTTCCCTCACACGTTCAACAATATTACTTCCTCACATACAGAGATACACGTTTTTTTTGTCTGAACAGTGGTGGGCAGGGGTGGAAGTGCTAAGTTCAACATCCCACGGACAGTCCGCTGTAGCGGCTATCTATCTATCTATCTATCTATCTATCTATCTATCTATCTATCTATCTATCTATCTATCTATCTATCTATCTATCTATCTATCTATCTATCTATCTTCCTATCTATCTATCTATCTATCTATCTATCTATCTATCTATCTATCTATCTATCTATCTATCTATCTATCTATCTGTCCGATTCTATGTCACATACATTACTGTCTACGTCGTACATACGATAGGGAGATTCTGTTGAAGGCGCCGGTTTAGACTTGGTGGGGAGAAGTAATAACAATGGAGGAGAAAGGAGAAAACAATGTAGAACGTAAGCAATAAAAGACTCAACATGAGAGAGCGTACGGAGAAGAGCAATCGAGACAAGTGAAGAGATAAATAGAAACCGAACGAAATGAAGAATGCTGTAGAGAAACCAAAGACAAGTTTCATGAGAAGACTACATTCTATTGGCTATCGTGTGATTCCGCAGTAACGATTTTATATACAATCTCACCGACTATGGTCATGTCGTATTAGGCAAAGCAAGCGACAAAGGAGGAAAATGGTACGACAAATCTCTCTGGATTCCATTTCTCAAAAAAAAACAAAAAAAAAAACACAATATTACAGTATTTTTAGCAGGATTACGAAAGTCAAGTTCTTGCTTACGTTTTCTGACGTTTTCTTAAGACAAGTAGTGGTTATTTTGCAGTTATAAGTTTGCTGAGAGTTATGTGTCTCCCAATGTACAGCTTAGAGCCAGGGGTGGATAGCATCTGGTCACGCTATTGTACTCCGTATTAATGATAGTGAAACATGGGCATAATGCAAAGCTCGATTTTCATTGATATTTCGGTTTCAGCATGTGGCCTAACACTGCAGTGATGTTAAAACAAAAAAAAAAGTTGTTGTGAGGACAACTAGAATTATGTTTGCTTTTATGTTTTGCCATTCTAGTCTACATGATGTACAGATATGTAGAGCATTATTCAGTCATGTGTCTGGACATATTAACTCATTAATTTTGTTAACTAACATTATGTTTCCATTATGATAATGCTATTCAGATATTGTACTTCTGAGAGGAATAATTAATCACTATCAGTACGGAGGAAATTATAATGAAAATATGTGTAAACTTATGTCCATTGCGTCCGTCAACGACAGAGCACAAGAGAAAAAAGACAGACTGTGGCTGAAGACAACGCCCAACAACAGGGATAGCTTTCGACTTTGGCAGAGGTTTAGAAAATCTAAACACATCAAATCGGTTGTGACAAGTTAATCCATTGCATGTCTTTCAGATGATCACAGACATGACAAGTTCTCAAAAATGCCTCTTGAAAACAGCACGCTTGGATGTCTCTAACAAGAGTGTTCTTACAAGAAATGTGTAAAGAAATAATGATAAAATGAAGGTCCCCACTCGTATTTCCAGTTTTTGCAGCAATCATAGAAATGGAAACACATTTTTGTGGTTATGCTTAGCCTAGCTTTCCACCTGCATGCAAGTGCTCGACGGGCGGGATAATGAGCGCTATGCTGCATTAAACTACGGCGACAGAACATTTTGATACAATTTTGAAAGCAAGAACAATGGCGTCTGTTTTGACCAAACGAGCAATGCTGTAAACCTGACAGAATGATTTTAACAAATCAGGAATGGAAATCGGACTGAACATCGATGATAACTTGAAAATAATAACTTGAATCCAAGAAATAATAACAACATCGATTGTTGATGTTATTTTAAATGTTGCACCTCTGGTTTCACGAGACTGCCCAGTGAATCAGCACAGTAATTCCCTAATGCCGAAGGCGAGAAAATTCAGCCAAGTCCTTCTGGGTGCAGTGAAGCCATCTGAATCTCTCTATTTGACAGTGCATCTGAAGTATTGAAATCCAAGCCTCTCTTATTCAGAAAAAAAGGACGAATCTTTTAATTGGGAAATACATTATTCGCGCATTGCGGCTACGGGTACGATATACCTGTTTTCTTCTCATCGAAATGAAACTGAAAAATAAATGTTCAACTGATAACGTTGCCAGGGTTATTTGATGTTCAGCTAGCAACTTTATTGAGCCTGCAGCATCCTTGTTTCCAGGATTTTTAACTCTTAATTTTCCTAATGGTGTTAAATGATGGATCGGTCTGATAACATTTTAATTTAAAGACTTGAAACTACGATGCTCTGTAGCTGGATGAATGAAACTGGTGAAAGCATTTAGTGAATACACGAATTTGTGACAAGTGCCCGGGCATTGTGCTATTTATAGCTTTATCCATCTCTTACATGTAAATGAACTTTAAGGAGATAAATACACCTGTGATGTTCATGCTTGGTCTTATGTCCTCATGTGGAACTGCGGTGCTGTCAAAGGCGCCAGGAATATTGATTTCTTCAACGACAAAATTTGGCAAAAATAAAAATACGTATATAGCAAAGCCTCGTGTAAGAAATAATACCCAAACGATACAATGAAAAGTAAACTAAAAGAGAAGACAGAACATGGCTGACTTTGTCTGTAGCCATCCTGCGACCCCACAGTTTTTCTATGGTTTTTATATTTCATTGATTTCTTCAACACTTTCCCCGATTTTTGTAATATCATTGCAGCCTCAAAAGCTTGCTATACTTTTGGTTAAAGTGGCATATGTATTAAGTGTTGCATTGAAAGAAGCCCTAGAAAAAGGAAAACGAACAACAGGACGCCACAAGAGACGATGGACACGATGCAGACAGATGGATGGACATGGCCAAGACGGACGTAAAACAGAGAAGAATGGAGATCATTGGCGGATGGGCAAGACCTAACAAAGCAAGACAAGACAACACGTATTTTACGGGGCTGTCCAATCACAATACAGTGTTTAAGAGAGTTATCATTAAGGGCAAGACAACAGTTCGGTTATTGGCATGAAGAAAGTATGTGGAGCCATTTGTACTTTTTTCTCACAATCTAACACCCTGATATCGGCACGAATTTGTTATTTTATGATATGGATGTCAAGAGCAGGTTAAGTTAAAAATGCCGTGCTAGGTCACGAAGTTAGTGTGTTAATTTTTTACGATCTTGTTGATTATGGCCAGCGTAATTTGTCCTTGAGCTGTAGTTCTCGTGGGCAGTTTGTTTTGTAACACTTTTTTCTTATAGATGGAAAGAGAGTGGGGCGAGATAGAATAAATGTATAGCTAGGAATGACAGAGCAGTTCTCGACCCCGTGATAAGCAGTAGTATGCAAATAAATTATAATATAGGTAAAAGGGCTAACCAATTAAGGTTAGCGGAAGAATCGCGATACAGCGCAGACACTACGGTCCGTGCTACTTTCTTCACTTCATGCAGAATCTTCCGTCTGTGAGGGGGTCAGTGTGGCCCTGCTTGATGGGTCCAGGCATTACTAACAACATGACCAGACGAGGGTCTCGTCATTATCCATAGGCCATTATTGAATTGAACCACGCTATCCTGTACTGTTTCTGGCCTTGGGCCAGAACAATTGTAAGTTGAAATGGACCAAGCTCGTGATGATTGACATGTTCAGATAGAAGACTGAGGAATCCACCCACGTGGATGCAGCACGCATAACCTCATCTAGAGCTGCAGATTAGTGTAGTTTTTGTACGAACACATAATTGGAAATTGTGTTTGAATTGTCTGGGTGAGGCTGGGAGTTACCAGCCCACCCTTGATTTACACTTAACTGTGCCGACGTCGCTTCGACGGGCAAGACCTAGATCTTAACATATAGATCTACAGGAATTATTAAATAGATAATTTAACGAACATAGAAGCTGAATGATGTTAGAGGAACCCTAGAGCTAGAGTGGTAGTGACGCATTATTGATTAGGGTGATGCTGTTGATGTTAATCTTTATTAATTAATTAGATCTAGATTCTAGTCGAAATTGTTAGTGTCTTTATTATAAATAAATGTGACCCTGCAGGTCTGATGAAGAAACTTTAATCAGATTGTCTTTTAGTATTTAGAATGGTATGAAAGTTAGGTCTTAGATTAGATAACATACAAAATATATAAAACTCTCAATTTAAAAGAATGCAGTCGAAACCCTAAGTAGACGGATTCCCCCCAAACTCCGTAACACAGGAGTCCAGCCCTAATAAAGGAGGCCACTTCGTAACAATGGACATTGAAGCCGGTATTTCCTTGCCAACTGAGATTTACGGATCCATACACTGTCTGTTATCCTGGGACAAGAATGTCGTCATATCAAATGCTATCGTGTGATTTGCTGTTCACTGAAATCGCACTCTGAAATTCTTGATTTACAACCACCAAACGTTGCGTATTAAGTTTCTAGGCAATATAGAACTTCTACTGGATGTTAGTCGGTCTGTCTGTTTGACGGTTTATTTGTCTGTTCCTATAGGTGATTTAAAGCAGTTGGCCCACCGTTTTAATAGTATTATGCATTATTAAGTTTCCCGATGTACATCCACCACTCTGTCACACATTCCAACTGAAACAAAAAAGGCCAAAAAAAGACTGACAGAAATCAAATTTATATAATTTCCCACTGCTGCGTGTATTTTTATCTTCAACTCAACTTTAGATGTGCATTGTAGTTTGCCGATTTTTAGCGAGTTAACAAATCTGACATTGATTAAGATTGATTTATCATGCCTAAAGTAGGGTTGATTGAATTGTTGCTCTGGCCGGAAACAGCGGACAGTCAGGAAGCAGGATTATGTAAGAGTAACTCTCCCGGAATTCAGAAATCGGCGGATACAATTTCGGGTTGTCGTCCAATTTGACACAAGGCCTCTCGCGCCCCAGTCTGCCATTGAGATGAAATCAAATTCACTGATGCCTTTAAGCTCTGATATAAACCTCTGGCACATGAGCTGCAGATGACTTCCACTTTGAATTTTTTTTTTTTTTTAAATTTCATATCCCTGGCATTATGATGAAACCGCACAATTGGGTGACTCAGGTGGAGCGAGACAGATGACAATCGTCAGAGGAAGAGTGGGTTCATTGATTAGATGTTTCCGCCTTTAACTTCCTGACGTCTTCTAGAACCAGTAAGGTCACTGGTAGCAACATAGGTGCATATCTGTGCTTAATGTTAATGGAATCTCTAACCAAAAAATATGGCCAGTCGACATGCCTCATGGTCACTGCTAGCAATATATCTATGGTTAGTGTTAATGGAATCTCTAACTCTTATCATGGGAAAGTCATTCTCCGTCTTTGCCTCTCCATGAAACAGCTGTAAATGTCTGTTTTCCCCGTCTTATCAGCGAGTAATAAATTCCAAGCGCCCATCCATTATTCACCCACATTGGCCGTTTTAGGAATGATCGAAAACCTGTTGGAAAATCTTGAATTTATCACTGGATGGTCAATTTCCTAATGACAAGTGAGAATGACAGCCGTGCTCCCCGAGTTCTTTGGACCAGAGACATTTTTATTTGGTCTGCATAATTGTTTGACTATGTTTCTTGGCATAATGTAAATGATATCAGCCCTGGTCTCTAATGACGACAAAACATTGTGGGAACTATCCACATATAAAATCAATTATAGACGTGTTTAAGCGGTAATAAACACTTCAATCAAAGGCGCACCGCAAAATACACTTTCTATTCTTAGGGAAAAATTAACTTTGTATGTTTGAGTACCTGTAATTTTGTAACTGCGATGTAACTGAGATTTTGTATAAAATAATGAAGCAGTACTAGAGTTCAGTTCCTCTATGGTTACGTACTCCTTGTAGGTACTTTACTATTGGTATTTCAGTTTCTCCGTGGCTACTCGAGATTTATAATTATAGTCATTACAGTGACTAAATAGATAAACGAGTAACAACAGTAAGACGTGAGTTGTGGCGCTACAACTGTCAATAGTGAGGAGCAAAGCGAAAATATGAGGCCGATGGCTCGCGATGAGTATCCAGTCTTGATAAGGGAAGTCAAGGTTGTATATCAAGAGCATCATAAAAAAAAAAAGTGTTTCTATTTCTGTCAATAATATTTATGGTTGATATTTGAGAGAGAAAGGGCCGGAATCAACACACGGTTTGGAGAGTGAAAATAGTTGCCCATGTCAACAGGAGGAAATCTGGATATTTTGAGAAAAAGAATCGTGCGCTCATTTGTGTCATACAGAAAGGTTCTGCACTTAGAAAAAAGCTGGGCATAAATGTTTCCTGAATTGCTCCAGATATGGGGCCGGATTGAAACTGGCTCAAAGAATAAGGCAATTTTGTCTTTTTTTAAACTCTGATGCATCCTATTCTTTTCTTCGCCCTGGGGCCATTCCATTTTTAAAAATGTTCTTCTTTCCGCCCTCTTAAATACGGCTTTCTTCCAAATATAGACGAGACTAATGCTGACAAAGGGCGCAGCAGCAGTTTTGGTAAAATGTTAACGCAGTTATGTTCTCCATTAGTTTAGTCTCTTTGTCTTTTAGACCAAAGTTATTTAAAAAGGAAAATCCTCGTGGCATCTGCGAAGAAAACTACCAAGCTATCAAATTAGCTTTCAGGCATCTCTCCGTCTATTACCTTTTAAATGCGAACACATAAAACTTCGAAGAAATTGATAATAACGGTGTGCTGCTGCTGCGACAGAACGTTTGAAAAATGTATGCTATAAGACAGAAAGGTCGTGTTCAAATGACCTGAGTCCACGTCTGGCTAAAAAGAATTTTTCAACTGCACTTCTTTACCCTCAAGTAATGGAGCAAAAAATGATATCCATAAAATTAGAAGAGATGGGGTGTGAATAGTTTTGTGCAGGATAAAATGTCTAGAGGCATTCTGGACCTTAAATTGTAAATTATCGCTTCCCTTTTTAAATAAAATGATATCGTAATCAAACATTGAAAGAAATGTGTGTGCATGTGTGTGTGCGTGTGTGTGTTTCAGGGTTTCATAACATTTTTTAGCCTTTCACTGAAGAGTTTCTTTACGTTGGGACTTAAGTTCTTTCCATCAACACAGTTACAATCGTTGCTTGAGGATGCTCATCTAAATTTGGCGAAAAAACATGTCTCAGAGTTTGTTTCGTAAAAGGAGACATCTCTGACGCTGACTAATTTTTACTGAAGAAGATCAGAAATCAAATTCCAGATCATCCTGGAGCAACAGAATTATAAGAATCACTTAATTATCTCACAAAGGAAATTCTCTTTCGCAGAGCGTTTAACAGCACACACGTGGCACACATATTATCTTACGTATCATTATATAAACAAACTCAATAAGTCAATATCAGGCATACATGAAGTGACATGGTAAAAAAACATTAGTGAAATGTGTCACACATCTAGTTAAAATGGCTTGCTGAGGCGAATTGCGGAAGGCAAAAACCATCTTCTGTACCTTTCCCTGCTTCTTTTCATACGTATTATTCTGTTGCTCTTGGATGGTCTGGAAATTTGATGAATCAGGGGATGGTGGCAGTCACTTAAGATGGACATGAATTTCTTCACCCAAGCATTTGGGTATAGATGGTTAAAACTGAAAAATGCCGTGTCTATCATGTTGCATACTTTCTTGATGATTGTGTTGTTAAGTTTATTCTTGTCACTTTCTCTTGCATTGACTCCCCATGCTGTAATACTATAAGTTATTATGCTTTCGATAGCAGCTTTGTAGAACGGGGAAAGTAGTGGTTTATCAACATTAAAAGATCTTAATTTTTGTAAGAAACACATTCTCTGGCTGACTCTTGAATGGACATTTGAAATATTTGTGTGCCAATCTAGATTGCGGTGGTAATACCCAAATACTTGCTATGTTCAAGTCGCTCAACCTCTTCATTATCAATGCTTAATGGTGGTAAAGGTGCCGTATTTGTCCTAAAATCAATTACAATCTCTTTCGTTTTTCTTTACATTCAATACAAGAAAATGATCACGGCGCCACCGTACAAATCTGGCTATTTCTGTAATAATTATAAGCGTCTTCGTCGACTGAGTTCGTGGTAAGGCCTTGGATGCTGGTGTCATCTGTACATTTAATTATAATTATGAATATTGTCAAACTCACTTCTGCATTTATTAGTATGAATGGTGAAGAGGACAGGGGATAAAACACAGCCTTGAGGCGCTCCTGTATTCGTATAGAGAGTTGATGATGTAAAGATGCTCCGTCCAACATTTAAACGTACATACTGGGGTGGATTTGTAAGGAATTCTAATACCCACATGATAATATACACATCAAAGCAAACAAAGAAAGATACAGAAAATCGTTTTTGCTCTCGGCAATTAGGCTTACATAATAGCTACATGTCTGCCATAATTATTGTACTAAGTTTCTATGCCATGATACTTCATGTAATCAGCCTATTAGTGAGTTATGATATTATGTTTATGTAATGCTTTAGATGTATATAATTATACCATGCATGTGCTCTTAAACGGTCCGTGGACGTGAATTTCCTTCATGGGATTGTAAAGTGCTTCTTATCTTATCTTATCTATCTTTTCTTACTCAATAGTTTTCATTTGCACAAACATACCCTAGAAGGCATTCATTGTACAACCCATGAGTCAATCATAGCAGAAATTCCAGTTGGTTTTGAGTTTGTTTCACCCTCTTCAGTCAAAACTAATGTTTCTGTTGTTTTTTTATTTTTGTTTTAATAGGCAGGTCAGAGTGTGTTAAAGTGCATCTGTTTTTCATTATCCTCATTCTGGATCGAAGGAAAGCAATGCAGTAGCTCTACACCTAACTTATGAAAAACAGTATTACGCCCTTGACAGACGAGCTGTAAAAAACGCAGCAGTAATTATTGCGCAGTCTGGAGATACACTGGGCCACATGAGTGCGGTCACACGAGCGACACACATTAATTTCAGTCCTGGCGTAGCAGATGTGTATCGCTCACATTCTGCTACGCCGCGACACATCAGCGCATTGGTGAAGCACAGAATTCAATGGGTGCGGACACACGAGCTGCATTAATTACTGCCGGCGCATTTCTACAACAACTGTGTTTTTTCCTCTCGCCTCACTCCCCACGACAATATTTCCAGCGTGACCATGTCCTCTTATCACGAAACAGAGAATTTGATTTTGGAAATAAAGGAAATAAACATCATTTGGGACAGCACAAGTGAAGAATATAAAAATACAATTTAAAAAAATGATGCTTGGATCGATGTATGCATAGCAGTCAATCAGGATTTCAATGATGCAAGTGATGGATTGTGAGAAACTATGGGATGAACCCAAAATCTTCTTTGTTCCTTTCTTTTCTTTTTTTTTTAAGATTCTTCTCATCACTCTAACAAAAGACACCCTGACTCTCCGATCGTCCATGCTGAAATGAGCTGTGTAGCGTTAAATATCGCCCGTGTGGACGGCACACAAAGTAAGCGACACTTACTACGCATTAATTACTGCTGCGTTTTTTTACAGCTCGTCTGTCAATGGCCTAGTTTGACCTTAAACGTGACACTTCACAATTGAGGTTTTTTTTTTTTTTTAAATTTTTATTAGTTGCGAGCTATGTTCATTTTGACCAAATCATCGACTCATCCATATTACGCACTATACTTGGGCTGAGAATTGATCTATGCGTCGCGATAACTTGTTACATTGTTTTAATCATTATTATGATGAAGATAAGATCCTACCAGAATTCTGCATAATAAATTATGACCAAGTAAGTATTTCCACAGCCCTGCCAGCTGTGTCCATGGGATTTAGAATGGCACGCGGTTAATGTGCTGAAATAAAAACATTCAGTATATTATGTAGCCATCTGACCTAGAGAGGATTCAATAGCGAAGTGATGATCACAAGCAAGGGTGCTTCATAGTGCGTGGCCCTATTAAAATAGCAATATTTTCCATAAGGGGAGGGGGGGGGGGGATAAAAATCACTAAATTTTTGCATGCAGAGTTTTTTTTGCAATTTGCCTTTGCAGGAAATTATTTGTCGACATTTATTTATCTGGAAATAAGTAAAATCTTTCATAGAAGAATATCATTTTATCAAAGGAGTACGTCGTTTCAAATGTTAAAGTATGTACAATAAGTGGCGTTTTACTCATTATCTAAATTCTCAGCATAAAAGAAAATACGATTCTGGTACTTACTGATACAATGTAATGAAACTCAGACAAATCGCATAATGAGATGTAATGATAAATAAGATATGAAAATATTTATCACGTTAAATGTCCAACAAAGCTGTATTCTTACAGTAGGTTATGAGCTACGCACGTACTTCACGAATAGAACGATCTCAGGCAGCATAATGTTCTATCTCAATCCGACACAGATTTCAGTAGGATTGGAAGGTTTACCGTAAAGGCAGGTTCTCTATCTCAAACCCACGTCGGCGCGATGTCGTAACAAGCGGTTCTAATTCAGAACGATGTCATTCCTTGTCACAAACTTGACGTCAATCGTACGGTTCGGAATTCAGTAGGGCACTGGCTGGGATACATTCTTAATTTGTTCTTAATAAGTTCTTAATTTGACCCAAAAACTGCCAATCATATTCAAGAATTATTTTATTCTCGCAATTATTCCCTTTAAGCAGGTTCATACCTCTATCAGCAAGCAGAACAACTATGAAATATTTCCAAATTCACTTCAAAAAAGCGTAGTAACAAAGCAAATAAATCGTATTATAAAAAAAAATAGTGGTGCGAGTAATTCATTGTGGTGCAATTTTCCCCCTTTTTTGCTCGACTCTACAGCTTAAATGACAGTTTCAAAAATTATAAAATTAATTTTCTTAAGTGTCAACCAATCCAGCCCAATCGCTTTTGTATCGACCAATTGTGTTGATTCAAGTTTCAGGTATTTTTAAATTAAAAGTTGTAAAAATGTGAAATACAATGATCTTTGTTTTGGCTCCCTGTAGTAAGCCCGCCACACCGGAAACGATGTGTTAATACGCGTTCAATTCGGTGCGCGCAATTTCCCTATCAGAATGAGTGCGTAGTGCTGGGGGACTGGTGCGCATGAAATCCGTTGTAAAATTGTAGAATATGGGAAGCTTTCTCGACCAGAAAGAGAGAGAAAGAGAGAACGGTGGGTTCACAGGTTTGTCCCGGATAATGCCGGGAACTTCTTCTAGTAACTTTAAAAAAGGAAAAGAGGTATAAAGAGAGTACTGAGCAATACTACTAACTTTCATTAACCACACATTGGTATTCATCAAATGTTACACTATGATGTCAAAACCACTCTGCATGTTGGCTGTTGTACGCATGCACCCCAAGTGTTTTGCGCTAGGGCGCGTACGTATGTGTACTCATATCATCCCAAACCCTGTCCTTATCCTCAACCCTAAATCTTATCCAAAGCCTAACCCTGCCCCCTACCCTGTCAACTAGGAGGAAAACAAAAAGAAAATGTGAAAGAATAATTAATGACAATTAATTAGGCTGCTGTCAAGGAGCATTTCGGGAGGAGCTTGTGCTTGTAGCAACATCCCTGCATGTTCGGTCAAATTACTGAACATATTGAAACAGATGTGTTATTTCAGAACCTAAAAGTAGCTCTAAATCCAAACCGTCTTAACCCTACCTCCTCTGACCGATACTGTAATGATTTATTACGCCGGAGAAAGCACTGGTCTAAAGCTGAAACCTCATATAGTTCTGAGCTTTGTTGTTTGGTGGTCCAAGACAGGACATCAAGTCATAGAAAAAAAAGGAAAGATTTTATTTCGTGGGAATGATCTTTGTTTATTTGAGTTGTAAGGTGAGTTGTGATATATGTGATGTGAACTATTGTGAGCAGTGAACTGCGCCTAACGGGCTGCGTTACAATTTGCTCTGAGATAGAGAGAGAGGTAGAGAGAGAGAGATAGAGAGAGAAAGTGAGCGAGACAGGGAGAGAGAAAGAAGCATGTAGTGTGTTGAGCGCTCCGCAGGCGCTCCATTCTGCTCTGTGGTGACATTTTGCTTCTGTAAAGCGCATAGAGCATTTTAAATGGATATGCGCCATATAAATGCCATCCATTATTATTATTATTATTATTATTATTATTATTGTCGATGTATTTCTTTTCTGTGCTAAAATGACACATTTACTATTTCCCTGACTCCTAAAATGCGATAATTTCTTTTTAAGAGTAAAAGGTACACAAAAATCAAGACATAATCAAGTGGTGTTATTCTATGTTCATGAGAATGATTAGCCACATTCATGATCATTATCCGTGGTAACTTCCCTTAAGAGATAGAGCTAAGGGACATAATTGGTCTCACATAATGACATCTTGGCTAAAATGTTTTGCCTCCCTTGGTAGAGATCTGTTCATTATTTAAACGGAGAAAATGTTCAGAGATCGAGAAAGAAACACACAACCAGCCGAGGCTCGAGGCATTGTCTGGGATAAACCTGTTTCCGCCCTCTCCTCGTTTCCTTCTCTCCCCATCCCTCCTCTCTGTCTTTCTGTCTGACACAAAATGCAAGGACGATCTGAATCGAAAAAACATATTTTCTTGAAAAATAGACGTCTGGGTATTGGAATTATCAACGGTCCCGTTGTGTTGTGTTTAAACATTTTACGTCTAAAAGCTCATACTTTTGCGGTTTAGTCAGTAACTGGTGCCAAACATTGGCAAGTCCTGATACTTTTTCTTATTCATACTAAAGTTCGTTCCAAAATTCATGTCCACAGAAAAACTTTGTTTTCTCAAAAAAGACTTTACATTAAAATTTGAGATTTTGCATGCAGTGTTAGAATTTCAATGACGTTATGAATCCGAAAAATGAAATTTGCAGCTTTTATAGTTTTCTCAAAGCGGTGAATTCCTTTGATCTTTTCGGCTTTTTTTCTTTCAGATAACAGCAAATTGAAGAATATTTACTGTAATGACATTTTGACTGCATTATCGCGCTGGTTTGTCAGTGGCGTAGCAAACAGGTGTAACAGGGGGGCCATGAACTGTTTATGGGATTGATTCAACAGGTGGAGAGAGGTTGATTTGGCATGTCAATATAAAGTTGTGCCGTATGTTTAGATAGTATGTTTGATTAATTGTCTAGCTCTGAATCCGACGATTCCAGAGGATTGATAATAATATTTGGTTGGATGAAATTAAGTCCGTCGTTTTGCCAATATTCTTCTTCCAAACGTATTGTATGGGATTCGCATTTGGTGAAAAATTCTCTGTCAATTTCTTTAATAGCTGCGCAGGCAATTTTTTTGACGTCTGACATTTTGAACGTTGTACTTTCCATAGCGACCTTCCCTTTGACTTTAGCCCACACGAGTTCAATGGGGTTGAGATGTGAATGGTAAGGAGGCAATCGCAGGCTTGTGTGTCCAAATTGATGGATAATCTTGTCGACCTCGAATATTATGGGCTTCTTATTTTTTCGCACAAGAAAAAGCAACTCTGGTTTAAGATGAGTTGAGCTGAAAGGAATATTTTCCTTCATCAGCCATGCCTTGACATTGTCTTTCTTGCTACTGGATGTTGGAGTTTTATCATCGTCTGAATTGATGTTGTGGTATGATGCGTTGTCCATAACCAAACATGAAGGTCTGTCCAGTGAAGGAAGAAGAGAATGTTCCAGCCAGTTTTTACAAATTGTTCCATTCATTTCTGCATGATAGTCTCGATTATCCGTTGAACTTGAATTATAAACGAGCTCTGAGTTTTGGATGAGCCCCTGATTTCTGCTTCCAGCATGCGCTATTATAATTCTATCACCTTTACTGGTAGGAATATTTCTCCTGTGCTTTCCGTCCTTGGATTGCCATTCCTTGTCATATGTATGGTGAGCATTGACCCATGTTTCGTCCAGGTAGACAATATCAAAGCCATTCGTGCGCTTTTCCTTTATTTGACGCAGGTACTTACTCCTCGTTTCCACTAGGTGCGCTCTTTCACAAGGTAAGTAAAAGTTTCTGCCGGATGAAGATTTCTTGAATGCAAAGCTCATGCTTCTAACAATCCTCCACAAATGTGTTTTTGAAATTTGAAATCCATTTTTTTTCTGAAGATGAGATCTAAGCTTTCTCAAAGTGACAAATTCTTTCCTCTGAAACATGCTTACAATTTCTCGCTTTATCACGCCCTTATCAAAATCATCTATCTTCTCCTTTCTTCCTCTTTTCGACGGGGTGGACGCAATGTCTGATTCCTGCAACCATCTTTTGAGAGACTTTAGACCAATTCCCAAAGCATGTCGAATCCTTTTAAATGGGTCATTGATGTCAACATAAAGACAGCCACGTCTTGTTTCTCGTGTGAAATATCGGAACAATTTCAAAGCAATACTTCTAACTGTAGTAAATTTGTACTTCAACGCCATAATGGTGAAATATAGTGTGATTGATAATGAAAAATACGAGTTTCAACGGATTGAATAAAAACGCCACTGAAAGATTCAACTGTTGTATATCAATGGTGCGTCAGCGTGACCTTATAAGTTATTGAACGGAATGCATGTTTTTCTTGGTGCACACAGTCTGAAAGTAGGGGATTTCATTGTAATTACGAGTGTTTTGGTTCCCGACATTCATGATTTCCGTTCATTTGGAGTGAGTCAGCACAAATTGAGAAAATTTAGTAGAGTAAACTATCTAATATTCTACTCAGTGTGTTGCTGTAGTATTTTATATAGCGTTAAGAGACAAATTTTAAAACTGCTGGTCTTTTACGGGTGCAAAAAATATTGTTTAACGTCATGGATATCCTAAACCTGCATACAAATTTTTACTTTCGTCAAACAGACAGTTTAAAAGATATAAGACAATTGCCATGGTCAGGAATTTTGGAACGAACTATAGTGACAATGAGTTGAATGATCGAAGACGCTCAAGGATTCGTGAAATTGCACACTTGAGATGGTTTCTTTTTAGGATATTATTCTTGAAAACCCACGTTGTACACTTTAAAGACTTCCATTGAACGGTCGCACCAACCTTGGAGACGTGCAGCTAGAGAATTGATTGTGTAATTTTGTACAGTGGAAGGTAAGCAAAGCCATTCTCTTTTTATTCTATCGTCTGTCTGAAGAGATGGCTGTTTAAAATGAGAGAGTGTTGACCTCATTGTTTCTCAGCCAGACTGTGCCATCATGTATGTATCTAACTGAAGAATCTTTACTCATTTTACCCTAATGTCATCAGGATGTGGAATAACCTTCCGGCAGAAGTCCAAACACTATGGTCTGCAACGGCTGTTGACAATGAATTAAAGAACATAATTATCCGTTGCAGCTACCATTGTATCTAAAGTGCGGGTCTATTTCTGTGCACAATCTGGATACCAAGAGATATTTATACCAGAGATATATACAAAAGAATTTACACAACGAATATATTTTAAATGGTCCTAATATATGCAAGGCTTTTACCCTGTTTTAGCCTCAGATTAGTAACGTCGAGTCGCATATGGTGCAGTCGAGGGATCGTCTTTTTACATAGACGAATCAACTCAATGAGAAGAAGAAGAAGAAGAAGAGACAATAGAGTAGAACGAAGGCCATGCTGTCTCTGACGTCACTCTGCCTTTGGACGGCAGTCTTTTTTTTTTTTTTTTTATTTATTCGTGAGCACCCCAGAAACCTAAAAGAATTCAATCGTTTGCTGTTGTTGCTGTTGTTGGTTTTTTTTTTTTTTTAAAAAGTGCCTCGGGTCTTACTTCTTCTTTTTTCGTTCACCAAATCTAAATCTGCAGATTTGTTCTTTTAAGAAAGTCTACGGTTTTCTGCAATTCTGGCAGAGCACCATAGATTTTGACATTCAGGTCTTACAAAAATACTTTATTTTTCAACGCCCACGCTGTACATGACAACACTGGAGAAATTGCTTTTCAGTCTAAGAATGTATGACAAATACAGAATTTAACACTGAAACATAGAGAAGTGGTGATAACGATGTTCTCCGTGGATGAAATTCCACAATACACAGAGCCGAATTCCACTCAAAAACAAGCCACTTAGTTCGGTCCCGGGCCACCCATAAAATCGCACGCTGACCGCATCTAATCGGGGGGTACGCCGAGGCCACACGCCGCGGGCTACGGCATCAGTTACAGGCTAGCCGCTAGTGATGACACGGGCGTATTTACGACTTAATTAACTCTAATTTCTTCACTTATAACACCAAAAATGCCGCTAAAATACAAAAGCACAACTTCTCTTCTCTCAGTCTGTGAAAATCCGATGTCAGTGCGATGTCCCGTTTTCATGCTATTGTGTGTTTATAATATGCCCGAATTCACTAAAAATTGTTTTTTAAGTGGTGTATTTCTTGATTGATTGCTTCCAAACGGCTCAATAGATTGCCATGAACTTTGGTTTTTTGTGTTACAGACCTTTTCCCGTTTCATACCTGAAAATTTCTTGCTTGTCGGAACTCTCGTTGCTGGACAATATCAGTTTACATCCTGTTGCTGGTGTATTATTCTGCTGATGCGTTTCATTCTACATCAACTACACTGTGACCCATACATGCGGAAGACATTTTCTTCACTCAACAAACTTTGAAGAATTTGTGGAATGGAAAATGCGACAAAACGCAGAAACGACTCAAAAGGAAGACATCAGTGACGATTTAAATGACAGACATTTGAAGTTTATCCGTCGTACGTGCTCGTTAAGAATAACCGATAACACTTCAACTCTACTTCAGTAAAGAACGTGCGAGAGCTAGCAAGCCAAGGCGGAATGATTTGGTGTTCTTTTGATAGACATAAAACAGTCAACCAGTGTAGTATGCATCAACGCTGTCTCATTTGAAGATTGTATGAAACGTTCAACGCCTAGAATTGCCTAGCAACAGTCTCGACCTTGACATAAATTCAGTCAATAATACTACCGACGTAAGCACAATCACTAATGAAACAGCGGCCAGCGCAATCACATCATGTAGTCAAATTCATAATGTTGTACATAGTGCACACGGGGCGGAAGCATCGACTCCTGTAATTTAAACAGCAACAGAGACCTACATGACATTGCTCGGGAGGCATTTTCGAAATAAAGTCATTCCAAAGCAACATACATTAGAACATGACTGCATTTCATTCATAAAACAATATGGTTTTGGGCCTGCCTCTGCCGGGAGAGCAAGAGACAGCGATTAGTCAACAGCCACTAGCAAAGCGAGAAACGCGTTCAAGAAATCACTGATGTACAGAATGGAGAAACTCACGCAAGTTTTGATTTCACATATTCTTCAAATTGCGCCATCGCTGAGTACTGACCACGCCAGTCGCAAAACAACTTGAAAAATGCTGCCCATACTCATTATTGTGCTTAGGATAATACTTAAATCATGCTGTATTTGAAGAACAATGTATAATAAAATATACGGCTTGTTTTGGGATGTAAATATTGACACTACTGAGTACAGATGTAAAATAAATCATCTGTATGTGGATTACTATTCCACCGACAACGATGCCTTTTCGTCAGGGCATGAACACATGTCTTGTCCTCCATTTGACTGTAATTTTGGTGCCTTGTGTTGAGCACTTTTTTTGTTATGTAACTTTAAAGTGAGTAGGTAGTAGATCTTCTTCAGCAAAAATGTACAGTTTTTCCCTACTTGCCATTACAAAACTATAAAAGCTATCTTCTTCTACTTTTCACACTGCAAAATTCAAAGCCTTACGTCTCACGTGCGTCAAGATGGTTATTCTGACGGCCCTGGTTACAATGCAAGGTGATAAATCATAATAGTACCAATTTGATCTAATTCTCCCGCGCAAAGCGCTGCCCGTCGCAGGTGTAGTGGCCCGTCGCTGACCCCGGTCGCGATGACCCAGTAGGGCGCTCGGTGGCCAAACTAAACGACCGGGTTTTCGGCGCTGTGAATAAAGTCCTAATTTTTCATTTTGTAATATTTATCCCAGAAGAAAGCTGAGCATAATGGTACCAGGTGGTTGTTTTTGGGTCCTCATCTTTGTCTGGACAACACTGATGGCATAATGGGACAGGTCATAAATGGGACAATTTTAAACAATTTGGTTAAGAGCCACAATATTTGGCAGAAAGGGAAGGAGTATCAAAATGAGTTCAAGTTCGGCCCGGCATATTTTATTTAATGTTCGGAGTGTTAATTGTCGAGTCGCACATCTACAATGAAAACATCCATTTACAGTCGACCAACTCGCCAAAGGGGCTTTCTGCCCTCCGCCACTCCCCTTGCTAACCCCCGCTCGTAAAGTCGCGCCCTTGAAATAACGACATAGTATGTCCCAAATGGAACTCCTTCAGCAGAAGGGGGTCTTAAGTATGTCCTGCATTCACAGTCGTTTTTCTCCACCTGCCCATCGCCTTGGCCGTTACATGACTGTGGTACATTAACCGTTTGTTTTCTTATCCACTTCAGCAGCTAGGACTGCAGAGTAGTTAAAGTTTTCGCAATGGAGAAGGTTAAATCCGGCACAGCGATGCATCGCACACTTTCCGGCTCCCCATCCGATATGTCGGCCAGGAAATCGCAGAGGTAAGAAGGGTGAAGAGATGTTTCTTTACACGAGTGGGTATAGCGGCATCTATCTATCTATCTATCTATCTATCTATCTATCTATCTGTCTGTCTGTCTGTCTATCTGTCTGTCTGTCTGTCTGTCTGTCTGTCTGTCTGTCTGTCTGTCTGTCTGTCTGTCTGTCTGTCTGTCTGTCTGTCTATCCGGCCTTCCGTCTGTCTATCTGTTTGTCTGTCTGTGTGTGTGTGTGTGTCTAGCTACGTATCAAGAAAGCTCTCCAAAGTGCTAATGGTAGCCTATAACCCCATTGTATTGGCAAATTAATGATTGCACAAGGACACTCCGCTATATGATGTCTAGCGTTTCAACTTCTAACCATTTTTTTTACAATTTCGTCGGAGCTTGGGAGGGCATCATAGTGAGCACAGAACGGCAGTCAGCTGCTGGCATATAAGAAGTGCATACCGGTACCATAACTTGCTATGTTTTCTTAGTAAATCCGGAAGACCTTTTCATAATAAGCCTGGTCAGACACAGTCCTTTATTTCTTGGTTGTACATTTTGTAGCAGTAACTGGTTAACGCTTGTAACGTTCCGGGTTACGTATAATACCCCCCCCCCCCCGAGAGACAAGGGAAATAAAATATTTATATTCCAACTGGTTGGAAGATGATTAAATCATTATTATCCCATTTATTAACACGAATTTTATGTTGTAATTTTTCAGTAAGGGGAAGAGTACGTCAGCTGATATTCAGAAGAGACCCTCTCAGCGAGTTGTTGGCAAATCTCAAAGTATGGTTGGAATATTAAAGAAATTGAGCTTCAGTCCTTCTAGCAAGGTGAGAGTGCCAGTCTTAAGGAGTTATAAAGCCTTGGGGCTGGGAACCCTGGGAACCTGAATCAGTTAAAGTGCTAGTCAAATTTCTAGTAAAATTTTATTGTCGTTTTGCAGGACCATATTTTGAGAAGAAACACTATCTTCATTTTCAGGATAATATCATTGGTATTTTCCATGTCGCTATATGCGCAGTTTTGTCTTTTGAGGATCGAATCTTTGAAGAGTTGTGTAAAATCAGAGGATATCACATCACAAACATAATAATGCGTCGAAAAGTTTTCAACCGATTGAAATTACACGTATACGTAATGAAATTGGGCCTGAGAGAATTCTTTTCATGATATAATCTCAAAATCTGCTGAATGTCGCATACAAAAAATGTGGTAAATACCCCTTGGTATGGTGTTTCATTATATCGATTTACATTGCAGGGGTTACCCAACTATTTCAAACCAATTAAGTTGATCTGAATTTTTCGAGCTCGACGTCACAGTTTTGTGTGTGGCACTAATCACTACAACGATAATCTCATTCAGAGATCGTTCGATATTTAGCTAGAGGAGAACAGCGTCTCCCAAAGTAGTATATAATTATTTAACTCGTGGATCTCGTGTGAGTGAAGCACGCGGCCACTATATACTGCTTACATTGATTGTTGGAGTGGGAGCATTTGTTGGCAGTGTATTTGAGATCATTCAAACTCATCTGGGCTGAGATGAAAAAAAAAATCAAGAGGGGATGGACTAACTGTCCAAACACACATACACAAATAGACACCCACAAACGCCCGCAAATGCACACACTCACGCACGAACACATTCATACACAAACATCCACACACACACACATAGGTCCCTGTGTTTTAAATGAGACGCATTTCCGAACAGCTGCGTTGTTCTACAGCTGTTAGGTGGGATCATGTGAGGGGAATTCTAGAGACATGTGTTTTTGCATGGGTGGTCGGATAGCGGTTGGGGGCGGGTCGTTAAGAGGAAGACAAGTGATGTCACAAAATACAGATTTGTGCAGTCCAGCGTGAACTTTCTGTAACGATGTACTTCCTTTTCTTTCTTCACAGTTTGACTATGTATCGTGACCTTAGTTATAATTTGTTCCAACTCCACATTTTACACAACTTAGAAAATTCAAGGTTAAACATTTGTGGCTTTAGTCTTATGATAAGGAGTTAGAGTAAATTGGATCTGTGAAACAGCTTGACAAAGTGCCACAACGCATTTTAAACAAGTGTCAAGGTGTGCATTCGTTGTCCCTCTCCTAAAATTATACTGAAAGATCAAAAAAGAACTAAGGTCGCGATATTCCAACATTCATTGTAGATAAAGTGTCATCTGGAATCAGTCATGGATTATCATCATTGTGCCCTTGTGATTTCAAATATAACTGAAATGAGAGTGCAAACTGGCAACATTACATTAATACAAACTGTGTGTCAATTTCTTTCAACAGAACCTGAGGGCCAAATCCAGTAAATTAAGCACACATTCCTCGTATTCCCTTGAAAGTGTAGACAGCGACTCCAGCACTTCTTCCCAAGAAGTAGATCTTCCAGAGCTCTGTGGTGGGATTTTGGTCTTTAAATCGGATGTTACAGAGAACTTAAAGCAGGTATTGACCGTCACTGAGTGAATAGCGGATGGAAAAGAGTAGAGCATGCTTGCACTGGAAAATGATGTACAGCCTCTCGTTGAAGGGGGTTTTCTAGACATAGCATTTTTCACTTGTGACCATTATTTGTACTCAAATGCTTGTGTAAAGAAATTGATATCCATCTTATTTAATTACAGTCATCATCCCGTGTTTCATCAAATTTCTAGATCATCCAGGAGCAACAGAATGATACACATGAAACCAAACACGGAAAGATACAGAAGATTGTTACTGGCCATCTACTGTTTGCCTCAGCAAGACATTTTAGCTAGATATGCGCCACATTTTTTCCAAGGTTCCTCACCATTGTCACTGCATGTACGCCTGTAATTGAGCATATTGAGTTGTGATGTATGTGTAAGTAATGATGCCTAAGACCTATGCACAATGCAGGCCTATGTGCTCTTAAACACTCCGTGAAAGAGGATGGGACAATACAGTGATTCTTATCGTATCTTATCTTATCTTATCTTTCCCCCACAGGCCTATTGTTCTATCCCACGAGAGAAAAACAAATTACTCCACTGTGAATCCGTTAGCTATGCTTACTTTAATAACTACGCTTATCTCTGAAGTTGCTAGCATGTAAGCAGATGCATTGATGAGACGGTATGTGCAAAACTACAATTTCCGAACATAGTATTCGCTGAAATGATGCGCAAAAGCGATAATAAGGTTATACATGGTTACTACAAAGGAAACACTTTCAAAAGCGTAAGCCAAAAGCCTAATATTACTGGTATATTGACTCTCACCATTCAGGGCGTTGTATAAAATCAATTGAAATTTTAGCCATCCTAAGGTTAGCAATGTCGTGCGGTGTAGTATGTGCAGGGTTGAGAGCTGTCTTTTGAATTCTAGGACAGTAAAAGTGTTTCTGTACCACCAGTGTGAATATATTATTGAATCACTGACTCATTGCAGCCCTATGTGGTCATTGGTAAAGAGACGTCACTAGAAGATCTTGGCACTTTTATGTTGAGGTTTTGGAAACTGCCGGCCCCAGAAGTTGTCTTGTCCGTGATCTCCAATTGCAAATATTTCACCAGGCCTCATGAAAGCCGAATAGACGACTTTCAGATAGGACTTATTCAGGTTAATTTACATGTAGTGTTATTATCGGAACCAGAAATCCCCGACAGCACTTTGTTTTAGTTAATACACCTTTTAGATATAAGTTGGTTATTTTTTCTTATAATGAGATTATAATTTGGTAACTTAAAAGCTATGTTTTCATGACTTGAGGAAACAGCTGAACAGACTGTCATGAATCTTCCGGAGATATAAAGTAATGGAAGCCTTTTATAGAGCAGTTTGTGGATGAATTATTCTGAAAGGTAATTAGGCAGAAAACAAACTAAAGACCGTGAGTTTCTTTCACAACTTTTTAAACAATCCCATTATCCTCTTAACCACCATCTAATTGTAAATAACTCTATGGCGTCAACTGTCCGTAGATGGACGACACACTACGGTGCATTGCATTAACATGGTGCGCAAAGTAAACAATTCAGGGTGCCGAAAAAAAACATTAATTTTGTAAATCCAGAAGCATTATAATGGGCTTTTCTGCCTTAGAAAGGCAGAGCGACGTAACTGATAAGGTATAAAAAGAAATGATACGTTGCTCTGCCTTTGCACAGCAGAATTCAACTTGTCTGCAAGAGATTAACATTTTCCGTCAAGCTGCTGTTCAAGTACTTTGCCTATCACTAGATGCTAGATACAAGAATCTGTTATGTTCAATTAATTATTTCCTTCCACTTGGGCCTAGTTAAGCTAGAATAGAAGCATAACCGTTCATTTGGTACAAGACCATCGTTCCTGACGCTGCTGGCACGACTGCAATTTTAAGTCCTGCAACTTTCCAAGGTCAGTCTGACGCTTGCGTTCCGTGAAGAAAGAACCACCTGAAGACCATCTTTAGGGGTGAAACACACCAAGACTGGTGTCAGCGCCCGACTGGTGGCTTGCTGTCCCAACATTTTGGTTCACACTAGCACAACAGGCAGGGTGGCGATGTGGGCAGTGCCTATAGTGTTAGTGTGAAGCAAAATTTATAGGCGCGACCCACCAGTCTGGCGCTTACATCAGCCTTGATTTGTTTCACCCCTGGCACAACTGCACTGGCACATGTTATTTATTTGGGCATTTCTACCTAGTACCATCCTTCAAGAACCCGTGCTCGTCCACAGGCTGCTCGTCTCACCAATATGTGGATCATGACGGAAGGTGTCAACACAGGTCTGCCACAAATAATTGGAGAGGCCGTGGTGCACGAGAGGATTAGAAGGAAAAACATGGGAGCCGAGGAGGACATGACTGCGACAAAATATGGCGAGGGCAATGAGCTAGTGGTTCTGAGTGTGGTGTCCAGCAGTGACCTGACCTATGGGAAAGCCATCGAGCAAAGTTCTGCACCAGTGGTAAGTGCATAAATGGTTTCTACTTTGAAAGTGTAACTTCACAAGATAAGAAATAACAATCGGTTTATGTAACAGTTGGATGCCCCTATGATGAAACCGAAAAATGCACTGGCACAATAAACTACAGCTGACAATCTCCTCTTGCCAAGTATTCCATGAACTGCTCAACCTTCACCATACGCTGTGGGCCAATGGACCCAAAAGCAGAAAAATAGTTTGTAATGATCGTATCTCTGGAACTTTTTTCTTGACGTCCGGGGATTTCACAGTAACGTCATTGCCCGTCTTCCCATGGTCTTAAACTTATAAAATACTAGCTGAGTTACCCGGCCCTGCCCGGGATAAATCGATTTATTAGTTTCAGTTCTGGGTGATTATTATGGACCTGCTTCATTTTGCCTGTTCCTTTAGCTTTATTTTATTTTTGTTTGTTTGTTTGTCTTCAGATAAGTTTTACTGCTCTCCCTTTGCGCGTTGACATCCTGCGCATCCCGTCAGCATCCGTCAAATGGCAATATGATTTGCACACGGGTTAGTTAGTTTGAGCCGAACACATCGCAGGAAGTGATAACGTCATGTGTAGGCGGAAGTGGGCTATTATTAGAAACATACATCACTATCTTCTTGATCGTAAATTTCGGATCAAACGCTCTCGTGAATTTACTCTTTAATTATAACCGCATTTACCGATTAACTCAGAAATAACAAACGGTTTTGTTTGTGTATAGCGATAGGAACAATGTTCGCTATCCCATAATTCTTTGTGCCAAATTTCAGGTCGGTGCGTTGTGTAGTTTCCGAGTCCATAGGACTATTAGGGGTTTTGTTGTAGCTTTATTATATAGATACAGGTGTGTGCTCACCAACGCACATACATTTCTACTATGCCCCCCCCCCCACGGCATGGAGACTCATAAACACCATAATTTTAAGAGGCTTTGTTGTCATTGCAAAGAGGATTTTATTGCCATACCCTTAGTCTTAGGTCCTTGGGTCTAGGTTACACTACACACCTATAGAGTAATTTATTGTTATAATGGAGTATACTCTTTCTATAATTGATCATGAGGAAAGTGGATTTTTCTAGTCTTATTCCTGTTCATCTAAAAATGTATTTGAGACTAGCAGCTGCCCGATTCTTCGAACGGTCAAAAAACAAAAAGGGGGGTTGGGGGGGGGGGGGGGGGAAGACACCACTTCAGACCGAAAGGAATCAGCACAAAAAAACATTGATGCCTACGAGGTGTGAAGGGTTACCCACAAAACTCTCAGCGATTAATAGAGAGATGGAACAGTACAGTGTGCAGCGGTGCGCACCGACAATTTTTCAGGAAGTGATGACGTCATGAGCGCATGTGTTCGAAAAAAAGAAAGGATCGGCAGCCGAAATTAGCCACATAATGCAGGCTCAACCCCCCCCCCCGCTACACACACACACACACAAAAACTACACTACTTCAAGTCTTCAAGTCCAATTTAAAAAAAAAACAACTTCTGCAAGCCAAAAGGAAGGCGCCTGTTAAACGTCAGACAAAAATCTAGCTCTGTGGGCGGTGATAGGCCTTGTTAAAAGTCGGGGGAGTCTTTTTATTACATAAGAGGCGTATTTCAATTGTTTTCTCTTGTGTAAGATATGGTCCTTCGCCGTAACCGGTTTTTTTCCCTCCATTTTCTCATTTTAATATTCTCTTTCTCTCTCTGAAACTCGCTTAGGGAATAATGTTGTAATTAAAACTTAGTGGTTGGGAACTTTTAAAAAAAAATTTATTTGCTCTTCATGAGAAGAACTGAGCTATATGCAATGCCCCAGTGAAGTATCAAAAATACGTGGGCATTTGTATATTACCAGTGCCAATTGAGATTGTCTGTGGTCAATGGCTGTTGTAAAGTTTCTCTGAACATTACTATACTTGTATCAGAAAAAGCAAACAAGCGAGAATTCTTCGAAACATTAAAACAAACCTAATTAATATCTGGCTATCGGAAACCTATCTTGCTATGATATATTTTTTTAATATACTTTTTTTGGTTTGTAAATATTATTATGAGGAAGATGAGAAGAAGATGCCCATGCCTACAGTGCTCTTTATAATTATTTTGGCAAACAGCGGAAAACTGATGGAACGTGCATGTTAACCTTCCGGGTACCGTACCTCAGTGAACAAGTGATGTTATTGACATAGCACATAAAAAAAAAACAAAAAAACATTTCGCTCCATAATAGCATTCTTGTCTTCAGGCCTACTTATTTTGGGACAACTGAGTTATTACAAACAATGGTGGGCCTCCAATTTTTGGGACCTTGAAGCTTGAACTATTATGGGGCCCTTTCTCAACCAGACAAAATAGGACAACATCAAAAATTCACTCATTAAAGACAGTTTCTGTGGGATCCCTCCATGATTAGGGGCCCTGAAGCTTAAGCTTTGTTTGTTTCATAAAAGATCCGCCACTGATTACAAAGTCTTGGAGTCGTGCAATATCGGCTGGTATCATCAGCTTTGGCTTATCATCATGATGAAGGAACCTGCCCAGGTTGCCGCTAGCACCATGGCACTTTCATTTATTTGCCAAATTTTACATTAACTGATTGAAAACAAAAAAACCAAACTTTTATCAAAAGAATGTCAGTGGCTCTTACGAGCATTTAAATTCTAATTGAATTTAACTTGCATTATTTTTTTTTTTTTTGACAGCTCATGAACGAAAAGTTTCCAATGGAGGAACAAGGCGATGACGAACGACGTCTGAATCCGCACCACACACATTGTATCGTACTGAGGGACATAGAACAGACGGACAAAGAGGCCCGGTGGAATACACGCTTTAATGTGGAATCCAAACTTGTCCAATTTGTGACCAAGAAATATTGGACACTGCACCGACGGGCAGCCCGTGAAGGCAGTCAGTATTGGCCGGTCTTATTCTTAATATCATGATGGGCGCTTGGGCAAAGCATTAAGATCCTCTTCCCCTTTCTAAAAACAAACGTAAATTGGCATGCACGGGACCCCATGAACCCTTGGGGCTCCCAAGCTACTGCCCAGTGTGCCCATTCGTTAAGATGGCTCTCATTGGAAATGGAACCAGATGACATTAATTTACTGTAAAAAATAGCTTCACTGTCTCAGACAAATCTACATTAATACCATAAAATAGGAAAAAATCATCGGAATTGTAAATCTTAGCCCATGTTCTACAATGCTGGGTTGGATTTTAGTTATTCGACCTCAAATTTTCATGTACGTCCGAGAAGACGCTTGCTAACAAATCCAAACTGAACCCAAAAAAATCGTAACTCTGCAGAATGGACACATCGATTCCCTCATCAACTTTTGGACACTGCGCGACATTAGTTCTTGTTCGATCTATCTCCGTTTTGTGAAAAACTGGAGAACTTTTAGTATATAGAAAAGATATAAAAAATGCTCACTTTGACACTTCTTTAAGTTGCATGATGGCACTTACTAAGCTATATCATAGTTCTGATTTATTCTACATGTAACTCCTTATCATGACACTAAATCTGCAAAGGATTAATTAATATTGGATTTCTCGGATGTGCAAAAAGTGGAGTTGGAACAAACAAGAACTCACGTCACCAGTGAATTGGTGTATATCAATAAACAGGATTAATCTTCGTTGTTTTTTTATTGTTTACAATCAGCTGTCGCCAAACAACAAACGCATTCCCCCGTGGTCGGGCTCATGATTCAGGGTGGTCCCAATGAAATTGAAAGGGTTCAGTGGATGCTAAAGAAACAGATCCCAGTCATCTGCATACCGATGCCCGGGGCTGCTTCTGGCCTTATAGCATACGCCTTTTATGAGGGCTTGAAAGGGTGAGTAAAATAAGAAAAAAAATGATGTGTTTTGAGTTTGTTCCAGAAATGCAAAGGAGATTAGGCCGGGGGTGACAAGGAAAGGGAAAGGCTGGGGTTTTGTTGTAGTTGTTGTTGTCGTTGCTAGTATATCGGTTATATATTGTTGTAGGCCGTCTTGAAAAACCAATGGCATTGTTTTGTACAAGAAAACAGTCATTTCATCGGTGACGAGGCATTGAGAAGCAATTTACTGGTACTTTTTTGTGTTTGTTAAAATCCCAACCCGTAGGTATCGTGAAAAAAGTATATTAATAAAACTGTGTCCCCGTGTAATCTTGATATGCTAATGTAGCGTGAATGTTTGCTGTATAAGGAGTCGCCTCTCCATTTAGAAAATCACTATCGCGAACATTATTGCGCGAACCCCTTGTAGAGCCTCTTCTTTCAGTTTCATTATCAACGCCAGCTTTCAGTAGCCCTTTCTCGCCTGTCCCCTGGAAAAACATAAATGAGACCCGGTTTAAAAGCCCAAATTACTCAGGGCATTATGAATAAAAAAGCTGGTACAATTATTTTCTAAAATTCTACCCCACACACCGTATGACACACGCGGCTGGTTCAGACGACTATTAAATTTAACAGGCTGTTCATTCTAACGTAATACCAGCTTCTGCAGTCATCGTTCTGCGACGGATCGCTGAGAAAAGCTGTGGTCCGCCCTTTAACTTGGTTACCTCACACAGCACGTTTTAGGCTCAAAATGTTTACACAGATTAAAGGCTTAGTCCACCAATAAGATAATTTACGACCGAACGCATTGTCGTTAAACTCAAATACATTCATTCACTTATGTTTACGATTAGAGGTGACAGTCAGCACCTTGAAAGCATCGTCAAGCCTCAACTGATTCAGCAAGTGGCTAAGGCATTCCCAGAGTACTGTCATGACAACGACATAGCGAAGATGCAATGCAGGGACAAAATATTGGACTGCGTTAAGTATGCCGTCCAGGTATGCAATAGAGAAAATATATATTTTAAGAATTTTAACAGTTCTTTCACCCCCGCTTTGCTTTCCTGATCACTAACTAGGCACTACAACCTTGGTCCGCCTAATACTTATTTTCTCTTAAAAACTGTTATCTTAGTGCTCTGCCTCCCTCCCCCCCCCCCCCCCCGAGCTTCTGCTCACCTATATTGACTTCTGGTATGCAATCGGTCTACTCCAGTCTGTTGTGTGTCGGCTCTAGTTTTGTTTTTATTTATCTATTTTGTAAACTTCTTTTATCAGTTTTTGGGGAATTTGCCTAAGCGTCATTGTAGCCCAGTTACAACTGGAGCAGGCAAGTCGTCGCCACAGTGCAGCGCCGGTCGGAGCTCTTTTTTCGGGGTAGGGGAGGTGACGGTAGGGATTAGTTTTTATTTTTTTTTCTCCAATTTTGTCCGGAGCAGCAGCCTGTCTGGCCTCCTTTTCTCGATTTCCAACTGCCACGGTATGTTTAATGTGCGCAACGTGCACACGGGCCCTCCAAGTTTTTTTCGTCCTCATTCGAGAAGACTACGTGCTCGATCCTACTTACCATGGGACCAGGGACAGGAAAATATGCGAAACATCCCAACATTCCAACATGCCTGCAACGAGCGGGAACCGAACCCCGTGACTTCGATATGAAAGACGAGCACATTGCCTCTAGACCAACTGTCCCCTATACTGGTACATTCCACCGGAGACCTACCTGGTTAACCAGATGACAAATTTATTTGGGGACCAACCAAATGACACATTTCGTCCTAGGTTCTCTTGCCAAGCAAGACCGAGGCAAATTCTGCTTGCCGTATATTATATTATTATAGCACAAGAATAGTAATCTACGATATGCATTCTAGAAGACAAGAAAGCCCAACAGCTACTAACTGCAATCCCTTGAAAATCTATTGTTGTATTATGCCGTTTTCCAATGATGACAGTCAAATTGACGTGGTGGCTCACCATACGTAAGGGTCAACACGTTAATAATCTAATCATTCCGTTTTTCTGTTCATTTGAAATGCGTTAATACAAACTATAAGGTTATCTATGGATCCAGTAGTGAAGACCTAGCTTCTTAAAACAGAATCCATAGTATGAAAACGTTGTACTCATTAATGCGTTTAGATTTTCATTTCTGACCTCTGGTTGAACAAAATGCAATCTTAGTGATACAGACTTAGTTCTAAGGATTGTAATTTTCCTAGAAACATCTGGCTACCTCCTTTCGTTTGAGCACGACAGTTGAAAATATTCAGAGGTTCCGAACGAATAAACACAAAAGAATGGAATAAATTAAAGGAATTATTTCATAGTCTTACATGATGACTGAACTAATCAGGACATGGCTGATAAACTCAGGATGATAACTGCACACAAATAACGCACAGAAAGGACGGCATGACTCTCCTAAAAAAAAAAATCTAAAAAAAAATGGAAACATAGCCCGTCACACTTGTTTTCCACTTCATGTTTGTCTTAATGTTTGTGTGGTGTATTAAAGAAACTCGTGAGTTCAGTCAATACGAATTACATTGTTCATACACGCGGTGCTGGAAAACAGTGTTGTTTCAAAAGCTAACTTTAGAGGAAACACGACTGACCATTCCCTCCATATAATTATTCTCTTACATGATAAATCAATGAAAGTCCTTCACTCTGGCAGGGAGACTGTCGCTACCTGACCATTTTAGATCCCAGCCACAGTGGAGTGGATCTGAAAGATCTCAACAAGTACATTCTGACTGCCATCATCAACTGTAAGTCTCATATAAAGTTGTAGTCCAGTTAGCTTCAATCGGGGATGAGAAGGAGCCTATAGGTAGAATGCGCATATCCACCATCTTGTCGGTGCGGACCCACTTAAGGCGTCGCGAACCAATCGGCTGCGAGTTCACTACTGTAAACAATGACACGTGTGTTTATGCACATGGGAGACGTTCGGTCAATTCTTTCACTTCCTTTCTCTTGTTCACACGGATGGTAGGGAATTGGACCAGTTTGGATCCATCCTTTCCACCCCTGTCACAACAGTCAACTGCAATGCAACCAGCAGGCATTTTAACTGCTTAGACACATCTCGATGTTACACTCATCAGCTGATCCACCGGCCATCTTGTTTGGCGGAAGTACAAAACAAAAACTCTGTGACGTCATGCGCATTCTACCTATAGCAGGTCGCGAGCCGAGAGGAGCAGATCGAGGGTTTATTTTCAGAGGACCTCTGCTCTCGACATTTGCACCTAAAGAGAGTGCATAGTCTCCATCGAGATACAATGGTATTGGTTAGAAAGAAAAAAAAAAGCAACGTGGCCGCTTGTCTGGTGTTATAATGCATTCCTTCGCGAGTTTATGAATAGAAATCTGAACAGTGTTTCATTTTATAGATTCCTGACGCATTCAGAAAATAATGTCAGGCAAACTGACTTTTTAAGATAAAACAAAAAAAAAAAAAAAACATCTGCGCACACATTTTGTATTGGTCGTACCACCTAAAATTAGTCTTCAATTCTTATCCAGTTACAAACAATAAGCTGCATAACAAGACAGACTAAATCATTTTCGCCCTCGCAGTTCCCCTCATCAAGGCACTGTAGCTAGATGTGTGCCATATTTCACTTAGGTTCCTTACTATGTCACTTCATGTATCCCTGCTATTGAGTTTATTGAGGTGTGATGTTATATTTTATCTAGTGATGCGTAAGATGTGTGTATCATGTACGTGCTGTTATAAGGTCTGTGAAAAAGAATTTCTTTCCTGGGATAATATTGAAGTGATTCTTATCTTATCTTATCTTATCTTGTCTTATTATCTGCACGGACTCAGTAGGCACCAATAGTTCTTTAAAAACGCAATGTACTATAATTACTTACAGCTCAACTTGGGAAAAAAGATTTCCAGTCCCGTGACAAAATCAACTGGAATTTGCGGCTGTGCCTACATTGGAACGCGCCAGACTTTGCCGCCTCCAAGATTTTTAATGTCATGGAGAGAGCTCAGTTTCGGGTAAAGCATGTTCGAAAATGTCTGCGAATCTTGTACAAACCCAGAAAAAGAGATTGTGCACCTGTCCAGGTGTAGGCGCAATTCATTATTGACACGAAGCAGACATTTACTGCGATTTAAAGTGACAAAGGATTTTCAGAGGCGTGAACATACAGGCGGATTTTTTTTCATGTTGTTATTGGGTGTTTTTTTTTACTAGAAAAGCACAAAATGAAGAAATTAGTTTTACCACTAGTGTAATTGAATTCACATTCAAAGATCTCATGACGCTCGAACTGTCCTTATAATTGGTTTTCATATCGGCACAATAGTGTTCATTATTATTATACGGCAACCTGTGAGATCGTTTCCTATAATAAATGCCATTTAAAGATAGGATAGAACGTGATCTAAGGCCACAGTGTGTTCAGTGCTGAAGTCACAATTTGTCATCATAATTATGAGTACTACTGAAGTGGCATGACTACTGCCCAATACCGAGTTGATTCATAATGTTGCTTAACTCAGTCATTCCTAACAGTCAGATGAGCTGAAATAGATGCTATGACGGTTCACACGTTATATAAGGAATACACAGACAGCAGTGGGACAACCGTGAGCTCATGCTGCGGGCTTCTCTCACGGTGTTCCATTACATCCTGTGCATGCTTTGCCCTATCATGAAATTTCCCGACATGTAATACCGCTCATATAATACACAATCTACATTGTTGTGTTTGTTGATACTGGTTGTTAATGTCATATGTTTTTGTGGTTATTCTCCTTATTTTTCGTTTTTGTTCTTTTCTTATCCCATGACCCTAGGATGAGTTAACTGACAGAAATAAATGTCAGCGCGACTGATTGAAAATTCTAATGCGACATTGTGACAGTACGAACTACGCAACAATATCAGTCTGTGCCATTATAATTACGCCACATACTATGTAGATGACCATCTTGTCGCTTATTTTGATCTCTTCTTCAGGTGAAGGACGAAGTGTTCATGGAAGCGCTTTTACTGCCTGATCGAGAACAATTTGTTGAATTGTTCCTGAAAATGGGCTTCCTCATCCATCGCTTTCTGGTCCCAGGCCGATACATGCAGTTATTTCTGAATAGCCTTCAAAATGAATTTTTTGCAAACATATGCTTGGAGAAAATCCTTCGTATCAAAGCGGTAACAGCTGAAATGAAGCTTTGACTAATACAGTAGAGTAGCGTGGGTTGCCAGCGGCTCCGGGGAAGCCAAGCACTGCGCTCCCTAACCCGTGGACTGTCAATTCGTGCTTATTTGCAGCGTCATGTCGAAAGCAATGTAAAATGTTCATAGATTGGGCGATTTTCTGCGCCATGGGGAGGGCGTTCTATGTTGTCATTTGTTATTACTAATTTATCATTTTTATTGTGAGACTGTGCGCCCCTAAGAATTTTCTCCTAAGGGCGACAGTCCCTGTGGCGCCGCCCAGGCTACCTCTCTGGGCTGATATTACAGCTTTGTGGAGACGACGTCTCGTGTTTTTAATTTTGTGTATAGAAAATGATATCACCATTTAGCATTATAAAGTAAAAAACGTGTTTCTGTGGACTAGTTCTATTAAATTCAGATACATTTAATACCGATAGATTGTCAACGGCCTGTATTTGGGATATAAAAGACCGGAGTTTCACATAGAATGAATATAGGAAGACTGTTCAGTCTGCAGACTGCAAGTGAAAGCAGAGGAGGGATAACTTCCATTATACAACTTCAGTCTAAAGTAATCATGGTCCTTTGTGTTCTTTCTCACATTATCTTAGCACTTATACAGATCATGGGCTCTGAACATAGTCCTGTGGAGAAAGACAGTGTTAACTATCTAAATGTATTTTACTGTACATTATGTCCAGCTGATATCATTATTATTGACATAATGCTATTTGTATCACAGTAATTTAAGAAAGGGGCTCCAGCCAAGGATTGTCCTAAGGATAGCATTTAATACTGAGGAACCTCCGTGTGTTTCTGACTAATGAGGATTATTAATTTTGTTCCCCAGGAATCACTCAACCAGAAGAAGTTTTTGGATGGAGTGCACTGTCAGTTAAATAAGCTGCTCAACGCAGTGACAGGCCTACACAGGTTAGTCAACCCAAACCTATTGCTGGTGGCGCCAATGGCGACAAGCGCTGTGGACAAGCAAAGTGCAGAAAGAAAGGTAACTGTTATACTCCATTCTGATAGCGTGAATGGTGTGCGTCCCACATGTAATCTCCATGGTAAGTGACAGTACAACAGGCCAAAAAGAGGAGCTGGCTCGTGAAGGTTCCATAGTGCACCTTTCAAAGCCACTGTAAATTTCCATAATACTTCATCTACATTGTTACAAGTGAATATTTAAGCAATCCCAACCCGCCCTTCCCAGTTCCTCTATGCTTAACAAACGAGGCACCTTCAGATTGGTGTGTCTCTCCAGAATGCCGTTGTTGAAAATTCATCCAAAGGCTTGAAATTGCAAAATAATTCGTTCAATTTTTATCTTTCACTTTACGTCTGCAACTGAATGCAGAAAAAAAAAAAAGCATAGTAAGCTTCAGTCAGGTCATGTTCAGTGCCCATTACGCACACTGATGAAACTTTCACAGGTTTCCACATATTATTTTTTATTTTGTTTGTTTCTTTCTTTCTTTCTTAATTGGTGAGCCCGAGAGGACGAGATGAGGTGGGATACCCTAATAGACATGGGACTATATGGTTAAGTTTCAAATCCTACCAGACGATCTTGCAGGAATTAGCTGGTCCGCCACATTTGTGTAGAAAGAAAAGCCGCAGAAACTGGTGCTGTAAAAGGTGCTGGTAGCAGCTAAGTCAGTGAAGATTTATGTCAAAAACTCCGAAACTTACTTTTGGTGGCCACCTCTTTTTTCTCTTAAGACAGCATGGTTGAAAGAAAGCGTCCCCAGTAACAGCAGTGAAATAAAGAGGCTGTAACTTGTCAAATAACAAACTATTGCACAGTAAAAATATCAGTATCCATACCTCCAAAGCAAGCATATTTTGCTCATGCGCCAGAGGCTCGGGTTACCTGCGTACTAACTGTAGTTTCAGTCACGTCCAGTGGCAGTGTGAACATTTTGAAATTTACCTCCAAACGCTGTAAAACTGCCATTAATTGCCCGACAGATGAGCGTACGCTATATTTAAAAGTTCCGTGCAGATTAATAGTTTTAGCAATGTCATTTACATCATTATTTTTATCACTCAGAATGTACTCGCTACACATTCTATTAAGTCTGTATGCGGATCGTTTTTAATAGCTATGCAGATCACTGTCTTCACTACTTGCCACCACACGCGTCTCGCCCTTTTTATTGACTATTGAGATAAACTCTGATTTCAAATAGCTTAAATATTGAAAGTCATAGGTTTCTGTATTATTTGGGTGTTTATTTTAACACATTGCAGTAGTTATAATAAAATTATAAGATTATATTATCTCTAATGCACTGTCATCAGAGCCGCCTTAACGCATAGGCACACTGACCAGTTGCCCAGAGACCCCAGAGGTTTAGGAGGGCCCCAATGTTTACAGATTTACACTGGTCTTTGAAACAGGGAAGAAAATCCCGCGCGTTACAAAAGAATCTGCCCGTCGGCCCTTAATGATGTTAAGGCGGCCCTGACTGTCAGTCTCGTTCAATTTCTCTCCAGGCGCTGTTAGCCCTTATTTACTGGGCCGTGTTGACCAACAGACAAGGACTGGCCAAAGTGTTGTGGAAAAGGACAAGCGAGCCCATTGCCACCGCTCTGCTCATCTCCAACATGTTCAGTCGTATCTCCAGGTTGTGGGTCGTAAATATCGACCTGAGACTAAGAATTAAGAAAGCCTCTGTGTAAGTGTTTTAAATGAAAAGAAAGTTTGCTTTTAAGCTACCCATCGGCCTTTTTCTTTTTCCAGTACTGCTGGGCGATGATTGCGTCTTGTTTAAATCCCTATACAGATAGGTTTTCAATAACTGGAGGCAGACGAGCTTTAGAAGAAAAGGCGTCCATGAGCTGTTTTTTTTTCAAAATATTTTGTCTTGAATTGAGCTGGGTTCCCTTATTCACATGTGAGTAGATCTGGCAAAATTGGGTTGAAGGTAACATTTTTATACGTCTTTCAAAAATGAAAAGTAACCATTTCTAAGTCTAAGACGATTTCAATCAAAATAATTTAATTGAATGCAAAAAAAAAAAAAAAATGACTACTATTTCCTATTATAAGAAAATTTCACTTTTCACTGGTCCTTTAGCTCAATTTCCCCAGATCAGCTCACAAATTAATAAGAAAGATGCATCTTTATAGAACCTGGGTGAGCCTGATCCTCTCCTTTAACATGCGCCGAAGGCGAGACTATTGCATCAGAGGCATGTTCAGTTTTGCGGACTCCTTGAAGCGCTTTGCGTGCTCACCGTTCAGTGCAAACCGCCAGCAAGGAGGCTTTGAAGGCTGCCTACTGGCGGAGCGTGGCAGCACCTCCCAATGTTTTCCAATAATATAGCGACCCCGATAGAATTCACAATGGACGCAGTTTGCCAATATGGCGTCCACCCCCCCCCCTCCCCCCTCCCCCCCTGGATTCAAAATGACGCCGTGTTCCAATATGGCAGCGCCCACAGGATTCAAAACAAGGCTCATCTTTTCACATAATTTAAGCTTTTCACAAACCTCTTCAGGGCCAACGATCTACTCTAGAATTCTAAGTTTTACAATACTACCGTGTTTGTTTGTTTGTTTGTTTGTTTTTCTTACATGTCTGTAGTTGCGTGAATAAAATCTCATCGCGATGTGTCTGCCACATCTTGATGCCATTTGGGAAAGTGCAGTAGATGCAAGGTACTCCGTTCAGTAGCATGACTGCGAGGCACAAAAATTAATGTGCGGTGCGGGCGCCGCATAAGTGAACACGCCTCAGATCTGATCTTCTAGTATAATACCTGATATTTTTTATTAAAACGAGTTGCAAAGCTTAGGTAGAGAGCTCGGAGATTACTACGATACCTGGAAACATGCGGTATTCCCTTAAATTCCTGGGAAAAAAACCCGATGCAGTTTTTTATGGGCACATACAATAATAAACTCGAAAATTTTCGGGTTACGGTGTTTGCTCAGGCACCCCTCGATATTATCTTGAGTACTTGATACTTTGCTGATGTTCATTGTACCATTACAGATTAGTCCTTCGTTTATTTTTATCATTAAATATAATTATGCATTAATTATAAATTATACAAATACATAATTAGGAACATGAACTCAGCTGGCTTAGGCTTATCATAAAAATTAATTGTTTAAACTACCTTTACACGTTAGATAAAACTGTAGGCCATGTTGACACACATGCATTATTATTATGCGCATGTAACATATGTATACAAGAAAGCCAACCACCGCATGTATTTCCCCAGAAAGCTCCGCTTTTTAAAAGTTAGCAAAAGCATTCTGAAAATATTTTACACCATGGCTATTCAGAGCGTTTTGATGTATGGAGTTGTCTGTTGGGGAGGAAACATCTTACAAAAAGATAAAAATAAGATCAATAATTTAATTAAAAAAGCATCCAAAATTTGTATCTGTGATCTGCCATATTTTGATGAGCTGTACACTGGTGCTTGTATTAAAAAAGCTAATATTATTATAAATGACTCCCAACATCCCCTGAACAAGGAATATATAAGATCTGTAAGAAGTTTAAGGCTGTTGTCAAAGAAAACTAAAACTGAGCGCTACTTTAAATCGTTTATTCCATCATCAACTAGGATGTTACAATAATGTCGTCATCTTGATCGTAATCTGTGCACAGTTGAATTATGTCCTGCGTGTCAGGTCAATGTGTTTTAGTTAGGGAAGCATATTGTGTGCACTGTTAATTTTGTTAATTTAGTTAATTTATCAGTGTGTGTGTATATATATGTGTGTGCGCGCTATGTATCATACTTTCTGCTTCTGTAACTGTATTGTTATGTATTCAATGATCAAAACAAATTTCCTTGTACAAGGACGAATAAAATTTATCTTATCTTATCTTATCTTATCTTATCTTATCTTATGACAAAATGTGGCAAAAAGAAAAAGTTGTATGTAGCAAAAGCCTTGCGTGAGAAATAATACAGAAACGATATAATACATTTCTCACATTTTGAGTTTGGGTCCAACCTTGCTTCTGTCCGACAGATCTGCTGTTGTCTTTCTTTTTTTTGCATCCGAGCTAATGAAATGATACCCGCCATGACTTTCCGGTATCCTACCCTATCTCATTCCCCCGGCCTCATCAATTAAAAAAGAAGAAGAAACGGACCCCCCCCCCCCCCCAAAAGAGAAAATAATAATGTACAAACCGATTAAAGTTGCAGCTGTGTGCACAGAAGATAATATTTGTTTCTCTACAGAACACTGGATATGGCGTACTTGTGTTTTCATATCACCACGTCATGTGGAAAAATGAAAGAGGTACATTATCTGAATCATTGTTTGATTTGGATGTATACAAACAGTACAAGTGGATTGCGAGTGCCTGGTGGGCGATTCTGCTAGAGTCTCCATCTGTGCTCTTGTCATTCTGCCGTATTCAGTTGCAGTCGTAAGTGAGAGATAAAATTTAATGAATCGTTTTGCAATTCCAAATAATTATTTGAATAAATTTGCTTAGGCCAGGCGGACGCAAGCCGATTTTGATCGGCCAACTAGTTGGATGTGACGGCACGACACTGAGTTGAAATGACATCCAACAAAAGTTGGCTGGCGCCCGAGATCTCATTGAAATGCAATGATGTGACGTCACCAACCAACTACTTGGCTGTTCAAAATCGGCCTGTGGACTCCGGGCCTAAATTATAGTCAAAAACGTTTTGAATTTGCAGGGACTTTGGTAGAACCGCCATTGAAGTCATGGATCTCACTTTCAACGACTCAAGCATCATGGCGTATCATTCTCTGATAACCCCTATCAGTGACTTTAACCATCTGAACGTAGTCGACCTGGCGCTGATGGGCAGTAACATCTTCTTCATTGCCCACCCATGCTGCCAGCGAACCATACGAGAGAGATGGCTGGGCAAGATCAAAATCAAACCGTTTATAACATCTTTTGTCGGAGTGCCAGAATTTGTGAAGGTAAATTATAGGGTATATTTTAATGTTCTTATGACTGTAAAATAATTACAAGGATCGTTGTTTTGTTTTCCTTGAGGTTCAAAACTCTTTTCAGAGGATTACTGCACAGAATTTTATTAATGTAATAAAATTTGTACTGAACTATTTAAATCTGTTTGTGAAATTTTAATTGGTGAAACTGTGAATACCAGACATAAATTAAGCCCCCAAAGACCATGAAAGGCGCAAAATGACCATTATCGTGCTCAAACCCCCATTGATAAGCCGCGAGCATGTGAAACTGCATTTGACTTGCGTTCAATGTGGTGCATAATTCCCTACCTAGAAAGGAACTCTGGGCGCCGTGGCAAGCAGGGCGGGAACACAAATCTATTCTGGCCAATGCCAGCTACCGCATCAAATCAGTTAAGAGCACACATCACAGAACCTTCACGTGGTACTATCAGGATATCCACAATAGAAATCAGAAAGGGAATGTAATCAGAGAACACAATAAATTATAATAATCTGGTGATATGAATTCTGGTGGCAGGTGATGGAAATGCATATCGCCCTACCAGCTTTCCCAAAATGAAACAAAACAACAATTCCTCACATTCACTTTACATAATAATAGGAATGTGTTGTTATTTGAAAGCTGAACTTAAAAAAAACTGTTACAGCACGGGTACTGCCTTAGCGACATTAAAATGTGTAGATCTCATTCATAATGGTAATGCAATTTTTGACACCTGCGAATTAGCCATAACAAAATTACCTACGCTCAAGCCTTTGTAACCAAACGTACTATCAGCACAGGCAAGGCGGTCGGTGCCTTAGCGGTTGTTGCGGGTCTGGTCCACATCTCGATCACGTGCTTGTCTTCTTCCTCCTTTCACTCCCGTTTCGCTCTTCGGGCACTAACTAGGCATATGCAATTCTGATCACCTCAACTTTTCTCTGAATTAATATCTTTGTGCTCACTGTCCCCCGGACTTCTGCTTACCTTCATTGACTATAATTATCAGCAAAGACAGTAGATTGTCTGGAGTCTTTGTTGTCAGGAAATTAGTGTGGTTTTTTTGACATTTCAGAATGGTGTCCCCAACTTACATTAATTATCTCTTCTGTTATTTTCTGACTGTTTGCTGCTGCATTCAGCTGTATTCAACCTCGGTAGCTTTTATGTCCTTGTCATAATCAAATGATGTTCTGTCGATCCCATTGACCCGACGATCACGGCGAGGGACAACATCCACCATAGATCTAGACTCTACATGTGACAGAAAACGAGACTTTTGGACTTGGGAATGCGAGCTATGGATTGAGGAAACCAACATCTAAATTCCTCAAAAAGTTAAGTGAACCATCCGAGTGCCATTTTTGGGGAGGTTGAAGTGTTTTCCGGCCTCATTATTTCCAGGCTTTTTCTCTTTTTGCATGTTCACTTTAGTTTAGCGGGAGGTTGGATGGGATCATAGTTTAGCATTTCTTCTTTGCCATTTCGAATGATATTAGAGTGCATTGGTGGCTATTGATAACTCGGGGGGATTTGCTTCACTGTGAATAGTTCTATAGGGATCCGTTTATTCGTATAGATTGTGGCGTTTCTCTTGCTTCCTCACATTTCTTTAGGAAGATGTCTCTCCTGTCTTCTTCTTAATACTATCTTGTAAATAAGTTAGGACTTGTAGGGTCTGTTATCGTTCGTCTTGCTTGTGAGTCTAGCGTCCTGTTTAGTGTAATTTTTTTTTTTTTTCTTTCCTTCCTTATAAACTTTAAACTATTATATTGACATTGCTATGTTTACAATATATGCCTGAGGTGTTTCACGTGTTAAAACCACGTTGAATTATAATCTGGTGTTAATAAGTGAGAGAGAGATATAATTTTGTCACGTGTTAATATCACGTTGAGATATATAGAGAGAGAATATTTTGCAGTGGTAACAGAGGACACTGCGTGTTCGCGTATTGAGATTTTTGACAGTGATAACAGAGGACACTGGTTCGTCGCGTTGAGAGAGACATAAATTTTGAGAGTGGTAACTTAAGACACTGATTTGTCGCATTGAAATAAAATTTTTGCAGTGGAAGTGACACTGCCTGCAATTTACAGAGAGAGATAGAACGTTCTTTTCGCGAAGCAGTGGTAACATAGGACACTGGATTAATATTGAGATAGGGTGACTGTTATAGATAATATAATTGATACCGCGGTATACGTAACAGTCGGTAAAAACTTACTAATTGTGCACAACTAGCGTGCCAGTGTTTTTGATTCTATACGAATCTATACGAGTAACAGATTTTAATTAACATTATGGCCGATTTCATTAAATACATTGAATCTGCCAAGGCCCTGGGTATACCAGATGAAGAACGCGCCTCGTGGTGCGAACGACAAATAAAGAATGACCGAGACCGGGAGGATCGGTTAGAAGAACGCGCAAGGCAAAGAGAAAAAGAAGAAAGAGAGAGAGAAAGGGAACAAAGAGAAAGAGAAAAGGAGGCTGTTGAGAGAGAAAAAAGAGAGCATGAAATAACATTAAAAAAATTAGAGCGAGAATCGCTTGTAGCCCCCACTGCTGCCAGCAATAAATACGCTACAAAACCGAAGCTTCCGACGTTTAATGAAAAACTTGACCGGATCGACGCGTATTTGCATCGTTTCGAGCTACACGCGAAATGCGTCGGATGGCAGCAGGCGATGTACAGTTCCTGCCTTTCCAATTTACTGACAGGTAAAGCTCTAGAAGTATTTCATAGCCTCAAAGTAGAGGATGCCGACGACTATGACAAGCTTAAAACAGCGCTGCTTAAGCGATTCCAATATACCGAAGATGGCTTTCATCAGAAATTTCGCGCGTGTAAACCAGAGCCATCTGAGAATTTCTCAACTTATGTGAATCGACTTAAACATTACTTGGATCGTTGGATCGAACTCGCGAACGTGACTACCGGAAATTATTTTCAACTTTATGATTTGGTCTTAAAAGACCAAATCTACACGGCATGTCATTCCGATTTGGTTGCCCACCTTAAAGAGAGGGCACCGACATCCTCTGAAGAAATCACATCGTGTGCGGAACGTTATGCGTCCGCCCACCCAAATCGTCCTTTGGCAAGGCCTACAACTACAGCACCATGTTATGCCAACGTTGGCAAAGGAGCGCCAACCGGACACGATCGTTCAAGGCCGACTCGTCGTCAGGCCCCAAATCCACGCTCTCAATCAGAGCCGCCTTTTTTTAGACAGAGGGATTTTCCGAATCGCAGTAATTTATCCCCGCGTCGAGGATACCAGGGCTATTCTTTTAACGGGCCTCGCCCATCATATCGTGGCGATTATCCAGGCCATCAATATAGCCGGCCTCAGGGACCACCCCGGCGCGTGCATTTTGAAAATAATGATTATGATAAACAGCAAGGTCGACCTTATCGTGGATACGATAGAGAACGTATTATGTGCTATAGGTGTAATAGATTCGGCCACATACAAAGATATTGTACAGTTAAAATGGAGGCGGCAAATGCCTGCACTGTCCAATCTACACCCTATGAGGATGACAAACACACTAAATCTTTATGACAATCAAATGCTATTCCAGTCATGTCGGCCCTACATGAGCTGGGTGAGTTAACACTTTACCAGGGCCGCGTTAACGCGATTCGCGCTTCTGTTCTACGGGACTCCGGATGCACAACTATCGGCGTTCGGGAGTCACTAGTCCGTCCAACACAGTTTATTGATAAAGATGTTACTTGTATTACTTTTGGCGGATCTGTCGAGCGATTCCGTCTCGCGGAAGTTTATATTGACACACCTTTTCTTACAGGTATTGTTACCGCATGTGTACTACCTAATCCGGTTGCTGATTTAATTATAGGGAATATACCTCAAGTGACAAGGTTTCCTATCGGTGACTTGGAAATTTGGACTGAAGATGAGAATGTTGCTTGCGCGACAACACGCCTGCAATCGGGTCGACGACCGGATGGTACATTGCGTAACCCTACGATTGAAGTGAACATAACTTCTAGTACATTCCATGACGAACAACACTTAGACCCCACACTCAAACCGTTGTTCGCTAAAGTTGATCCTACGACGCCGGATACCTCAAAGTTTCTTATTAAAGATGACTTATTATATCGTAATTTTCGGAACAAGCGAGAGACGATTATGCAACTTGTGATACCCAGATCTTTCCGCCGCGACATTCTTCGTCTCGCACATGACACTTCCTTAGCGGGTCACCAAGGGAAGGCCAGAACTAAGTCTCGAATATTATCGCAATTCTTCTGGCCCAGCATTTACGCGGATGTTAACCGCTTCGTATCAACATGTGACGTATGTCAAAAACGTACTCCCAAAGGAAGAGCATCGCGAGCTCCTCTGCAGGAAATGCCAGCGGTCTCCAGACCATTTGAGCGCGTCGCCGTGGATATAGTTGGTCCTCTGCAGAAATCAGACAGAGGCCATCGGTTCATACTTTCTGTCATAGACTACGCAACCCGTTGGCCAGAGGCCATTCCACTAAAGGACATTTCAGCCGATCATGTGGCTGAAGCCCTTATTACTGTTTTCTCACGCGTTGGATTTCCGGTTGAAATCTTATCGGACAGAGGACCACAATTTACCTCTGAACTTTTTAAGAAAGTCTTGGAATTAGTAGGCATTAAACAAAGATTGACATCTCCCTACCACCCACAATCTAATGGATGCTGTGAAAGATGGAATGCTAGCATGAAAGCTATGCTTGCGCGGGTGTCTGCCGATAAGCCAAGTGATTGGGATCGTCAGCTCCCCGCTATTCTGTTTGCCTACCGAGAACTACCAAATGCATCGACGGGTTTTTCCCCATTCGAATTACTGTATGGTCGCAAACCGCGTGGCCCAATGGCCATACTGCATGATTTATTCGCCGGATCAGACACCGACGAAAACGATACGCGATCCGCGTATCAATACGTTGTCGACCTTCGACAACGAATCCTTAATGCATGTCAACTTGCACAAAAATCTTCAAGTGCGCAGGCGAGCATTTATAAATCATATCGCGATCAAGGTAGCAAATTGCGAACCTTATCCGTCGGAGACCAAACTCTTGTTCTCCTACCGGAGACGAAAAATAAACTCCTGCTTACTTGGAAGGGACCTTTTAAGGTCCTAAAGAGACTTTCCAGAGTTAATTATCTGATAAAAATTCGAGGACAGGACAAAGTGTTCCATATCAATATGCTCAAGGAATACCTATCCGACGATAATAATCGTCAGAACAATCGCGGTCATGCAGTTGCACAGGCCAATGCGGCCTTGGTCGCAATTGATGATGATGACCCTATAAATATAAAGACATCAATCCCTCCATTGCAAGCTTTAGAAAATGTGGCTGATGTACATATCAATCCAGATCTATCTACATCACAAAGACAGGATATAACAGATTTGCTTCATGAATTTGCTACGGTCTTTACTGATTTACCAGGTTGTACCTCCTTGGTACAGCATGTCATACGATTACAGACAGATATACCCGTCTTTGTTAAACCGTACCCGCGTCCTCTGCACGCACAGGATACCATAATAACCGAGGTACGTAACATGCTTCAGCTGGGAGTGATAGAGCGATCGACGAGCCCATATTGCTCGCCCATCGTCCTAGTCAAAAAGAAGGATGATACAGTGCGCTTTTGTATTGACTATCGTAAACTTAATGAGGTTACAATATATGATGCTGAACCGATTCCCAACCAGGAGGATCTTTTTGCACAGTTAGCGAGGGCAACGATTTTTTCAAAAATTGACCTCTCCAAGGGCTACTGGCAAATTCCCCTTGAGGAAAATAGCAAACAATATACCGCTTTTCAGACCCCCTTGGGTCTGATGCAATGGCGTTACATGCCCTTTGGGTTGGTTACAGCCCCTGCGACTTTCGCGCGCATGATGACAATCTTGCTCCAACACATGCGTTCTGTTTTGTCGTACTTCGACGACATTTGTATTTATCAAGCCGATTGGTCGGGCCACCTAGCGGCCCTACGTGAGGTTTTTATCGCTCTTCGTCGAGCTGGCCTTACGGCTAAACCCAGTAAGGTATTTCTAGGATACAATCAAATCAATTTTCTGGGCCATACAATTGCCCATGGCGTTCAGACCCCGGACGACAATAAAATCACTACGATTTTAAAGCTTCAAGCCCCTAAGACAAAGAAACAAGTTCGTAGCTTATTGGGCTTCCTCAATTACTATAGAAAGTTCATTCCAAATTTTTCTTCGCTTACGGCTCCGTTGTCGGACCTAACGAGAAGGAATTTTCCTAACAAAGTAACATGGACAACCGAATGTGCGGATGCCCTTCGGACTGTTCAACGATTGTTTTCCACTTCCCCCATTCTCATACTGCCAGATATACACCAAACATTTATTGTCCGCACTGATGCGTCGGACAAGGGAATAGGAGCTGTGTTGTTGCAGGAACGGGAGGATTTCTTGCGGCCATGCATGTACGCCAGCCGCAAGTTGCTCGATAGGGAATGCCGATACGCAATTATCGAGCGAGAGTGCCTCGCTATTATTTATGCTGTAAACGCATTTTCTCGTTATTTACTCATGTCCGAGTTTATAATTGAAACGGACCATCGTCCGTTGTTGTTCCTGAAATCAAACAGGGCTAAAAATGCTCGATTAACAAGATGGAGTCTTGCACTCCAGGAGTACCGGTTTGTTATCCGGGCTATCCCTGGCGGTGACAATTCACAAGCTGATGTTTTGTCCCGATTAATTTAATTTACCTATTAAAGAGTCTGTCTTGTATTGGGGTTGGATTGCGCTTTTTCGCCTCATTTCTGGACGGTGGATGGATTCACATTATATTGTTCTCTAAATTATGAACAATTTTTACATTCTTTCTTGTGAATATCCTCTTTCCACCAGCGTCATTCCGGACTGTGACCTGAGCTACTGACAAACCTGACGCCCTTGTCTGCGGGTCAATGAGATGGAGTCATGGCAAACCAAGCAACCAGAGCTACTGCTGCCATTGGATGCCACAATACTTTAATTAATAATATATTGTTTGTGAATGTGCATATATGTATTAATATGTGTGTTGACAAAATAATTATGAGTATGATTCTTCAATGATGTGTGACTGTGTGAATATAGTTATACTTTAATTCAAAAGTATACAGTAAAGTAATTATTATTATTATAAATGTTCAGGAGAAGTGTGATTGTATGAAGTGAAAATATATTTATATAGATGAGATTCTACAGAACGTTGCATCAATAACTGTGTAGTTTTTGTCCATCCACTATGCACGTTCTTAGTTAAATTTTTTATCCATCTTAGGGATAACTTTTCTACTTTAGTCTTAAGCCCCCACCACAATAGAGTCATTTTCATGACTTCGGACTTTCATAGATCTTATCGTGTAAATTTTTCTTAAAATTTCCACTGGGGTGGGGGATGTCATAATCAAATGTAATTGGTGTGAGGTTAGTGGTCAAGGGGAAATAACCGAATTAATTATAGAGAGGAGGTGAATAAATATAACATGTGAAGTACGTCAGTTGTAGATAAGGACGGTGTTTTTTGATGACGTCATTTTAAGCAAGAGGGAACTATTGAATAACAGGAAGGCGTAGATAAACAGTAGTATGCTAGTAGATAGAATATCACTGGTGTTATGGTGAATGGGCTATAGATAATCAGATATATACTACTGATATTAAAATGTAAAGATAATGTGCTATCGATGAAGATTAACACCCCGTTTTCAACGTGGGGGTGAGAACTATTTATTTGTCTACGTCACTTAACCGTTAAGGCGTATTGATAATATAGGCAGCCGAGAGAGCAGCTGACCGGGGGACTTCACTCCGTGCATAGCCTTCCCTGTGTGTAGGAGTCAGTTGCATCCTACTTGAGTGGATGATTGTAATATTTACCAATACAACATGACTAGATGTTGATCTTGTCATTTATATTCATAAGCTTGACATGACACCGCTTTGATATATTGTTTCTGGCCTTAGTGCCAGACCAATCGTAAGTAATCGAAGATAGAATCTCTTGATGACATCGACAGTGAATGAAACGTACGACATTTATCCGTTAGGAGAGTCTTGAAGGAACCCACCAGGAGTGAATGCAAAATTAAACTGCCATCTAGACCAGCATCTAGAACTAATGTATGAAATGTATGACTAACTGTGATTGAATTATCTGGGTGAGGCTGGGAAATGCCAGCCCATCCTAGAGCTAGATATATCTAGATATCTAGATCTCTGTACTTAACTGGGCCGACGTCACTTGTCGTTGACGGGCTCGTTCTCTACTAGAATTGTAGGCAGAATATCCCATATGACATTATGTATTCAGAGACTGTAATTGTCATCCAATAAGTAATCTAGTTTTTAGATATATATACCTAATAGATCTAGTTTAAGCAGATAATTAGTGAGTCCAGAGTTAAATGTTATTAGAGAAAGTATAGAGCTAGACTTAGAAGGAAGTTTTATTAATTATGGATGTGATGCCACAGATGTTTATCCTTATTAATTAATTAGATCTAGTCGAGATTGTTAGTGCCTTTATTATAAATAAATGTGACCCTGCAGGTCTGATGAATTGAACTTTAATCAGATTGTCTTTTAGTATTTGGAATGGTATGAAAGTTAGGTCTTAGATGGAATAAATAATAAATCATAAAACTCTCGATTATAAAAAAATGCAGTCGAACCAACACCCCATCAACACAACATTATGATTCCAGGGAATCCATAATAACTGGGTCATAACAGTCCTACTAGTTTTTTATTCGTCTTCTCATGTGCGGGTGGTTAATGGGCGCCTCTAGTAGTGTCTCCTTCTGTCCTATTGCTCTGTTATATTCTGTCTTCTGTCTTGCTTTTCCCTAGCGCAATGTGGCGGTTATCTTGTCGATAAAAACATCGTCTCCAAACTCAAACTCAAACTCAAAACCGTTTACTCATGTTTTTCCTCAGATTTACCTGTGTTTGTTTCTGGTGTTCCCCATGTATTTTTGGATCGCGTTTGACACAAAGCGGCAACCCAGTGTCGGTAAGGGTATGTATTATATTTCGTTTGATAACCGTTAGTCCAAATATATTCTGATTAACGAATTTGCTCTTTTTCAGCGTGATATTGGTCAATAATCCATTAACATCGCCCGCCTTGGAAAATCCATTCTTCAAGGCTATAGTGCATTAATTTAGATAGATCATAAACTTCTGCTTTATGCTGAAGTGGCCTAGGGTAGGGAAGACCAAAGAGGAAGACCAAAGCTGAGCTACAAAGACATCTGCAAAAGCAGCAGCTTAAAGTGCAACATCAACATCCAATCTTGTGAAAAGGCAGAGGACAAAACATTTTGGAAATCAAGCGTCAACAAAGGAGTGATGTGACTGGATGAGGACTGACGATCAGCTTTTTAGGCAAAACGTCAACAAAGAAAAGACAACCCACCAGAACCCTCTTGCGCCTTCCCCACATGCATATACTGCAACAGAACGTAGGATTAGCCAGGAGCAAAGCTACAGAAGAAAGAGTCTAGATCAAGATGGCTTGGATCAAGACTAAAACAGCCAATCAGCCAGATAGATCAGAAGAACGTCCACTATACACTTTGGAAAGGAATAAAAGATCTTGTCCACGGCGGTAGTTCTCAAATTCTTATTCAGTATAATATCATTTGCTGTACTTCCATAGTTTAGCAATACCTTTAATATAAATAAATGAGTTGAGTGAAAAAACATTTTTTTCCCCTTTTTTTTCGGTGGGTAGATATACTGTTTTACTTGTGTTTACAGATCCCATGGATGATGAATTTGATGAGAACAACAGTGGCACTTCCCTGGTGAGTGATCACAGTGTGTATTTGTAAGTTTTATGCTATAATATTATTGTGCTTTGGGAAACGTTCGTCCCGCTTTAAAATTGGATAGCTTAGTACAGAAATTAAGTGGTGTGTTATCTGAGTACGGCAATGATGTAATGGGAGTATTTTTTTTTCACTTCCAATAAGAGAGTCGTTAATTGCATGGCTTATTTGCACCATGCCAAAAACGATCTTAGCCCTTGCCGAAACATTGTCGACCTTACGGTAATAAACACTTCATTTTTTCGTGTCGACGTAATGATAGTATGATGAAAAGTAGCGTTGATTTCCTTCCTCATTAAATACTCTGAAGATGTGTTTTCAGTAAGCGAAAGTGCGCTTACTGTTTAATGTGGACTTATCTGAACATTTTAATGCGTATTCATTCTTTCACTCCTGAAGGTGATTATATTTTATGGCTTCCTCCGATCTCTTTATAGTATTCGCATGTTTATTAATTATTAAGATTATACTTCCAAACGTTCCTGGGTGCATGTTTACCATCCACGTGGTTTTTCATGTTTAACTTGTACACAGGGAGAACAACAGTAATGGCATTACATCAAACTGATCTAGACCTAAAAGGGATGCAAAGGACAACATTCCGCACTTTGGATAAGATTCTTTCTGTTACTTTTAGGAAGTAAATTAATATGTTTGTTCTTGGTTGTGCCGACAATCTTCGCCACTTCTGTATCAATGAGGATTAAAATGTGCTGCGCTGAAGAAGAAGATACGAGCTGGACTACTAGAGACAAAGACAGCTTTCTGACTGATAGTATTTTATGTTTACAGATGCTTTTTATTTAATTATAATGCATAATGCTAGATGAAGTTCCCGGCATTATCCGGGATAAACCGGCAAACCCACCGTTCTATCTCTCTCTCTCTCTGTCTCTCTTTTTGGTCTACAAAATTTTCCATATTCTACAAGTCTTACTACAGATCCCTTGCGCTCCTGAGCACTACGCACTCATTTCAGATAGGGAAATTGTGCACACGGAAGTGTACGTGTATTAATATCGTTTCCGGTGTGATGGGCTTGCTGCTACAGGGAGCCAAAAGAAAGATCATTGTATTTTACATTTTGACAACTTTTTATTTAAAAATACCTGGAACTTGAATCAACACAATCGGTCGATACAAAAGCGATTGGGCTGGATTAGTTGACACTAAAGGAAATTAATTTTATAATACTAGCTGAGTGACCCGGCCCTGCCCGGGAGAAATATCTTTATCTAGAAAACAACACGCACAATCGGCACACAGATTATGTAGATCTAGGTAGAAAACAACTCACAGCTGGCACAGTAACACCCGCATGGCCCGTGCATAATGCAGACGGCACAGAAACGCAACCGGAAGTTTAAAGTCGAAACAAAACAAAGGCAGGAGGGAGGCCATCATTGTTGAGGCGAAAGCATTATTCGATGTTTTTAGGCCTATTTTCATTTATTACAAAATTACGATACTTCGCTTTCATGTCAAAGGAATAGACATAGTAGCAAAAAGAACTATCTTTCACATGTAATTTTTTCAGGTCTGGGCATTTCTTCCTCGCAGCAGTGAATTTTTTTTCCTTGCTGTTTTTTTTTTATATAGATTTGAAACTGTCATTTAGACTGTAGGGTCGAGGGGAAAAAAAAGGGCCAAAATTGCACCGCAATGAATTACTCTCGCCACTTTTTTTTTTTAGGACTAGATGAAAGTTCCTGGCATTATCCGGGATAGACCTGTGTTATCTCTATCTCTCTTTCTCTCCCTCTCTCTCTCCCTCTCTCTCTCTCTTTCTCTCTCTCTCTCTCTCTCTATCTAGAAAGCTTCCCATATTCTACAGACTTACTACAGATTTCATGCGCATCAGAGCGGCCTCATTTCTACTTGGGGAAAATGCCCCACCTAACTGAATGCGTATTAATACATCGTTGACGATGCGGCGGGCTTCCTACAGGGAGCCAAAAGAAAGATAATTGTATTCTATATGTTTACAACTTTTTATTTAAAAGTACTTCAAACTTGAATCAGTGGCGGACTGGGTCTAAAAATATTGGTTGCCAGGAGACAAAGGTTGCCCACCCACCAATACAATTCAATCATTTAATTTTTTTAATGAATAAATTAAATTTTCAAAAAATATGGAAGTGGAAACAAAAAGATGTAATTAGAATTCAAATAGTTTACTTGTAAGTTGTACTGCACATTATACACATTAACAGATAGTTCAAAAGTAAAAAAGTATATTTCAAGCAGTCCACTATATTAAGATCAAGCGGTCTACTATATTAAGAGCATTCGTTTAACTTCACTAGATGTTTGTGCGAAGCTGTCAATAATTGTTTCTGCATCCAATTCATCTAGCAATTCCTTTTCAATGGATAGCAACATGTATGATTCCAAGTTCTCCACAGACAGCGAATTTCTTATCCTTGTCTTAATGATCTTCAGCCTTGAAAATGTCCTCTCACATTGGACTTGAGTAACTGATAGTGTGCAGATGACTTTATAAAGTTCATAAAGGTTATCATATGCCTTGTCATGAAGTCTGTTCGATGCCAGAATTTCAAGTACTATTAAGTACACACGATGTGCAAGTGCTGCAAATTTTACAATTGTTGCAACTACATTCTGTATTCTCACCACCATTAAGCAACAGCTTTAATACATCAAAATGTGAAGCAAAAGAAGCCAATTTCAATTTTACTTGATCTTTGCTGATTTGTGGAAACAGCTTAATAATACCTCCCAATGCTTCATCTTCAAGGCCCTTCTTAGCAATAGTTTTAAACTTTGCTGGGTCCAAACAGGACAAATCTTTATACAACTGTTTATGTTGTACAAAGCGTGATTCTAATGACTGGATAATGCGATCCATTATTAGGCTAAACATGTTTGCCCGATAATCAGCTAGAGAATCCGAGGAATTTCTTTCATCATCAGTAAGCTCATCTGTCATTCTTTTCTTCTTTCTCTGCCCCTTAACTGGCAATGCTGTTTCCAAAGCATCAATTTCCAATGTTTGATTTGCATCCATATCCATCTATGAAATCTGGTCATTACATTTATTTACAAATTCCAAAGCCTTGCTGTGAACGTTATCAAATGTTCTTGTCTGTTCCTTCCGCTTTGTTGTAGCTGAATCCACCAAACTCCATGCGGTGAACATATCCAAACCACTTGTCTGTAGATAACTTGACAACGGGGCTGTAGTTTCAAATATATACAAAACTTTAGTATATAAATGCTGTCAATATATGCTTTCAAACTTTGAAAGACATTGATGTAAAACATGTGCTTCATGTTTTGTATTTGCATCAAACTTGCCTAAACTTTGTACGATCATTGATAAGCATGTCAAGAGATCTACAAAAGTACTAGCAGTTGCTAAATATAGATACAGTCATATATTTGTTAATATTCGTTTGCATAACAAATGAAGTGTCATAACACTGAATTGAGCTAAAGAAAAAAAAGGGAGAGAAAAATTATCAAATAGAAAAAGAAAACAACTCTAAATAAGAATGAGCAGTCAAGGAAATAAGGTAAATTTTTACTTCAGGGCCCAGCCGGAAACTGACAATGAAAACATGTTTTGCTAATATTTCAGACAATTCTAAGACACTTTTTTTCTATGGCATTTCTGCCGGAAATTAGCCGTTAACGAGATACAGCCAAATTCAATACTAATTGGCTATTTATAGCCAGTTAAATCTATTAAACGCATAGAGCTAGTCGCATTTTGTCAAATTCGGCATGGAAACTATTTTTTTCTTATATTTCAGACAGTTCTAAAACACTATTTTTTTATGAAACTTTCGTCGTAAATTAACCGTCAATAAGATATATCCACTTCAAAAACAATACTCCTCTGCTATTTATAGCAAGTTTGGGCTATCTAGCGATTATGGCCTAGTAGGCTCACTAAGCTAATCTAAAACACCTACCGTAACTGATGTAGCCTAGCCTATGGCTTATCGGCTTTCAATATTACGTTCTTAGACTTTCATAACCAAACCAATACCAAAAACAAAACAAAAAACCTAAAACTTACAATATGAAACACTCACAGCAAACAAATAAAGTTCTCGGCATGACACTTCGTGCTTTTTATCGAAATATTACCCACTTCGACCACTTTGTTCTTGTCTGCGACACTTTATGCATATCGTCTTATAAGTATTTTATAAAAATATGTGTTATATATACCAGAAGATACGTATAAATATCGGGCGGAATCAGAATATTACCGCTTCGAAGAAGAAATGTTGATATTCTAAGGTTAGAAAACGTATAATTATTGTTCTTCAAAGAAAATGTAATATTTGAAGCTAGCTGGAGATATTTCAAGGTAAACTATGGTAAAGACCTTACAACCAGCTAAATATAAAAAGAACAGTTTCTCATGACATTTTAAGATTTATATTGTAGACAATAGTAATTATCACAACAGCATAATAGAATTGAAGATAGAATAGAACTTTTATAATATTTTCATGCTAATAATTTTTGTCTAATATTTATATATTTTTTGATAATTTATATTTTAGATATTATTGTCCAATGTCTAAAGGGGGTGGGGGGGGGGTGGCAATTCCTCAGGGGCCCACTTGCCACTGGGCAAGCTGACAACCTGGCCAGTCCGCCATTGACTTGAATCAACACAATTCGTCGACACAAATGCGATTGGACTGGATTAGTTGGCACTTTAGAAAATTAATTTTATAATTTTTGAACCTGTCATTTAGGCTGTAGCGACGAGCAAAAAAAGGGGCCAAAATTACACCACAGTGAATTACTCCCTCCACTATTTTTTTTTTTATAATAAGATACCAATCATAAATAAAGTACCCAAATAGACAGTGTGTCACGAGCGAGTGAGCGGGGGTCAGTGAGTGCGGGGAAAGGAATTAAAGCGTGCATGTTGTGAGTGAAGTTGAGGCGTAGTAGAGGCAAAATCTGAATAGTCAGATCACTGCAAGTTAAGAGTCCAAGGGGACAAACGTGAGATCAGAGAGCAGTCGGGAGATTGTGTGTTTTCCAGTGATGACTGGTAGGTTGAACTATGATTTATGAATATATATTGATGCATGTATTGTTATGAATATGTACTAATGGTTGCGTGGTTTTTGCAGAGTGTGTATGTGCCAGCCTGAGGAGGCAAGCGGCCAGAGATCCGAGAGATGGGGAAAAGTAAACTCAAAATTGAAAGTTAAGTGGAACTCAAAATGTTGTGCCCTGGATTGTGGGCTGTTCCTTAGCCTGTCTTTTTCTCTGTTTTTCCTGTTTTTGTCGTTATAGATTATATGGGCGGTGGAGTGGGTTTGCTGTGGTGAACGTGGTTTATCCTCTTCGGGAGGTGGGCTAAACTTTGGAACTTCGTTCATCACAGTGAACAGTTCTTTAGGGCTTTGTGATTGTTTAGTTGTAGCCTCGATATCTTCTCTGTTCTGCAGGAAGACGTATTCTCTTGTCCCCTCTCTTACCTATCTGTAGATACGTTCTTTTTTTCAGGCTCTGTTCTTGTTCGTACCTTGTAGTGTAATCGGCGTAGTTAGATTGCATTTTTTTCCCCATTTTTTAAAAATTCTTTGTCCTAGTCTGGTTCGTTGTCCTTGATGTCCTTGTGGTCCTTCTACTGAATTTCCTCATTCTTGTCTTTTCTATTCTCTTTTATTACTTAATAGTGCTATACATTTTATGAACATAGAATTAGTTAGAGAGTATGTTATAGAATGCTCAGTTAGGTATTTTTCGGAATTGCATTTGAAAATAGTGGTTGTTATTGTAGTGGCATAATTTCAGGTCTCGGGTCGCGTCGTTTATGTTAGCTGCACAGACAGTTATTATATTTCAAATTATATAATTATTAATCCGTGAAATGGCGGAGCTCCAGCAACTAATGAAAGTGGGTACGGAACTTGGCCTTGAAGGCGTAGAGCTACGTAGCTGGATTTAAGGAGCAGCAGGCGGAATTGCGCGATGAGCGTGCTAAAGATAGAAAGCGAGAAAAAGAGGCTCAAGAGCGGGAGAGAGAGGCTAAAGATAGAGAGCGAGAAAAAGAGGCTCAAGAGCGGGAGAGAGAAGCTAAAGATAGGGAGCGAGAAAGAGAGAGAGAAAGAGAGGCCCAGCATCAGGAAAGGGAGTTAAAGTTAAAGGAGATAGAGGCTAGGGATAAAGAGATTGAGAGAGAAGCTAGGGATAAGGAACAGGAGAGAGAGGCGCGAATAAGAATCGCGGAATTGGAATGTCACGAGTGGAGTGAGTGCAATTAAGGGGATTGCTACAGAGCGGGTGTAGAGTAAGAAGGGCTCACAGTAGACAGCAAGTTAAGCGTGCTGTTGTGAGTAGTGGGGGGGGTCTGAATGAGGCGAAAGCGCGGTATTACTATCACTGCAAGTTAGAAGGTCCGACGGATCGGACCTGTGAATAAGAGCCCATCGGGCGGACATAAAGGGAGCAGTCGAGAAGACTAGGGAGAGAGTCTTTCCAGTAATGACTGGTATGTAGAACGTTGATTGATTATTATGATTGATGTATTATATTATATTCGTCTATTACCATGATGTGAATAAGTATATGTGAGGAATGTGGAAGTCCTTGATATTGGATATAGCAATGTGCGCCACGAGCGATAGATGAAAGTGAGTTCATGGATTTGTAGCGCGAGTGAGTAGTGTGTACTCCGATGGAGGTGTGTTACCGTAAGATGTGTGGTGAGTGAAAGGTGAACTAGTGTGTGTACGCTTCATGGATTGTAAGGAGAGGTGGAGCGAATAGAAATGGTAGGGTATTATACCAATGTAATGTTATTCTTGTAGGTGTCGGGGACGGGCCGAAGAGCCACCTCCATGAGCACAAGTGATAGGCCAGCATAGGGCCGGAGGCCATACATAGGCCAGAAGTGAGGCTGTCAGTGCAGGACAGTAGAGGCACATAAAGTCGTGGCAGTCGGGCCACGGACAGGGACGTAGATATGAGAGTGAATGAGATACTATATTATTGCCATGATGATGGGCACGTGAACTGATAAGTTGTATGGCAATAGGAAGGTGATGTTGAGAGACTGCGGTGCCAGTGACTCATTAATGTACTATTAAGACCCTGAGGGGAGAGGCTGAGGCCGAAGTGCCTTTAGGAGTAACTACCGGATTGTGGATCCGAGGGAGAGTGTGTGTGAGAATAAGGCCGTTGTACGGCAGTTCATTTCAATAATATAATGTCTGTAATTGCGCTACTATATGTATAATTATGTTTAATAAATGTGTGAGTCTGATGGATTGTTCTGTTAAGTGTTAACTTGTTTGTTCGTGACTGTTGTCCTGTCATAACTTATTACATCTCCCAGTCTGGGATTTGTGACACGGAAATCAAGAAGAATGCGCCAACGGAAACAGTTGAGCGGCACTGACAAAATAAGAGTGGTGTTCGGATTAAGCTGCCTACGTTCGACGACCAGAAGGATGATATAGACGCCTTCCTTTACAGGTTCGAACTAAATGCACAACTGCAATGGGGGGAGAATAAGAAATAATGGTCCACGTACCTGGCATCCTTATTGCAGGGTCGAGCGTTAACCTACTTTAAAGAGTTACAGCGCGAATACGTGCATGATTACGATAAGCTGAAGTCTTTGTTGCTTCGCCGATTTGCGCGTACGGAGGAATATTTCCGGGAGAAGTTTAGGCGAGCACGTGCGGATACCAGGGAGGACTTTGCTGCCTTCGTGGCCAGATTGACTGAGTATTTTACGAACTGGTTGGACTTGTCGCATGTTGGCACAGATTTTGTTAAATTGAAGGACCTAATGATCCGTGACCAGCTATACGCGTCGTGCCATAAGGATTTAGTGGCTTTTCTCAAAGAAAACGAACCCGCGACGGTGCAGGAGGCGTCAAAGTTGGCGGAAGCATACCGTACGGCACATCCGTCCAAGCCAGTGGCGAGGGCGTACGTGCAGGATGCTGGTTACGTCGCCGTGGTTGAGGGGTCGCCGACAGGACATAGTAGAGACAGGTCGCGTCAGCGTGGTGGCTTTAAGGGGCAAGCCCAGGTCCCACGTAGGGGGTATTGCCAATCACCGGCCTATGGAGCCGGTAAGTTTGACCGAGCAGGAGGGCGAGATCGCGGTAATGGCCCAGGGCGTTTCGTAACCTTTGCCGATGATCGACGGCAGAGGGACCTTAGTTCCGGTCGCGATGGGTCACGGGGACCCAGGTCTTGCGGAGCACAGGGAGGCGAAATGTTGGAACTGCGGAAGAGCAGATCACATCAGCGTAAATTGTCCTGCAGGTAGGATAGCGGCGAACGTGGATGACAATCATAGTAGCTCCACTCAATGTTCCCCTAGTAAGTTTCACCATGCGGCCGCGTGTGTTACATCGGACAACGGAGGCGGACAGTATTCTAAGTGTCCCAGTTGTGAGAAATTATTATCTTCCGGTGTTTTACCTTGTGGGAGAAAGATTCCCGTTATTAATTCATGTCATACAGGGGGTGGTCTTAGGGTTTATCCGGGGTTTGTTGGGGACGAACCGGTGTCGGTTTTGCGTGATACAGGATCTACCGTTGTGGGAGTGCATAGAGACTGCATTCACGAGTCACAGCTTACAGGCGAGACTGTCCCATGCATTCAATTTTCAGGGGCCATTGAGAAATTACCCATGGCAAAGATAGTGATTGATACACCTTTTCTTAGCGGGGAAGTCGAAGCAGTCGTTGGGTTTTTTTCCAGGCGCCCAGCTCATCATTGGTAATGTATCTCGGGTAGTTTCCCCTTCTGAGGAGCATGTACAGGCATGGTCACAGTCTAAAGGTATTGACTTTTGTGCCGCAGTCGAGACACGTCGACAGGTAGCTGATAAGGGTAAAGTTAGACCTCTGGCAACGCCAGCGGTCAACCTTGATATCACACCAGAGCGCTTGGCGAAATTACAAAAGGAGGATCCATCATTGAGTCCATGTTTTGGGGAAGCGCGAACTGAGAAAACGAGGAAACATAAGAACGGTTCATCTTCCTTTCTTATCCAGGGGGGCATTCTGTTCCGTAAGTATGTCACAGTGGCTTCCGTTCTAAAGCAGGTCGTTGTGCCAGCGTTGCTAATTGCAACAGTATTGCGGTTGGCCCATGATGTCCCATTAGTGGGTCATATGGGAATAGCTAGAACCAAGGAGAGAGTCCTCAAGAATTTTTATTGGCCATCAATCCTCAGAGATGTACGGTTGTACTGTAAGACGTGCAGTGCGTGCCAAAAGACGACGCACAAGGGTCGTACACCCCAGGCTCCTCTTCAGAATATCCCCACGGTTTCGGAGCCTTTTAAGAAGGTCTCGATTGACCTTGTTGGCCCCATTCACCCAGCACCAAATAAAGTTGACTTCGAATAAGCCAGTATCTCTTAAACCTTATCCGTTGCCTTTTTCTTCCAGAGATAGAGTTATAAAGGAAGTTGAGGCCATGTTGAAGTTAGACGTGATAGAACCGTCAACATCGCCATATTCATCACCCATCGTCCTCGTGAAAAAACTTGATGGATCGGTGCGGTTCTGTATTGGTTTTCGAAGATTGAACACTATTACGGTAGGCGATAGGGAGCCTACACCATTCCAAGAGGAATTAATAGCTTCATTGGCTGGTTCCACGTGGTTCTCGAAGATAGATTTAACAAAAGGGTATTGGGAAATTCCTCTTGCTGAGGAATCTAAACAGTACACGGCTTTCCAAACGCCCATAGGATTGTTTCAATTTAAGGTCATGCCATTTGGGTTGGTAAACGCGCCAGCTACGTTTGCACGATTAATGAGACTGGTATTGAAGGACATACCTAATGTCGTGTCATTCTTTGACGATATAGCGTGTCATACGTCGTCATGGTCTGAACACATTCAGACACTAACAGTAATTTTTAAACAATTGCGTCATTTTGGGTTAACTGCTAAACCCGCAAAGATGGATTTGGCATGTCCAGAAATAGTATTCTTAGGACATCTCGTGGGTAGAGGTATTCAGAGACCTGAAATAACAAAATTGAGAAATTAGTAGGGTTGCAAATCCCTAAGACAAAGATACAAGTGAGAAGCTTAGTGGGAATTTTAAATTATTACAGGAAGTTTATTCCTAACTTTTCCTCTTTGTCATCTCCTCTTACTGACCTTACTAAGAAGGGACAGCCCGATGAGGTTCAATGGACGTCTGTTTGTCAAACAGCATTTAATTTGATAAATTGGTGACAGCATTATCATCGTCACCCATTCTGATATTGCCAGATTTTCGATCTAAATTTATCCTCAGAACAGATGCATCGGACTCTGGTGTCGGCGCGTGTCTTCTACAGGAGAAGAACGAATGTTTCCACCCGGTATGTTATGTCAGTCGAAAGTTATTGCAGAGAGAAAGGAAGTATTCTGTAATAGAGAGGGAGTGTCTTGCCATTGTGTGGTCCGTCCAAAAATTATGACGTTATCTGATGGGACGAGAATTCTACATCCAGACAGACCACAAGCCACTAACGTTTTTGTCTAAGAATCGTTCATCCAGCCCTCGCTTATCTAGATGGGCATTGGCTTTACAGCCGTATACGTTCGTCATTCGATTCCAGGAACCAGCAATCATATCGCCGACTACCTTAGTCGAGCCTAGGTGAAGATTTCAGTGGCTTACACATCGGAGGACAGGAACATTCGACAGACAGAACAATGAAGAGTCGCAGATTGTGCACAATTGGAAACGTATGTCAGCAGAAATTGGGAAATATATGAACATTGACAGTGATCGGTGTGAACGATTCGTCGATCTTAAAACATTGACATTATAAATATTATATGAAGAATGGTTGATAGGTTGATTGATTTTGATTCTGTCTTAGGTATTATGTTTTAGTTAGGTATTGATGACGTGATACATATATGCATAGTGCAGGGCAAATTGATCGCCATATTTTCCCCTGATTTCGGTATCATATGTGCTACGGGCATTAGTGGGTCATTTTTATGTAAATATTGCTCACGCTCACTCGTTGACAATTATCTTGATGCGATTTGAAATTAATTGCATTAATTTTTTGGGAGTGGGGGATGATGTCACGAGCGAGTGAGCGGGGGTCAGTGAGTGCGGGGAAGGGAATTAAAGCGTGCATGTTGTGAGTGAAGTTGAGGCGTAGTAGAGGCAAAATCTGAATAGTCAGATCACTGCAAGTTAAGAGTCCAAGGGGACAGACGTGAGATCAGAGAGCAGTCGGGAGATTGTGTGTTTTCCAGTGATGACTGGTAGGTTGAACTATGATTTATAATTATGATGATTGATGTACTATGTTCTCCTATGACCATGATGTAAATAAGTTATATGTGAGGAATGTGAAAGTCATTGATTACTGTGTATAGAGATGTGCGCAATGAGCGATAGATGTAAGTTCGGATCATGGATTCGTAGCGAGTCTGAGTGCTGTGTGGTACGGTAGAGGTGTGTTACCGTAAGAGGTGTGGTGAGTGAAAGGTGGACTATTGTGTGTACGCTTGATAGTTCGTAATGAGTGGTGAAGTGGATAGTAATTGTATGGTGTTATAGAAATGTAATGTTATTCTTATAGGTGCCGGGGTCGGGCAGAGAAGCCACCCGCGGTGAGCGGACTTGTGCCGGGGTTGGGCAGAAGGCTACCCACAGGCCTGCCTGAGTGAAGCTGTCGCGCAGGACAGCGGGAGCACATGAGTCGTGGCAGTCTGGCCACAGACAGGGACGTTGTTATTGTCCTTGTGCTATTAAAATGTTAATGTGCTATTGAGATACTAATGTGCTATTGATATATTAATGTGCTATTAAGACATCGAGGGGAGATTGAGATACGGAGATTAGGTTGAGCAGGAGCCAATAAGAGAGGCCAGCAAGTAATATCTATATGGATGTGAGGCTCAGGCCAGAGCATAGTTAGAAAGTAGCTATCGGGTTGTGGACCCGGAGAAGAATGAATGTTGGGAATACTGACCATTGAATGGTATTTGAATTGAGTTGATGTAATGTATGTAATTGCATAGCTATCTTATTTTTATATATAATAAATGTGTGAGTCTGTTTGGTTGTTCTGTTAAGTGTTATACTTGTTCGTTCGTGATTGTTGTCCTGTCATAATTATTACATCTCCCCGTCTGGGATTTGTGACACAGTGAAAGGCACTAAGAGGGGAGTTATCGTGCCGCCGCGCCATATTACCCAGACTCAAACCCAAAACTCAAATCCCATGTATTATTTACATAATTATAATGCTTAGTATATCACATTGCACACCGACCTTCCGTGGTTTCACAACGAATACATCAAAACTTTACAGAAAAGCGACCGGAGCAGCGTTTCCACCACAGTGTATGAAATTGACCCCTATGCCACACCGCCTTTGTGGAAGAAGATTTACTACATGTGGACAGCGCCGGTGTCCAAGTTTTGGTTGAATCAGGTAACGTAAGCCCGACAGCTCACACTTAAATGGAATGTTTTTGCTCGTTTCACGTTGCATCAACAGGGAAACCTTAACTTTTCACGCTGTTTTGTCATCCAGCTGCTTCTCGAAACAGCGTGTTTTCTGGTAGCAAGGATAATTGTTTCTCAGTTTTGGGCTGATACCCGGCGTTGCCCAGGATAAATCTGTTTATTGGTTTCAGTTTTTGGGTGATTAGAATGGATCTGCTTTACTCTGCCCGTTCTTTTAAGTTTATTCTGTTGTTGATGTTGTTTGTTTGTCCTTAGCTAAGTCTTACTGCACCACCCCCCCCCCCTTCTCCCTACGCAATCCGCCAGTATTCGACACGAAGATTGACATGAAATGGAATAATCTGCGCACTGGACAGTTAATTTACGAACGAATGCATCGCAGGAAGTGACGGCGGGCTCATGTCTTTGGAGAAAAAAAGGATCCTGGGACGAAATCAGCGACACAAAGCAAACGCAAAAAAAATACTTCCCCACCATTTCAAGTCACTAAATCTAAGGAGGAACCTTTTTTGGCATATGTAAACTTTCAGGCAATTCCGTGCTGAATGAGCGGCGTAGATCTTGTTAAAAATCCCACGATTTTTTTTTTTAATTCAGAGTGGGCAGTTCCAACACAAAATTTTACAATACAACCAAAATAGTCAGTCAAACACCACGCCATGTGGAAAATGATAAAAGTACATTATCTGAATCATTGTTTGATTTGGATGTTATACAAACAGTACAAGTGGATTGCGGGTGGCTGGTGGGCGTTTCTGGTAGAGTCTCCGTCTGTGCTCGTGTCATTCTGCCGTATTCTGTCTCTCGTTTTGCTTCTTCCTAGCCCTATTTGGCCCTTATCGTGTCCACGTGTTTTCTCCCAACTCAAACTCAACAGGCCCATTGCGAATGACGTCACAGAGTGTTTTTGTTTTGTACTTCCGACACCCAAAATGGCGGGTGGATCATCTGACGAGTGTAACTTCGAGATAATATGTCTCAGCGCTTAAAATGCCTGCTGGTTGCATTGTAGTTGACTGTTATGACAGGGGTGGAAAGGATGGATCCAAGCTGATCAGATTCCCTTCTGTGTGACGTCATGCGCATTCTACCTATACAGACTCAATACAGGCTGATTTCATGATTTTAAAATGTTTACAAATTTCATTCTATATAAAAAACTTTTATTAAAAAAAACAACCAAAAAAAAACAAACACCTGCACAACGGACTATTTTACGCAAGGTTTATTGGTGATATTTTGTTGATTAAGCTTTGAGAAACAAGCTGGAGTAACTCCCCCCCCCCCCCCCCCCCCAAGAAAAAATGAAAGCTACAAATTGACTGTTATCGTGTTGATGCCTTGTTAAACCCAAACTATAAAAGAAACAAACAAACTCACGTTATAGCTTCTACTAACTGGCAGTAGCGTCAGTGATATGACCTTCTTCTTCGCTTCCTCTTGCACAGCTATCACTGATGTGCTATTTGGTGCTGTTTGCGGTGACAATTATGCTCCCCTACTGTGGTAATGTGTACCTGAACATGACACTGTGCTTCTGGACGCTCAGCATGTTCATTGAGCACGCCCACAGAATAATCTGGAAGATGAGGGTGGGTTCTCTCTTTATCTGTGTCGTGAAAATTGTCATTTTCGTTATCATCATCATCATCTGCAACGCCATTAATAAGACGTTGGTAGAGTAACGTTAGGCAACAGTAATAATACTGGCCAGAATTTATGTACATATAATTTACCATGATAATTTGTTGGGTTTTTTTTTAGTGGGCCATTTCTTGAAAATGTTGGCCGATGGTTGGTGGGCGCCTCTGGTAAAGTCTCTTTCTGTCCTATCGGTCTGGTATAGGCTGTTTGTCGTCTTGCTATTTCCTTGCACAATTTGGCTGTTGTCGTGTCGGCGTGCTTTGTCTAAACTTGTAAACTCAGACTCTTTGAGAATGTTGTTGTATGGCAGCCAGTTATCACATCCCTAGTTGACTTGCACGACTAGTTTTACTATAATCATTATTTATTCCTTATTTCTATGGGACCCCATGGATTTTCTTTGGTTCTTTGAGACATTGTTTTTTTCTATTTTTTTTTCTTCATTTGTGGCTCTTTTTGTTGTCGCTCAAAACAGTAATTCTCGGGGGCAAAAATCTTCTAACTCTAGTCGTAAGAAAACATTAAGATAAAATAACATAGCAAAGTCTGAGCGATTTGAATGGCAAGTTTGGTCTTGGTTGTTTTTATTTCGGCAGCCCATTCTCTTCCCTCTCTTGTCTGAAAATACCACAAACCAACTTTAAACCCGAAATTATTTTTTTTTTTTAAAAAGGTGGGATGAACTAACAACAAATAAACTACAATTTATCCAAGGTCAACTTGGACAGGGGGCTCATGCCTCCCAGAGAAATTGAAGACATGAATTGTCCTCAGCAGACTCCATCTGGGTCATAGCCACTGACACACTGTTTCTTACTCAAGAGGGAAGCCCCCCCCCTCCCCCACCCCACCCCTACCCTGCGTGTATGGCACTCAGTTGGCAACTATCAATAAAACATTTTTTTAATTGAATGTGTAGCCTTCAAGCATATCCGAAGAAAGCACTATGCCCACGGGGTTCCATGAAAGAATTATTTTCTAACTTGGACCCAATGCGTGTCCTATCCTTTCTGAGAGAGGCTACATGCTACCCTTGGATCTGCAACTAGATTTTTAAAAACGTTTTATATTCATTTACAAAACCTTTTTCAGATCCATCCAAAACAGCTTTTGAGAATTTGTATTTGTATTTGTATTTGTATTTGTATAACTCTTTAATCCCATTTGGGAAATTTTGCCTTTGTGCCATTGCAGCCCAGTTATAACTGGAGCAGGCACGTCGTCGCCACAGTGCAGCGCCGGTCGGCGTTTTTTTTTTTTTTTGGGGGGGGGGGGAGATGAGGGGGGAGGGGGAGGGACTGGTAGAGATGAATTTAATTTAATTTTGCCCGGGCAGCGGCCTGTTCGGCCTGCTCTTTACGATTTCCAACTGCCAAGGTATCTTTAACGTGCGCAACGTGCACACGGGCCCTCCGAATTTTTTCGTCCTTATCCGAGAAGACTAGGTACTCGATCCTACCCCTCAATAGAATCAGGGACACGAAAATATGAGAAAAATCCCAAACTTCCAACATGCCTGCACGGCCCGGGTTTCGAACCCGGGACCCTTGGCACGAGAGGCGAGCACCTTGCCTCTAGACCACCTTGTCCCCGTTACCAATGTGATAAAATTGTATGAAAGTATTTAATCCTTTGTGAAATTTAGAAACTGTGAATACGAAACATAAATAGAGCACGTTCCCAAATAGACCGCGATGGGCGACGCGCAGTACTAAACCCAGACTCAAACTCAGAACTCAGACTCCCTCTCTTTTCTAAGCCTTCTTTTTAATTTGTCCACTTTCTGCTCCACCCATGTCAGAAATACCCGACACTGAAGATTTTCTGGAGTGTTTTGGATATCCTGATCGAGATCTACGTCATTAGCGTCTTGGCACTGATGATCCTTCAGCAGTTTGACTTTCGGCCCCCTCCCTTTCTCCACTTGACCTACACGTTTTATAAGTTTAACCTGTCTGTGGGCATGCTGATCATGTACTTCAGAGCTTTACGCTACGTACTGCCTGTCAGTCAAGAGCTGGGACCCATGTTGATCAACATTACTCAGCTGGTGGGTGTAGCAAATCGATAGGAAACATGAAAGACACTCACACACACACACACACACACACACACACACACACACACACACGCACACACGCATGCACGCACGCACGCACGCACACGCACACACACACAAAGAGACAGATTGGGTGGATCTGGCGTAATCTAGCATGAATTACGGTGAACTTTTTTATACCTTTTTAAATAAAATCAGTATAAAATATTCCTAAGATGATTTCAAAGAAAATGTTTTAAGCGAAAGCACAAAAAATGGCTAATCTTTCAATAGTAAAAACCAAGATTTTGGGGAAAACCCAGCTAGTTGAGAGTAGGTCAGCCATCAAATAGAGTGGTGAGTGGAGAAGGTGAGGCAAACAAATGGCCGTGAGTAAAGCTCAGACTACTCATATCAACTGATTAGTACGACATGGAAATGTTTGTCTCACTTAAGGGCAATTTGGGAATTTTGGAAAAAGTTGGTGAAGCCTATTGAAAAAGCAAATCTCCATTTCCTTAGAAAATGTTTCCCCCACTGGCTGCGTTTTCTCAAGCTCGATTTCACCAGATCAACTCACATTATTTATCTACGGCCGTGACTAATGAGAATAGGTTCATGTGGTGTTTATTTGTGATGGTAACAGTTTCTGGAGGTTTTGATGGAAAACCGCCAATGTTTATTTGTGTTTGCCAGACAAGTTTACAGAGAAAGAAATTGAATAGCTGAATAGGAAAACAAAAATAGACCAAAACTGCACGACAACCATACAAACACAGACCGATGCAACGCCACACATATAGATACATTGAGTCTTGGTAAGTGTAGACACACCATTACAAAATTAAAAAAGGAGAGAAAGACTGAAAGAGTGAGTAATGAAGACTGTTGTTAGTTTAAAATAGGTTGTGAAATTCTCAATGTCCGTCTGAACGTGACCTTGAATTTGTGTGGCCATTCTCTTTGTTAAGGACTTGATCACCAAGATAGAAACAGTACCAAGTAAAACGTACTGATTATTTATCTTTATTCTTATCTGTTGTTGGTGTGCAAATTGTTATAAATGGATGGCAAATAATGAAAGGTAATAGTGATTTGAATGATGGTTGGTTTTCTGTCCTTTCCAAAATTTGGGTGGGATTTTTTTTTTCTCATGAACTCAACTGACACAAATGCCTACAGTGCAGGTGAAGAGCTGAAAATCATTATGTACGGAGAATCCTATGGGGCGAACTTAGTCCTTGTTTGTTCTATTTCCGTTTTCTGAAAAGCAGGAGATTTTACTATGTAGAAGAGGTATAACAAATGCACATTCTGACACTGTTTAATATGCGTTGTAGCACTTAACAAGCTGTTTTACAGTTCCGGTTGATTCTAACTCCTTATCATAATACTAAAGCCGCAAAAGTTTAACGTCCAATATCTCAGTTGTGCAAAAAGTGAAGTTGGAACAAACAGGAACCAAGGTCACCTTGACCTAATGACCTATTCGTGGCCCTTCATAAAGTCGTTTTCAAATAAATACTACCTCACTCTTAAAATATTGAAAATTGAAGGTGAATAAGTGTTAAAAACTTACAGATGAAAATATCATGGGCCTTATTTTACTTAATTAACAGCACTAAAACAAACTCCAAAATATGATTTTTTTCCAGATTAAATGCGCTGATTTTTCAATTCTTGATTTCATGATGATGGTTTTAGGTCTTTGCTTTAGAAGGTTCGCTGGTCTTGGCATTTACATCTCGCTTTTCATATTTTTATTTTTGTTGTTAATGTTTAGTGCAGTGTGGGTTTTCTGGTATGATTTTTTTTTTTTTTTGCCCGGGCAGTGGCCTTGTTAGGCTTGACATTTCCCTTAAATATTTTATTTTCATCCAGACACGACGGGATCTGATCAACTGGTTTCGTCTTTGGATGTTAACTATGGTTTCTGGTGGTCTGGCAATCCACATTGCTGTACATCCAGCTCAGCCTTTCAGTTTCTCCGTTCTGTGGCACTCTCTCATGCGTTCTGGGCTAGGTCTTTTCCTTACGGACATAGGAGACCTGGAAGGCAAGCCGACTTGAAGCAAGCGTTACACTCTGAGCCGTCTTAACGTATGGGCACACTGGGCAGTTGCCCAGGGCCCCAAGGGTTTAGGGGGCCCCATGCATGTAAATTCCAGGGTAGTTGAGTGGGGGAGAGGGGGCGGGCCGCAGTCTATTGCTTCCCCCAGGGGCCCACAACGATGTTAAGACGGCCCTGGTTACACCCGGTTCTCTCGCTAGTTTTCGCCTTGAGCGCCGGCGCCATTTCTGTGGCTTTTGTTATGATGGTAATTATTCAGGGTTATTTCGCTGTTTTCCAGCAAACCCATCTGGACACAGTATTGATCTGGCGTAAAACCTTAGGGCTATGATGATGGAATTTAGGAGGGGAATGAGAAGCTTTACTCTGAGCCAAAGATAAGAGTGGGCGGAAGCAAAGACTTCAAGTCTGGAGATTAAGATGTTGAAAGCCATGCAATTAGAGCTTGCGGTGATAGAACGGTTGTGTCCTGGTGCCTAGGGTTGGACAGGAAAACCAAAAGAGCATGGCTGCTCAATGCATAGGCTGCTGTTATTATAGTCCATGTGTGAAGAGCCAAAGAAAAATAATTAAAACGGACTGCGTCCCCAGGTACGTGCCGAAGGCGAAGCAATAGTAAATGATTATCGATGGGATAAAACTGTTAATATACAATACATCTGCTGTTGTTGTGCAAATCACTCCCAACCTGGCTTACCAGAGTCATGAAAACATGTATTATTTTGTATTTCATACTACAATAACCGTTTTACCTTACTACCAACTTGTATAGCTTGTTCATGATCCCTTTGAAAAAAAACAACAAAAAACATCGAATGCTAAAATTGATTGTCATTGCTTCCTTTACTGCACCAGATACATACTGTTTGTACTATCGTGAGTTATTCTGTGACCCGCTAAGAGGGATATCACACTAGGTCCGGAATATCACAGCCAGTTGCTGCCAGCAAAACGTACAACATCCAAGCAATGGTGGCAGAAGCTGACTGTGTCTGACCGGTCTTAGTATGATGGGGTCTTCCTGGATTTACTAAGAAAATATAGAAAATTATGGTTGGCACTTATTGTCTGCCATCAGCTGACTGTGCCGCTCCGGGCTTAGAGTGATACTTCCCTCACTCCCCACAAAACACTGAGATAATAAAATGTACGAATGATGTATTATATGGATTTAAAAGGGCTTTGACTGGAGAGGGACGATTCCCTTCATTGACCAGCTGGTTATTGCTAACGTAATCAGATGAAAATATAACAAAATCAGTTACGTCCTTGCCGTTGGGTTAACGCACGGCTAATCTATTCACAGGCAGTGAAACATGCACACCTTTGTATGATGCACCGGAAGTGCGAAATACATGCAATGGTATGTATTTAATTGTGAGCGGATCTGGCGAAATCTGCCTTCAGGTGAATTTTTTATACTCCTTGAAAAGATCCAAATAAAAATATTTCTGAGACATTCTCAAGCAAAGTATTTCAACTGAATGTAGAAAAATGGCTAATCTTTCATTTTATAAACAAATCTTAATTTCCATTGGAAACTTTTCCGCCTTTTGGATTGGAGGGGTTCTCTCAAGGATTTGGTCCGATTTCGACAGATCCACTCTCAAATAGTGATTTTTTTTTTTTAATCGATAACTGTTTAATCTATGCATGTGACGTGTACCACCGGTTTTCGCGTTAAACGTCCCCCATTCTTCCCTTTGCCTCTGCAGTATGACCAAAGATAATAGATAGTATAAGACTAGACACTCCCTCCTTCGTACCTCTAACATAATCGTGCACACAGTTAACGCACTGGTCGGGGGCGGGGTGAATCGCGCATTTGCATGAAAAGAATGCTTGAGGTGATAATAACTTATTGATATGGATTTATTGCACTGCTGCTGCGATTAAAACATAATGAAAAAATAGCCAACGTTTTCCTATAGCGATTGAATTTATAACCACAAATTATAAGTGTCTTCAATCAAGATCAACGTCAATAGCTGAACAGTGAACAAAATTATTCAACATTTTCCTATATTAGCTAAGTTGTAGAATACGGCAGTGTTCATGACTTCCACGCATTCCATGTGGGTGTGCGAAATCTGAGCACGCTAAAGGCGTTAGCTGTCTCATCTTATTGTATCTAGTATCTTTGGTATGCCATAAAGAGAAAACCCTCAAACCATGTTTATGGGCGCAAGTTATTTATGAAGAACACGAACCCAATTATTCTACAACTTCCGTAATTTCAATCCTGTACCAGCGATATTTTAGGTTTCGAATGTCCCAATTTCATGATAGGTGTCAGGTTTTTTTGTTTTCTTTTTCATATTAGGGAGATGGTTTCATTTTTCACATTAAAGAAACGGTTTCATTTTTCATATTAAGAAGATGCTTCTGAGGGGCCTCAGGCGCTCGTCTACAGATTTATGTTATTTATATAAAATTCAATATAGGTTGGTTTTTTTAAATATTTTTTTTTTTTTTTTTTGCAGCCTCAACAATTCCACGTAAGTTTCGAAATATTAGATGATAAACGCAAAGGCTGTGTATCTGTTTGTTTCTTTGTTTGCCTCTAATTTCAAGTTTTCTAATATTTTCTTGTTAAACCTTGCATTAAATGATTGGATGGTGTTTATCACAGAAAACCGTGTGACCTAAGTTAAGAATGTTTGCACTCCTCACAGGTATTGTTTTTGGGTAAATAATGAGTCTCACTAGAAAACTCATTAAGAATCATGTTATTTCCAGAATACTGAAATTAGAAACAAAATCTTGATCATCATTTCACTTACTAGATCAGATTTCAATAGAAGCAGTGTTCTTTACTTTATCAGTCCTCCTCTGTCTCTCTCCCCCACTCTCCTCTCTCCCGCTTCTCTCCTTTCACCCATCTCTCCCCCCTCTCTCCCGTTTGTTTCTCTCTCTATCCCCCTTTTCTCTACCCCCCCCCCTCCTGACTTTCCCCCTCTCTCACATTCCTCTCCATCCCCCCTCCTTGACCTCTCTTCCTCCCCTCTATCTCTCACAGTTTTCTCTCTCTCTCCTCTCTTTATTTTGTGTGTGTGTCTCTCTCCCCTCTTTCTGTCTGTCTGTCCGTCTTTCTCTCTCTCTCTCTCTCTCTCTCTCTCTCTCTCTTTCTCTCTCTCTCTCTCGTGCGTCCACTTTCTCTCTCACTAGGTCGTGTCTGTACTGTCATGATCACATTAGGATCATAAATGCCGTACTAGGTCACGACGTCAGTGAGTTAATTTTTACGATCTTGTTGATTATAACCAGCGTAATTTGTCCTTGAGGTGTTCTCGTGAACAGTTTGTTTTGAAACACCTTTTTTCTGATGGATGGAGAGAAGGAGGGGCGAGATAGAATAAATGTATAGCTAGGAATGACAGAGCAGTTCTCGACCCCGTGATTTTGATTAACATAGATAAGGGGCGAGTAAAGGTAGTTTATTTAGACGCTTAGTTGGCGTTCGGGTTGAAGATTTTAGTAGTTAATGTTTCGCATTTTAAATTGTGTAGGTAAAAGTGACCTTGATTTGGCGCAAGGCCGTGACAAGCATAAATTAATATTGCAGGCTGAGCTCCAGCGACTGCACCAATCAAATGTAAGAATCTGGACGGAAGGTCGAGACATAGCTTTAGTATTTAAATCCGTGCAGAGCTTACATAGTGGCCACATGTAGACAATCCATTTACGAAGTGGACGGCAATAGTCCTCAGCCAGATGAGAGACATAGAGACGCAGTTGAGCTGTCCATATTGTGAGGAGCGTGATGTTTTAAAGCTCCAGAGCCTAAGCTACTTGGTTTGATATGAACCCACAGCTTTTACATCCAGCGCTCTCACTCCCAGTGAGGGCCGCATGGTGAGAGTCCATACTAATTTGTAATGATGAAAGTGAACCGTTCTACTTACTTTTGAAGACAGTTTCAGAGCTACCGCCAGACAACGCATGGTTGTACAAGCATTCTCCTTGGCGTGTCTAGAGGAAATGTCCACATCATAACATGTCTCATTGAATTAATAGAATTTAAACTGTTATATCCGTCGCCACGTGCGCGGATTCTATTTGGCATCTAACTCATATGACCTGCAAGTAGTTAGAGTGAATAAGTTAGTCTTTATAGAAAGCTGTAGTTTCATTAGTTAGATTCAGTTGACTTTGAATTGATATTTATATTTATAATTATATTTGTTACATTAATTCCTGTAATTAAACTGCCCTACAGTTCTGCTAAAAATCAAAGCAATTGATTTATTTAGTTTTTAGAGTGCAAGTATTTTTTTTGTGTGTTCGTCGATTGTGGGAGCGGACCTCGAAAGAGTGTCAGTCGAATTATCCCCATCTAACCCACATCGCGACATGTACGACGGGGTGTGTGAACATTATATACTTATTTTACCTTACTTTCATTCACTGTACGTGTTCTACGCTGTACCTCTTCTACGCTGTGCCTCTTCTACGCTGTACCTCTTCTACGCTGTACCTCTTCTACGCTGTACCTCTTGTCACGATCACGTGCGTGAAGATGGTCACGACCACGTGTGTGATGAGTACCTAACTTATTTACCTTTCAAACCCAGCTAACAAGCCAAGCAAGCAGACCAGCGATCAACGGACACATGGAGTGAAATTTAAATTAAACGATATTTAATTATAAATGCATGACAAAACTTATGTCAAAACATTCAACTCATGATAATCACATACATAATCACAAAAACAGAGATACTTCAAATTTACTCTTGGGGATCATGGCTATTCTCTATTCCCCGTTTCACATCTAGATCTAATCCCTGTCTATAAACTTAACTACGTATACTTAATAGTCTCTGTCAACAGCTGCCCTCCTCGTTGATGCAGTTTCACGTCTCCAGAGTTCACACGATTCTTTCTAGATCTCTAACTTCGACGATAAAAGGGGAAACAGACGTCCCTGGCTTCACACAAATAAGAACACACAGTTCACACCCGCCATCGTAGATTACTAGCTCCTTGAGGGGTTATCAGCCCGTCCTCAAAGACTCTTCTTCTGCAAACACACACAGCACATCGACGGTTCACACCCGCCATCGCAAATCACGAGCTTCTGATGGGTTCCCATCCTATCATCAGAACTCCTCAACTTCTGGTCCCCATGGCACGACCTTCCACTTGTCGCCCGGACCGATAAATTCTTCTTATTGGGAAATACATGCGAACATCATGGATCCCTCACACACCTAACACTTCTGGTCCCCACTGGCACGACCTTCCACTTGTCGCCCGGACCGATAAATTCTGCGTCTTCCTTTTAGGAATGAATAACTTGGGAACCACGTGTGTCGAGCTTCTCCTCTACTTATACTCCCGAGGTTTTTGCACACGCGACTAGTTTAAAGCGAGTCGTGTGTATCTATCCACGCTCGTCAACAATGTTAAAAACCGTGTTTTCCCCTGCTAAGCTCACCCCCCTTGACTCGTGGCGCACAAGGCCACCGACCTTCCTCGTGATAGTAATCTTTCATGCTAGTCAACAACTTAAAAAACTCCCCTTCTCCCCTACTAAGTTTACCCCCTCTATACTCGTGGCGTACAAGGTCATCAACCTTAATCGTGACACTCTTCTACGCTGTACCTCTTCTACGCTGTACCTCTCTACGTTGTGCCTCTTCTACGCTGTACCTCTTCTACGCTGTACCTCTCTACGTTCTGCCTCTTCTACGCTGTACCTCTTCTACGCTGTACCTCTTCTACGCTGTGCCTCTTCTACGCTGTGCCTCTTCTACGCTGTGCCTCTTCTACGCTGTGCCTCTTCTACGCTGTACCTCTTCTACGCTGTACTTCTTCTACGCTGTGCCTCTTCTACGCTGTGCCTCTTCTACGCTGTACTTCTTCTACGCTGTACCTCTTCTACGCTGTACCTTTCTACGCTGTATCTCTTCTACGCAGTACCTCCTCTACCCGTCATCTTTTGATATACCAAAAATCAGATTTATACAAACATATAGTAATAAAACCTCTATGCCAATCATGGGTGGTTGCTAAGGTCTCCTTCTGCCCTATCATTCTGCTATATCCTGCCTATCGTCTTGCTTCTTCCTGGCACAGTATGATCGTTATCGTGTCGACGTGCTCACTCTGAACTGAAACTGAACGTGGAAACTCCAGGCAAATCAGTGATGAAAGCCGAGTTGTATAAATGCAGTGGTATGTCAGACCTAAGTGGGACGCAGAGCTGTTGTTCGGGGACCGTGGATTTTATATTTATAAGCCATAGCAGCTGAACAGTGAACACAATTCAATATTTTCTCTTTTTGGGCTTTTCAATTACACTACGGTCCCCTAACAAAAGCTTTGAACAAAGTCTGTGGGCGCTAGAGCCCCTACTAAACATGCTGAGCTAGTGCCCAAACATAATCTTCCACGTTACATCGCATATAGGCCCATTGCGGATATCGGCCATTTTAGCTGTCAAGCCCGCCCATAACCATGGCGATGGTAGCATTGATTTGATTCGTTAGCTGATTTGCACTGTGAGCACTTCAGGCGTCGCGAACCAATCGGCGGCGACCTAAGAAAAAGTTCACTGCAGTAAACAATGACACGGTCGTGTGTTCACGCACATGGGAGACGTTCGGTCAATTCTTTCACTTTCTCTCCCTTGTTTACACGTATGGTAGGGAATCTGACCAGCTTGGATCCATCCTTTCCACCCCTGTCATAACAGACAACTGCAATGCAACCAGCAGGCATTGTAACCGCTTAGACACATCTCGAAGTTACCCTCGTCAGCTGATCCACCCGCCATTTTGGGTGTCGGAAGTACAAAACAAAAACACTCTGTGACGTCATTCGCAATGGGCCTATAAGACAGAATCCATGCTTCCATCCATCTATCCCTTAGTCAACCCATCCTTTTGTTCACAGCTTACATTCTGTCTCGGCTACAGCCATGTCCCCATGCTTCAAAGGCAGTTTATATCATCGTCTTGCAATTTTTATTGGTTTCTCGTCACGTTTTCTACACACTGATGTTCGCAATGTTCAGGTGAGTAGCGTAACATTATGCCCATGGATGGATGATTCGTTCCGTTTATCGTCTTTGATGTGAATGACTTGAGAAATGAATAGGTGAATGGATGGATGGATGGATGGATTGACAGTTGGGTGGGTGGGTGAGTAGGAATGGATGGATAGGTGGGTGGGAGGGTGAATGGATGGAAGGATGGATGGTAGGATGGATGGGTGGATGGGATGGGATGGCTGGATGGATGGATGGATGGATGGAGAGTAGATAAAATTCATGTGTGGAGAAAAAAAACCCTTCAAACTTTGCAAATACTGCGACCACAGACAAAAGTAATAATAATACAATAGATATGATATTTTAGAATAGAGACCTTGGTTGTCATAGTACTGAAACAGTGGGTTTGGCGGAACTTTCCCATAAAATGAAATGCGTCTAAGAAAGGCAACCTGTCGTATCCGGACAGCTCGCCTTGTCATCTACAATGTTAAACAGTTTTGAATGACAGAACACCATGCTAATTATGGCTCTGTATTGACATTCTTCTGAAATTTTGTGTTTTATTTTGTTTCATTTCTATTTCATTTGACTTTATTTCATTTTTTAAAATGTTTCCTGTCTTTCTTTCTCGTTTTTTTCTATATTATTATTTCTTTATCTTTTTTATTTGTTTCTTTTTTTTTTTTGTTAATCCATTCATTCATTCATCCATTCCTACATTTATTTGTTTATTTAAATATTTATTTATTTGTTTGTTCTGAGTGAAAATTATTGCGTGGATTTTTTATATTCTTTTTAATTTTCAGCGTTACTATAAACAGAACAAAGGTGAGATCAGTGGAGATTTGGAAATCTCAGTTCTACTCAATTGTGACAGATTTCGAGAGAAGGTCAGGTTTAATTTTAAGTTTTAACCGTCTTGGTCCTAGACCTTGCCAGTTAGTATGTAGCAGTCACAGGCGTGAGGGCGCCACTGAAATTTAATTACAAAACTAGGCTTACAGATTCTCATGGCAGGAAGATGATCAAAGACGATATAATAATAATTACGTTTGTAAATTTTGAAAGGAATTTATAGGCAAGTGCCGTAGCGTGGTTGCCAGCGCCCGAGGCAAGGCAAATACTGCGCCCTCTGGCCTGTGGACCGTTGGCATTCTCTGAGACCCTTCCATCGGGCCTGCATTGAACCCCTTACCTTCACCCCCCCCCCTTCCCCCCAAAAAAACAACACCACACGTATTTTAAGTTTAATTAAAGTATAAACGCATTTAATGCCAGTATACTCACAATTATTTAAAATCAACAATTCTGTGTGCAAAATTTTCAATAATAGTATTGGTGTATACCTTAATATCTTTCTAATTTTACAGTACTGCTGGGCTTTTCAGTCTTTCTTGGCTTATTATAGATTGCTGATACGTTTTGATTAATTTACGTTTTTTTGCTTTCACAATTTTTGAAATAATAATTATGTCCCTAAGAATTTTGCGCCCAGGAACAACAGCTCCTGTAGCTCTATGGACATTTTTACGCCACTGATTATAGGCACTGGCCGAATCCGGCGAGATAAATCATGCCAATTCTTTGTACCAAGCCCAGCTGTGTACCCAGATCTAAGTCACAGTAAAGGCACATTTGGATTCGAAACAAAAACTAATGTAATGGAACTTATTGTGCAGTTACATCACAACAGCTTTGCAAGATACACAGATTATTATGATAATTTTGATTTCCGACGAGCAATATGTAAAGACAGGCCAAGGACGACATTTCCGATCACACTTTTGGATTTTATCTGACATGATGGTCTCTTTTTTTTTCGGCTGGAACAATCGAACATACATAGTACAAGAACATACATAGTACAAGAACATACATAGTACAAAAGATTTAGTTATGTCCAAAATGGATGTGTGTTTCCACGTAATTTATTGTCCAAATCTGAGGCAGAACACAAAATTTGATAATTTTGGGGCACATAGTCACGAAGTTATAATCTGTATGTGCTTACATGTTCACCCTTTAGTTCCATTAGTTGTGACACCGCACGGTTCGAGCCAGGCTGCCACGTTTTAAGATACTATTTGTTAATTCTTTTTTTGTGTGTGTGTTTGTTTGTTTGTTTTCGTGCTTTTCTTTCGTCCCGATCATCAACCATATTATGGACAAGAGGTTTGAAACAGTATTCCAGCCCCCATCGATAAAGTGAGATCTTAACTGATTCACTCCTTCAAGGTGCTTCAGCGATTTATATGAGAAAAGCACTCAGTTCAAACAGTGCAAATAAAATTACACAGACACCAGCGTTTTTTTTTTTATTCCAATAATTTGGCACTTTTCTGTGTCTCATTTTTTTTTTTCTCACAGCCTTAGTTAAAGTCCTTGACTTTCAGAATGGGTGTTATGAGAGGTTTGGACATATCGAGAAACTAATAGGAGTGAATCAGTTAATATAATTCGTAATAGTAAACAACATGCATTAAACTTTGATTCTATTAAGCGGTCGTCAAAAAGTACCTGAAAAGCACACATCTTTATGCCTGGCAATGAAGAATAACTACCGACTGTACGAGTATCCCTTTTATATTTGAGAAAGAGACAAACTTTGTGCGTAATGACTGAACAATTTATTTAATGGAACTGTTTCTTTCTATTTGTGAAATTTAAATTGATGAAGCTGTGAATACCAAGCATAAATAAAGTACCCAGACAGACCGTGAACGGCGCAAAGTGGCCGTTATCGTGCCGAGGCGCCGTAATAGTCAAACAAAGTCAAATTGAAACTGAAATGAATTTAATAATTCCTTCTGCCCTCAGGCCTGTGCTACCAGTTCCCCTGACTCCCATCACCTATCCCTTTCGCATACTCTTCTTTATTGGCAAATGGATTGTGCAAGGGCTACAGGCCTGCTTCGACACATGTTGTGGAATGAATAAATTTCGTCGGGTGAGATTTGTCATAATATTATTGTCGTATCTTTGTCATAGCTTTCGTTTCTGATTGTTTGACCAATGATTGAGTCACTGAGCTACCGGCACCCTCTGAATGAATGAGTCGTTCAGACTATTTTCTATCTATCTATCTATCTATCTATCTATCTATCTATCTATCTATCTATCTATCTATCTATCTATCTATCTATCTATCTATCAATCTATCTATATCTATCTATCTATCTATCTATCTATCTATCTATCTATCTGTCTATCTGTCTATCTGTCTATCTGTCTGTCTGTCTGTCTGCCTGCCTGCCTGCCTGCCTGGCTGTCTGTCTGTCTGTCTGTCTGTCTGTCTGTCTGTCTGTCTGTCTGTCTGTCTGCCTGCCTGCCTATCTATCTATCCATCTATCTATCTATCTATTTATCTATCTATTATGAGTATCAAGTAATCATTGCCACACATCTGTTTCCTATAATGAATATCTAGGGTGAATGCATTTCATCAAAGTAATTGATTAGATAGATATTTCCACAAAAGAAACTAAACGCACATCGTGCCTCTGTTCCTTTATGTTAGAGTACGCTGGTGTGACGAAGCTAATTCGACAATTATACCCGATTCAATTTTGCAGTAGTCCAAACAAACAAACAGACAATAAACTGCCCTAGATCTATTTTACGCAATGGACAAAAAACTGAATATAGACCAAAAAATTCACAATAGTAATGGAACCCTGTAATCTCTCCTCACCCCTCCAGGAATCCAGAAAAATGACTTACATAATCCCATATAACCAGTGGAAATCCTATCTGTCAACTATCACCAAGCGAGAAGGAGATAAAGAGAGCCGGATGGAGGACTTGTAAGACCAGTCAGGGGCGCAGCCAGGCTTTAACGTTGGCCGTTGTTATGGGACCGTAGCCAAATTACAAAGCCAAATAGAGAAAATACTGAGCTGAACTCATTGCTCACCTATAATAGCTTACTATGTAAAACGATACAGTCCCATAACAACCACCCTATAAAGTTAGGAGCACGTAAAATTGGAGCCAGGGCACATAACGATTAATAAATCATATACATTTAGCGTTCTATCAACTAACTGACTTGTGCTCGCACTGCACCACCGTTATCTGTTGCATGAAAATGCTTGTTTAAATTATAAGGAAGTCTGCCTAGGGGAAGGGCGCAAATTCGTATTGGACAGGTCAGAGTAAATATAAACGAATCTGCCTTGTGTTCCAAACTGAGAAATTTCCGGAATGATTCGGCAGTTCAAATCTGAGTGCAATAAGTATGTTGTTTTGTTTCTTTTTAATTACTTTTCACGCTCACCGATACGCAAATCCTTGTTAAATTATAAGGAATTTTCCTTTCTCAGAGTAAAAATAAACGAATTCACAAGAGGTTCTTTTGATCCAGCGAAAGTACTCAAAATAAAGTGGATTTTTCCTGAGTGATAATAATGTTCAAATCTGAGTACAATACGATTTATGTTTAATTCACTGCTGTTGTCCTCTTGTTTTAGCATAGGATACCTGGAAGATGGCAACGCAGCTCAGAAGGTGCTGATAAAACGCCTGAATGATAGACTGGCCAGCATTGAAAAGAACCAGATAATGATGGTGTTCACGCTGGAGAGTCTCATCAACAATGTCAGAGCCTTAGGTAAGCAACCATTCTCAGTTACACTGATGCCAAACCAGTGGACATCAGCAATCTCAGAGTCTTAAGTAAGCAACCATTCTCAGTTAAACTGACGCCAAACTAGTGGACATCAACAATCTCAGAGTCTTAGGTAAGCAACCATTCTCAGTTAAACTGACGCCAAACTAGTGGACATCAACAATCTCAGAGTCTTAGGTAAGCAACTATTCTCAGTTACACTAACGCCAAACTAGTGGACATCAACAATCTCAGAGTCTTAGGTAAGCAACCATTCTCAGTTACACTGATGCCAAACCAGTGGACATCAACAATCTCAGAGTCTTAGGTAAGCAACCATTCTCAGTTAAACTGACGCCAAACTAGTGGACATCAACAATCTCAGAGTCTTAGGTAAGCAACCATTCTCAGTTACACTGATGCCTAACCAGTGAACATCAAAAACCTCTAAGCATAAAGTAACCAACCATTCTCATTTACACTGACGCCAAAACTAGTGACCTTGTATCGTGGACTGAACCCACTCCTAAATTCCAGTAAAGCGATGGCATCTACTCTTTTTTTGTTCTTTTTTTTTTTTGGGTTAAGGAATGCTTCCAGCTGAAAGTTTTGTCCTTTGGGGGGGGGGGGGGGGGATTGGATCACCCACAAAATTATTGATCTGTACTTGATTAAGGTGTCCATTGACTCTTTACAGATTCACGCAATCAACCCCAGGCAACTCTGGTCAGACAGACTCACACGGCTTCCAGAATCTCCCCTTACCCAGGCACGGACATACAGCGGTTTCCAGTCCTGGAGAAAGACGTACCCTGGGATGTAAGTTATGCTGACGTTGAAAGGGCATACTCCAAAGAATAATAATCGGACGGTCTATCGCGACTTTAGTTCTTTTTTGTTATAATTATATTATGTCCATTTTCTGAAAAAACTGGAGATCTTTGAGTATGTAGAAGAGGTATAACAAATGCTCACTTTGGCACTTGTTTAAAATGCGTTGTGGCACTTTTCAGGCTGTTTCACAGTTCCCATTTATTCTTAATCCTTATCATAATGCTGCTGTTACGGGACCGTAGACTAATTACAAAGCCGAATAGAGAAAATACTGGGCTGTATTCACTGTTCATCTATAGCTTACAGTGTAAAACACTACGGTCCCCCAACAACAGCGATACCCAAAACCTGCAAACGTTTAACATCGAATTTCTCAGTTGTGCAAGAAGTGGAGTTGGAACAAACAAGAACTAAGGTTGGTCTGTTTAGGCCAGTGTTATTCTTATATCATGCACAGATAATTAGTTTCCAAAACTGTGGACTTACACATCGGCATGAAATGTATCAAATTAATAATATTATTTTACATAATAAGTTCCAGATTTCAGTGTGCGCAAATGTTCATCAGATATAACTAACCCACCAGCATTCATGCTGAAAAGTATTAGTTTTTAATGGCCATTTTTTCGTCGACTCCAAAGTACTACGGAAAAAGGGCTGCCCTTAAGATAAAAAGCGGGCCTCTTGTCGTGGGCTGAGTGTAATGGACTTGTCCACCCAGTGTCATTTTATGTCCTTATTTTAGGAGGTTTCGCTGCCATTGGCATTTACATCTCACTTTTTTCTTGTTTTTATTTTTCTTGTTCTGGTTTCTTTGTGTGTGTGTGTGTGTGTGTGTGTGTGTGTTTGTAGGGATTAGTGTTCTTTAGAGTTTTGACCGGGCAGCGCCTTTGTTCAGCCTGCTCTTCTCGACTTTCAATTGTCAAGGTATCTTTGAAGTGCGCAACGTGCACACGGGCCTTCCGAGTTTTTCATCCTTATCCGAGAAGACTGGGTGCTCGATCCTACCTACCATAGGATCAGGGACAGGAATATCCCCCCCCCCCCCCCAAAAAAATCCCAACATTCCTGCACCGACCCGTCATCGAACCAGATACCTTCGGCATGAGAGGCGAGCACCTTGCCAGTCCACCCAGCGTCTACTCAGTGTTGGAGCCGGTTAAAACACCATTTTCTAACGCCAACTATTCCTGCAGATGAAAGTTATTGCCAAACCACAGCATGTATGGCTGTGTGATGTCTCGTACTGCTAATGATGCCATCAACTTGATGGTGAAAGCCAAATAAATATGCAATAGAATTAGTAGCACTAGGATCAAAGCAAAGATTCACACGGAGTTTGCCCCTGAAATGCTGTGTAGAATGCATCCTGGAGTATTTTCTCACTCACTGTATGTATGAGTCTTCCACGCCTTCATAAGATGTTCAAATTGGATTGTGTGCGCGCTCGTGTGTGTGTGCTGAAAGAGGGGACGGAGGGGTCTGGCTTCTCCAGTTATTCATTCACTTATCTAATTTATGAATAGAATACCATTATCTGTATTCAAAATAAAAACTAAAAAAAAAAAAAAAAATTACTGCCCGGCACTATATAGAATAGCCGAAGGACATTTTCTATTTTTAAAATTGTATATCTTCATTTATTATATATTTGGGTTTATTTGTTTGTTTGTTGAATTCTGTGGTAGTTTTTCACAGCTTTCCACGCAAAAAAACAACAAAACAACAAAAATAAACGACTTTTCAGGTGAAGTTTGAATCCTACGATCCCATCACGTACACCAAGCCAACAGTGGAGTTTCCCTCTGATTTACAAATTTGGGTCGACGTGGACACGCTTGAGTGAGCCTTTTTCTAATTTGACTGTTGTAGCTGGACTGCTCGTTCATTAGTTATGCCATATAATTAATTATTATCCGAAGATTTGATGGGGGTTTAGGGCCAATCCTGTCACACTTTACTAACATGTGAAAATGTTGTCCCGCCTTTTCAACGAACACAGAAGCAGCCATTCTTGGCGCCACTGGTTAAATTTGTACTGGTTAACAGCTCCGGATTAACATAGTCATTATCACCCCTAAAAATGTCTTTAAGTGCATACATTATTAGCAGTAATATTAAGAACCCAGGCCTTTGCAGCAAAACAGCTGAACCTCATGCGCCTAGCTGAATGGGGGGTTGAAATATCTTCACCATTACTTGTGCACAACAGAACCATGTGGTAGCGAAGTGCTTGTGTTGGTTTAAGACAGAGCTCACTGTAATACCCATGTTCTTATCAAGCCATTGTGCTATAATTGTATGACTCCACTATTGTCTTTGCAAAGAGAAAACCCATGCTATCTCCGAAACTGTACATCCAGGAGGACATAACATGTGAGTGGATCTGGCGAGATTGGGCTGACAGTGAAAAACTCAGTTCCTGAGACACCCCCCCCCCCCCATCCCGATTTTACCACATCCCCTCACAGATTTTTTAGACTCTTGTGCAATACTTATTTTATATAATTTTTATTCATATAACTTGCTGATAATCATTACACATAATTCTTATTTAATACAATTATCATAAATGAATGACAGTGATGTCTAGTTTTCGTGACTAGTTGATTTTGAGAGTTACTGTAGCATTGGAACAAAGGGTTATTAAGAATAGCTCTTCAGATATAGTGCTCGTATACACCGGTTAGCCGGCCGTCTGGAGGCTTTACGTGAGTTTTTCATCACTGGACGAGTGACGAATTATCGACTAAAATTTAAAAGTAAAAATGATAATATTAATTATAAAGGTGGCAAGAGACATGGTTTTTGTTCTTGTTGATGTTGTTTATTTTATTTTTTATTCAAAGGTTAAGCATTTTTGATGTACCAATAACGGAGCTTGTAATTCAGTGACCATTATTCCCTATGTGCAACAAACACTGTCTAGGACAGTTGTTTTTTTCCCTATCATGTTTTTATTATCTGATTTCATGTATTTCTTTCTGTATCATGAAGCTTTCTTCAATATCCGTCTCCGTTCCGTCTAGTCTGTCTCTTATGTGACCAGTCCATGGCTGTGATATCTACTCGGTCTCCCTGTAAGTTTTTCTGCATAGAGATCTGTCACGGCAAGGAATTTGTCTGTCTGCGTGATTGCCTGCCACTGTACCAATGTCCGCTCACGTTGAGGCAGTTGGAACATGAGGCCATTTCTTCAATAAAAGACTGTCTCATTCCCGCCTTTATTTGATTCTATTCCAGACTTCACCCGCACGATGTTGCCCACGACGTTTCACCCGGTGAGGAGGGAAAACCAACGCCTTCCATAAAGCAACAGATTCATCCCAAATACAACGTGATCCAGTTTGTCGTTCTGTCCGACAACAGACACGTTCAGATCAACAGGTTTTCTTATTTGGCGGCTAACGATCAACCACTTTTGTATGAGATTGATGCAACAGGAGTGCCCAGGTAGTACCACTTGCCGAGACGTAACATGGCGCTTCAGGAAGATGAGATTATTATTAAGATGAGAAAGAGGAGGAGCTATATGGAATAAAAGGGTATCTGGATAAGACAAATGGAGCAATAGTGAAAGTTGCTATTTGGGCGATGATAGAAGTTTATTAACTTTTGAACTAGTTGCTGTGTCTCTCTGCAGTTAGTCGACGATAAAAGTAATATCTAATTATGACATTTTGATAAAATTTATACGGAACTATTTCATTCTATTTGTAAAATTTAAAATCTCTGAAGAGGAAACATGAATAAAGTACCCAAATATGCCGAGCAAGGCGCAAAGTGGGCGTTATCGTGCCGAGGCGCAGTGAAACCCAGACTCAAACTCAGAATGACCGTTTGAAGTCGTAGCTTTGTTATTCTGAGACAAAGAAGTAGTTCCGATTTGCTGAAATGATTCACCTGTCGCCACTGACCACGAGCAACCACAAATATAAGTAAGCTACAACAAGCCCTAGAAAGGCCCACCGAGCAGGTGACCTGAGCAGTGTTCCTCTTCATTCTTTTTATGTCTGATAGGAACCCCATGGGAAGGACGGGCCTAAGAGGCCGTGGTAGTCTATGGAGGTGGGGACCCAATCATACAATACAAGCTGTCATCTCTCGCTGGGCAAGCCCTGCTGCCGTTGCCATGAATATACAAGGTGCAGAAGGCTCTCAGGCCAAGAGCTTGGAGGTACTGGTGATGAAGGACGATTCAGATACTACCATAGGTAGTCTACCCGGGGTAAGGAGAGAAAAAAAAAAACATTATCCATTATTTCTCGAAAGCCTTGTCAGATAAAACGACAGTGCGATAGTGAGTGGTACGCAAAATGGCTTAAAAAGTTAAATTTTCTCATGTGCGAGTATTCTAAAGTACTGCGCTTTTTCCCAGTTAACCTATGGGGCTAAAAACAGTCTGTCAACTGTGCATTCATGTTAGCACAGTGATTTTGAATGAAACATGACTGACAGTTGGAAACATGAGCTCACCCATGACTTTGTCAGGCCGACTAACTTAACAAGCCTCCGTTTTTTTTGTTGTTGTTGTTTTTTTTATTGTTTTTTGTCTTTTAACAAACTTTTTTTAATTATTATTATTTACCAGATCATTTAAGTTTCGCCCTGTTTATTCGAGAAATACATCTCTACGAAGTCTACGCTTCCTTTGTTTATTTTCACAGGTGCAGCTAAGCAATCTATTTGTTATCCTATCCTACCTATATCATATAACAATTGAACAGCCGTAATTGAGTAGCCTGCAATGCAACTAAAAGCTGGGATCTGCCACACTCATTCAACATGGGTTGCACAACCTCAATGTACAATATCAAGGGCAAATTTGTACTTCATAAAGCAAATCTCTTCCAGGGCAAAGTGCTAGGCGATCAAACAAATTACAGTGTCTTGTGTGACTCCATCGTGAAAGGCGTCTTTGGTGACACAAAACAGGACGTTGGCAGCCGCTACGACCAGGATAAGATGATCGAGGTAGAATTAAGATAATTTCTGTAATTTTACTATGAGAATTTAACTGGCATAATATTTAGTCTGTCACAAGCCATCAAAGTTACACGCTTAAATGAAATAAATGTGATCTGAGAGCGCTGGAAACAGCGGAACTACTTTTAACAGGAGTAAGAAAAAGTGCGATCTTTCTGACAACTGCAGTCCATTTCAACTTCTGTGCTCCAGCCCCATCCGATATTTACTTTCATGATTCCCTCTCATCTCTGACTGTACATCAGTTTGTAAGCACATATCGGTTTATTAATGTAGGTGACGAAATTTAAACCCATGCCTATTGTTAGCATCTGATCTCTAGTCCTATATATTTTAACGATTGAACAAGTGTCTCTGTAACAACATTCCATCTAGCAATCGGTCAGTTTAATTTTAATATTTAATTACTGAAGCTATTGAGAGGCCTTTCTAGTATTTCTCCGTTCTCATTCAAGTGTTGCAATTCTTCAGCCAGTCTGCACCATCGATGTTCCCTGTGTCAGCATCTGATATCTAGAACTATACATTTTAACACCTTCAAAAATGTCTACGTAGGGATATTCAGTTTGGAGTCATTTTAATTTAAAAAATACTGAATCCATTGATACCCTTCTAATATTTCCCATTCACACATTGCAGTTCTTCAGCCAGTTTGCATCATCGGAAATGACGAAGAAGAAGAAATCTCTGTATGCCAGCCTTGGATATTCAGCATTCCTGGTTTATCGCGGCTATGCTGACGATCCACTCAACACTGATAATGCTTGGAAAGAAGCAGAAATCTGGAACTTCCACTACAAATACACTGACAGTTTTGAAAATAAACTTAAACAGGTAGGCCTACCATGGATGGATGGATGGATGGAAGGATGGACCGACGGACGGACGGACGGATGGATAGATGGATGGATGGGCGGATGGATGGACAGGCGGGTGGATGGATGGATGGATGGATGCTTGGGTGGGTGGATGCTTGGGTGGGTGGATGGACGGACGGATGGATGGATGGAAGGAGGGAAGGAAGGATAGATACATGAAGGATGGATGGACGGAAGAAAGGATGGAAGGATGGATAGAAAGATGGATGGATGGATGGATGGATGGATGGAAGGATGGATAGAAAGATGGATGGATGGATGGAAGGATGGATAGAAAGATGGATGGATGGATGGAAGGAAAGAAGGGTGGAATGATGGATGGAAGGAAGGAAGGAATGGACGGAAGAAGGACGGACGTAAGAAAGGAATGAAGGAAGAACTGATGCTTGATATACCAGCAGTTGCTAAATAGAAAAATGAAATGTCACTGACAATGATAACTATCTGATTGCCTTCAGCTGGACCATCTAACTTGGGTGATAGTAAGCAGCACACTGCAGCTATTGCCTAGCGAGATGACCGCCGTTATTGAGTCTGCGAAGATCCACAATGCTCACTACTGATATCTTAGGACCAACAGAGTTCAGTATCTCATTCTATTTTTAGACAAACTATGGCGGGCGGGGGGGGGGGGGGGGGCAAAAGAGCAAGCCAGTCTCTTAATTCAACATTTTACGCATTACTTTCTACCGTGTGCCGCATTGCATTTCTTAATTGTTTTTTTGTTTTTTATTCAATTTTCGAATGACTTAAATTATGTTAGAAGTTATCATCATAATTATCATCATCATTATCACTAAATAAAATTGTGTTATTTTATTCCCATGAAGCGTTATTACGTAAGTACAATTTACGTTACTTTTTCCAGGCCCTGTGGTGTCTTTTTCTTATACTTTGAACTTTGAACTTATTTTTTCTCTTATAGGATAAACAAGATGCCACCTTAGTTCTTATTTGTTCCAACTCCACATTTTGCACAACTGACAAATTCCACATTAAACTTTTGCGGCTTTAGTATTCAAACCGAATTGTGTCCCTGACTATGTGTATTTTCCCAAATCGAGGGGTGCATGGTAAACTAGCGTATCTTGGCTTTTTTTTCTTTCAATTTTCAGGAGACGCAGAAAAATGGAGAACTTTCTGTTAGAGACTTAATAGTTACAATATTTACAAAACAGAAAACAAAACAAAACGAAGACGTTTCTTATGATCATCTAATTTACCATCTAACTTAATATTTATCACACAATTTGCTGGCCCACAAGGGTTACCTCAATTTTTTAAAAACGTGGAGTTGCCGTAGTTTACCGTGCTGCCCACCCCCCCCCCCCCCTCGAATTATGTTCATTGTGCAAAAAAAAAAAAAAACACACACAAATTGGCCACACGACTGAAATACTCACTCCGCAAATAGGCACTGTCGCTTTGGATTAATTTCGAATTCACACATATCACAACTTCGAATCACCAATTCAACAAGACTGCGATCTCAGCTCATCTACATACAAAAAAACAGCAAGGAAAAAAAAGTCACTGCTGCGAGGAAGAAATGCCCAGACCTGAAAAAATTACATGTGAAAGATAGTTCTTTTTGCTACTATGTCTATTCCTTTGAGATGAAAGCGAAGTATCGTAATTTTGTAATAAATGAAAATAGACCTAAAAATAACGAATAATACTTTCTCCTCAACAATGATGGCCTCCCTCCTGCCTTTGTTTTTTTTCGACTTTAGTACCGTGCATGTCATAAAAAATAACCATATCAAGCTTGGTGAGCAGTGTCCTGGCGCACATGAGTTCTGAAGCAGGACTGTAGATTACTACTTTTATTGTAAGAGAGAGAGAGAGAGTATGTCATCGAATAATGCTTTCTCCTCAACAATGGTTGCCTCCCCCTGCCTTTGTTTTGTTTCGACTTTAAACTTCCGGTTGCGTTTCAAAGTTTGAAGGCATGAGATTCTGTGCCGTCTGCTTTATGTACGGTACGGGCCATGCGGGTGTTACTGTGCCAGTTGTGAGTTGTTTTCTTCCTAGATCTATATAATCTGTGTGCTGATTGTGCGTGTTGTTTGCAACCCCTTCTTTGAACGGGTCCTTACACAAGTAGGACAAAAACGGAGGAAGTTTTCTTTCAGTTGGATTGACCATCTTGTTCCCATGGTTTTGGGGGGGGGGGGGGTGATATCATACTGAGCCCGGAACGGCACCGTCAGCTGCTGCTAGACAAATACATAATAATTTCCAATATTTTCTTAGTAAATCCCGGAAGACCCTATCATAGTAAGCCCGGTCAGACACAGTCAGCTTCTGCCATTATTTCTTGGATGTACATTTTGCTGGCAGCAACTGGCTGTGATGTTCCAACCTTAGCCTGATACCCACCTTACGGACACAAGAAATGCCACATTGTTGGAAAAGTTTTTGCTCCTAGCCTAAGGGATAATTTTGTCACGATATTATATTCTTATGCTTTTTCAAACACGTTTCAGTATTTTCGTAGGTCACATTGTCACATTCGTTTACCCACAGTTCATTTACTGCCGTTAGGACGATAAGGATGGTTGTACATAGCCCTATGCCTTCCGGCCGACGCCGTACTTCAGATTGTCGGCCTGACATATTTAATTAACTAACTCAGTGAACCACAATTAAAAGCTCGACAAAAATCCCCGGCATGCATTAATTGTACTCACAGCAACATCAGTAGCTGGATCATTTTGCGAGGTGATCCTACATGTACTGATAGATCCAAGTACACAAAGTTGATTTTTATGATATAGGATACACTTCTCTGTGACCCCCTTCACATTACATCAGTTATTATCTTGATCAGTATGATTTGTTTTATATTTTGCGGGTCTGGTGAATTTGACCACTGGCAAGGCATCATTAATCTTAGTGAGTACTGTAGTGCCGCGCTTATAAACTATTCGTCTATAACAAAAATCTCATCACACCACCCCTCCGCCAAAAAAAAAAAAAACGTCTTTTCAGCAGAATAGAATTTCCCCTTCGAATTTATGAAACTTTATCGTGGAGTGAAGGCTTTTGTCCCATGTTGAATAAATCAGGTCATTGGAGATGCGTGGCGTAACTGAGTGGTAAAAGCTGCCTGCTGGTGGCCAGGATTGCGATAACTCCCAATGAATGGCCCAAGTTATCAATCAGTATGCTGTCATTCCTCTGACCTTATTCATAGTCCCAGGTGGGACAGTGCATAGCATGTCGGTATTTGAACATAATTATTGCCTTCCCCCCCCCCCCTCCTTTCTGTTCTTCCCTTTCCTTTCCCCCAGCACTTGGTGCTATTTCATCCTGCCTTTGTTTTTGTTTGTTTTTTTCTACTTGTAACTTACTCTTTCTTTCTTTTCTTCCTCTCTGGTCGCAGTCAGTGTCTGCTGCGCTTTTCCTGATATGATGACTCTCCTGTTTCCCTCTTTTTCTTTCCCTTTATCTCAGCCTCATTTGGTTTCTTCTTTCTCTTTCTTTTTTCCCCCATTTCTTTTCGTGCTAGTTGTTGTTCAAAGTAAATGTTTCATTTTTGGGATGGTGCTATTTAGATATGTTGGTGCTATATGGGCTACAAAACTACGTCAGTCTCCAGAATCTGCCTGTGCCACAACGGGGCCTACATGGATATCCTATCTAATTTAAGTTTTAGCCATGTCTCTCCCCTTGGGTGTCAAGCCATTTCTTTCTTACTATATATTATTGTTCGTTTTTTTCACTTGACAAAGGCGAAAGCCGAAAATTTGTGTATTTTCTGTCTTCTCTTTAGTTTGCTTTGTATTGTTTGGGTTTTATTTCTCACGCGGGGCTTTGCAACATACAACCTTTTCTTTTTACCCAATTTTGACTTCTTTCGTACTAACACGTCAACCATTCACAATTATTAACACACTGTAATAGTCTTTTTACTCCTTGATTTTTGCTTCAGTTCACACTGCTGACTCGCAGTTGTTTACTGCCCACATTCCCATCGGCCTGAGCTCGGGTTTTTCTAGTCATGAGCACCAGAACTTAGTGTAAAACACAAAAAATAGTCCAATATGTTGAATGAAACAGACTACCACCCACCACAACCGATGCTGTCATTTCCTCTTTTTTCCGGAATGCTTTCAGATTTCTATGCTTTCCTATTTGGGTTCTTACTGACCGCTTTTCTAAGATGTTAGACTCTGAGGATCGATGTTAATGGGATAAGGAGACGGAAAATATAAAGGAGGACAAGGTAAAGAAATGAAATCAAAGTGAAAACAGGGAAAGACGAAATAACTAATTACTGGTGGAACAATAACAGGTAAACTAGGGTACAAATACGGATTTTTTTTTTTTTATTGTCAAGGCTTGCTATAAACAGGAATGAAGAATGTAAAACACCTAAAATTCCAAATACAAAGTAAATAAATACAAAAAAGGCTTGAATCTAGAGAATTCCAAAACAAAGCAGAAAAGCAGTGCGTTGAAGCATAACAGAACAGTAACGCATGGAAAGGGCATGACAATAGCAATCAAATATTTCAAAAGGAAAGTTTGAATTAAATCAATAATCTTGAGTATGAACGAGTTTTTTTCCAGGACCCTACATCTACAAATGCGAAGAGTGTCACCCGAGATTCGGACCTTTCTAATTTTTTTTTTCCATTAGCGGAGATGTGGAGGGTTCAAAGATAGTTTTAGTACGCCTCATTTCCCTCAAGGCTTATGCTCATGTCGGGTCTTTCAGGATTCTCCCTCACCCTCTCTGAGGCATTGCCATCCATGAAAGAATTACTGTCTGACATGGACCCATAGGGCGTCTTCTCCTCTCTGAAAGAGGCTAAGATCTACACCTTCATTCAAAAGCACTTATACACATATACAAAACTCTTAACAAACCTATAAAGAAACAACATTTGAGAATTTGACCAATGTGCCATATACCACCAATCTGTAATTTAGCGAGCCATTTATTATACTGTTCAGTTTCCTTATGTAAATTTGCCAGGTCTCCAGAATAACGAAGATGACTTTACAGTATGTACATTGTCATGCAAAGCGGCTTTTGTAAATTTTACCAAGTGATCAAATTTAGACGGAACTATTGAATTCTATTAGAGAAAAATGTAGATGATAAAGTTCTGAATACCAAACATAAATAAAGTGCCCTAATACAAAATAGTGAAAGGCTCAAATTGGCCGTTATCGTACCGATTCTCTCCTTACTTGCCGATGCCTGTGAGTGTCCTTTTGTATCTATGCCCCATTTTTTTGTGTCTTTCTGACTTGTTTCGAAGACCCTTTCGTTTTCTCTTGTCATTCTCCATTTTCTACCTTTTACTTTTACTCAGCTTATATCCTCTTGTATAGTCCCACTCGTGTGCCTTTCCATTCTTATCAGTAACCCATTGCCATTCCCATCATTTATCCCTAATGACCTGTTTACCCCTTTTCAGCTCTTCCCATCATACTTCTTTTTTATTGTTTATTAATGTTATTATTCACCTCACAAGTCTCTTATTCATAAGGATCGTTTTCCTTATCTTCCGTACTCAATGTTCTTGTGCCTTTGTAGGCCTATTCATTTTGATACTCTCATACATGTTTAATAGGTGATTGGTGCTCGCTTCTGGAAAGATCTCCGTCTGTCTTAAAGTTCTGTTATAGTCAACAGTCTTTGTTGGTTCTTAGTACAATGTGACCGTTATTGTGAAGACTTGCTTTCTCCAAACTAAAAAAAAAAAACAACAACAAAAAACATTCAAATTCACAGGGTTTTTTTTTTTGTTGCCTGGCTGTCTATGGTTTAAAGTCCGTAGAAATCGTAGACAGCACCTACCTCAAAATAACAGAAGCAAAATAATTTACATGACTCTACTGTTGTGTTGGACCTTATCAACACCGCTACATCAGATCAGCTAATGAATTAGTGGAAACTAGCTGTGGTCCCCGGCCCTGCCCGTGATAAATGGGTTTGAATATTGGTTTCAGTTCTGGGTGGTTATTACGGACCTGCTTCATCTGGCCTGTTCCTATTTGTTTATTTTATTTTTGTTTGTTTGTTTTTAAATAAGTCTTACTGCTCTGCCTTTGTGAGATGACACCCTGCGCATGCCGTACAACAGCATGATTTGCGCACGGGTTAGTGTGTTTGATAGTGAACACATGGCAGGAAGTGATAACGAAATCTTAAAATGGCGAGCCATGACTCGAAACAGATCTAAATGATGGCGAAACAATAAATTTCCAATAAAAAAAAAACTACACCGATTTGAGACTTCTAAGTTCTATTAAAAACTGTGCACCCTTACAATCCATTCTGATGCACCATATAAAATTTGATGTCTGAGCGTTGAGTGGTTCAAAAGCCTTTTGCACGAAAAATCTCAAGTCCACAAATATAATAGTAGTATAGATTCCAACACATTAACCATGGGTGCGTGGATGTTCCCTGCTGTCGTGTGTATGTATGTGTGCGTGTGTGAGGTGGACTAGGTGGAGGAGGGGATGGGGCGTGAGTGTGCATGTGGGTGTGTGTGTGTGTTAGCTTTGTTATTTCCTGGTTGCTCTGGAAACTGCCCGGGTCATATTTTAAATGAAAGCTGCCGGACCGAAGCCTAGATAGCTTTTGACAGCAAGCCAGTACCTTTCAATAGTAATTAAATAGAATAAAATTGATAATAATTTATAAAATAATGTGACACAAATTCTTTTTTCTTTTCTCTAGTGATCGCTGATCTCACGTCAAAACAGCACTCGTGTGTGGTCTTTCAAAGGAATAAGCTAAACCAACCGAGGGAGTTTTATGTTATCATAATATTTTGCTGAGTCGATACTGTACCAGCGAAGATCATATGAATTAGTTGAGATCAGTTCACTTGGGGCTTCGATCTTGGGGACATAGAAACTAATATTAGTGTTAGTAATTGACTAATGGTGTGTTTTTTGTTGTTGTTGTTGTTGTTGTTTGTTTGTTTGTTTGCTTGTTTGTTCGTTTTGTTCTGTTTTTAACTTCATCATTATGATCATTTTCTTTGGTCAGATTATTCCAGACCAGTCTTTGTGCAGTTGTGGTCTTAACGTTCTGAACCTGCCGCCAGCCCCGTTGATTTCCTTCCCCGATGGGCGTTTTAAAGAATATCAACCTTCGTTTACATTGCTATTTTTAATTTCCCTAGCATTTTTTTTTTTTTACATCGTCTGGTTCGATTGCACAGACTTAATAAAACTGACAGGACGCGTGATTTTTTTTTTTTTTTCGAGCTTTAGCAAATTCAGGAGCGGGGCAGCAACACACACCCAAACACAGGCCATCAGTTAATAGATTTCTCGTCCTATCGAACACTGCCATGGGTGCTACAATCTCTGGAATGTGCCTGATATGACTTTGAACGTCATCGAAAATCCCTGGGATGTGTTGGAGCTGTCCTGTGTTTGGGGGTGTGTTGCTGCCTTGCTCCTGAATTTGCTAAAGCTCGTATGGTAAAAAAAATCACGCTCACGGGACACCATGGGTCAAGGCAATTAAGCAACGGAGATTCAATCAAAATTGTTACGCCCAAAACTGGCATAAAAGTGAAAGAGACTCCGTACTTTCACAACACCGACATGTCCATCATTTAGCCATCAAGATATTGTTCCCTGAAATAAAATAAAAAAAACTCAACCTCATTAATTGCCGCTGGTTATGAACCACTGAGTTATAGCAGTAAGATTTTGGATCAATACCATTCATTACGGTTTTTCCAACTTCTGAGCAGAAAGATGCGCATATAATTTTCAAAGCTTAACTTTGGTACTTCGGAGACCATGGTGGCCATTTAGTTCTATCTTTGTCACAGGGCCTGACATAACGTCTTTCCACAACTTTTGAAGAACCTGGTTCGACCTTTATGTCTACAGTAAAGTTTCACCTTTTTTTTTTACTTGATAAATGATTCCAATTGCCACAACGCACTTTTTCTGCCATGGAGCAGAAAAAGGCAGTAAACGTGACAATCTGATATTATATGCCTTTGAATTCTTGCGCCTCGTTATTGGTGATCCGAATCACTGAGTACTGAGCGGCCCTTGACCATTCCATTACCAAAGAGATTTTGGGGGGGGGGGGGGGGGACGAATTTGTGCATACACTCACAAAACCTTCATGATTACATTATTACACGTGAAAGAAGCGATAATGAGTTCTTAATTAAAGAAACCAACAAAAAAAGAAGTTTTGTTTTTCTTTCTTATATTTTTAAATGGTGGCTAATTAGAAGCGGCAAATAAAGAGGAGTAATAATAAATTACTGTATCGTCGTCGCAATTTCCCGGCCGTGAGAAAGGCTTTCTGGTATCAACGAGAGGCTAATTATCCAGTGTGGCAACGTTTGTTTCACAGTTCCACTAGAAGGGTGATTTACCACCCAACTGTGCTGATTATCAGAAAGTTTGTATAATGGGACTATATCTCATTTCAGTGATTATTCTCCCGCCGCTGTTGCCGCTGTCACGAACCATTAGCATGTGGACGGTGCCAGATTTGACTCGCTATTATCGTCACTTTTTTCAGAGCGCCAGACAGCTCTAACGAGCTTCCTCATCGATCATTGATATGGTGTGACAGCGAGAAACGACGGTAGAGATCGCAATTTATGGCCTGGGCATACCATTATATCATTATTAATATATCACATTCAATAAGGGCAAACCATTAACTTCCTCCTCCCACATTTCTTTTTTCCTAAGTTTTTGTTTTTTTCAGTTTTTCTCGATGGTGTTTTTTGTTTCTCATAAAACGAAAAACAAAACTACTCTTAAGTTGAAACTCGGCAAATGTGGCCCATTAAATGGGCTATCAAACGAATGATACCTGCATAAAATATAACATGCCATTAGTGATGAACCTAAACACGGCGAGAGACGTTTAAAAAAAGCAATCAGCAAATAACGCGCAAACACTCACCTATTTTCTTCTTATAATTTTGTAAAATAATCTGCGGTATTCTTTTCCCGGCTATTTTCTCCAAATAACCTTTTTCTTTCATTTTTTTTTTTTTTTTTTTATTTCCTTTGTGCCGGGTGAAATCAGTGCAAACAAACCACATTAATTTTCACGACTGGGGAGATATGCCCTGGTAATAAGAACCTCATGAAAAACAAATAGGGTCGTGCACATAATATTGATCTCTCCAGTACAATGGCAGACGCCAATACTCCAGGGAGACCTGAGTCAAAATGGATGTGAGCAGGTACGTTAACAGTGATAAACAGCAGTCGGAGATCTACTTACTCACTGCCAACATTACAGTTAGATAGAGAAACAAACAATAAAACAAACAAAAAAAGCATGAACATTAAAGAGAGCATAATACTAAGCCCAGAACATCGCAGTCAGTCGCTGCAAGCGAGATGTACACCTCAGAAATAGTGGCAGACGCTGATTGTGTCCGAACAGGCTTAATATGACAGGGCCTTCCCGAATTTATGAAGAAAATCTAGGAAGTTATGCCGTGCACCTCTTGTTTGCCAGCAGCTGACATGCGGTTCTGGGCTTAGTGTGATAAAAAAAAAAATTTTGATATCCCATTAAGCTTAGGCGTACACTAGCAGAAATAGAAATGGTCGAGTATTTGGAAGCTGGCGTCATGACATAAGTTCCGATGAGAAATACACCAGGCTGGCTAGTATGCGGCACCTTATTAAAAGTCAATGTCGTGACGTCACTATACAAAGTGGTCGACCAATCAAAATCGGCCTGTGCGTGCTGGGGCTTGAATTTCAATGAGATCCATAAGGTAGAATGCGTATATTTCACTTTACTTCCGGGTCCGCCATCTTGTTTGGCTAGACCTGTCCACAACAATGGAGGAATGCAATGTAGAAGTCGCTAAAGTAAGCCATTTGGACCCAGTCAGTCGGGCCAGGTACGAAGAAAAAATTGCAAAAGTAAAAGGACTCGATCCTTATAGCATCCCTGACACCTGCTGGACCCAGAAAGACTTTCCGGCGGTCACATTTCCAGACATTGTGGCCTATCTAGTGTGCACCACGAGTTTTTACGCTGCTAAGCAGTTCAAGGTAGGTTAATCCATTTTTTTATCGTTTGATTTTGGTATTAGATTGTACACACACTAGGGCCTACTGTTAATGCTGGTATAATCAATTATGAAATGTGCTTTGTTTGAGTGTTTTATTTTATTAGGCCTAATGATTTAATCCTGTGACTAAACTGATGACAGATCTAGATCTAGATCTAAGCCTGTGTGTGACTGTGAGTGTAATTTTAATTACAAAAACTCGCATTTTAGATAGCAGGCAGCTAGACACCACGAGACAGATCTAGATATAGATCTAAGTCTAGATCTAATGGTGATTTCACATTTCATCACTTGAAATTCACCCTCTCATCTTTGCTGTAGATCATAATCAGTGTGTTATAATTTCTAAAATTATGATGTCATATTTTCATCACCCACCAAGGCCCACTCTCCCATACTGCTACAGAAGCAGTTTATCATCACCGTGATATAGATTTATGTCTAATTATCAGTTCATATCTCATCACGCGGATGTAAGCCTAAGCAGTATTTCACCTTCGAATCATGAGTGGGCTACAGGGTTAACCTAGATCTAGAGTCTAGATCGTTAGATCTGCTTAAACCAATTGGCTTAAACGCAACCTGACAGAAAAGTATTCGATTTAACTACGACTTTATTGAGTCACTGATTTTGTTGTGTAGTGCATAGTGTCACTGTCAGGTGCTGAAGCACATTTTGATCAATTACATCTCAAGTCTCTCTAGAATTTCAGAATGTCATGTCCATCTGTGTTCACAAAACAATCTGTCATATGACATGAAAATAGGCCTAATAATTCGCCCTGGCAGTGGATCATTTATGTCATGATAGTTAACAATTTTGAAAATGACATCGCTTATTTAGTTGTGCAATTCGAAGCAGCCCACTATCTCATTGTTGACTGAAGTCTTCCTGATCGAGATACATGTCGATTAACGAAATAACAAAACATGGAGCCTAATTTTCAATTTCTTTTTGTTTATATTTAGAATGTGGTGTGTTTTTATTCTTTGACTTATTTTGTTTTCTGCCATCAAAGTGATGCTGGAAAGTACTGTATGGGAGACGGCATGTATATTAGTCTCAGCTAAAAATGTTATGCCATAAAGGACAGCAGAATAGAGCTCTCTAACAAATAATTGATCTGATTTCAACTAAATTATTTTGTTCTCCACAGGCATTCAAGAGTCTGAGTGCGTACAACCAGACATGGGCTACAATGGTTGGGTGCAGAAAGTACGATGGCATAAGCCTCCAGGATGTGAACTGAGCATCGTTAAACAGAAGTGAGTTTAATGGATATTTATTATTACATACAATAGTAATACTAATATATTATACATTACAGTGTGTGAGAGTGTTTTGTATGTATTTTCCACCCATAATGATAGTTATGATAAATGATAATTGACTCCTGAGGTGTCCACTATTGAAGAGGTCATTTAGTTGGCAGATTCTTATTATGCCAAAAAAATGTATTGTTATAGAAATTATTTATTGTTGAATGATTATCCTCTGCTGATGATTTCAAGTGATAGTATGCCTTTCCAATTGTATCATTTTATAAAAACTTTGGTAACACAACAGAATCGAACTATGAATCAGTGCTTCTCTTTTTATTAGTTGTCATTCACTAATAAAGGCCATCATTATAAAAGACATACTATTCAGACTGAAGCTACAAATTAGTATAATATGCAAAACAAATGATACAGCATATAAGTTATGAGCAGACATTAGACATATCTTTGTTCAACAATGCACAATATAGACACATGAAAAATGTCACAGTATTTCCTGTGCAGTATTCATTTTAATATGCCCTAGCCACCATTTAACTACCAACAAACTGTGTGGAAAAGACATGAACATTCATTTGGCAAATTCTGAAATAATATTAACCACATTTAGTTATCTTAAAATACTAATATGAAACCCATTCGTATGGACAGTGTCAAATGGTTTAGTTGTGAAAAATCTGAGTTTACGAAGCAGGGCAGAAACACTGAAACATAGTACCAGGATGACTTGCCTGCATTTTTCAACAACATAAGAAGAGTACTCATTGAAAAAGGAAAACTGCACAGAGTGTTAATATCTCCTAAAGGGATAAACATGTGACAAATGATACTTAATGAACCATAATGCAGACTTATGCATGTATTCCAAGTGACTTGTTCATTTATTTATGAAAATTTTATGGTTTGAAAAAGGCCTTGGCATTGTTCTCTTCACAGGTTCTGCACTCCCAAAGGCTCAGCTAGAAGCCACTTTTGCCATGGGTCATGGTGCTGGATGATGGTACAGTGGGGGCAGCACATTGTACATGCATGGCAGGTCTCGCAGAGGCTTGCACACATGTTGCATCTTTACTATTTTACCTGGAGGCTGCAAACAGAGTGATGGAAACGCCCACAGTTACAGGCAAGGCAGCCTTTCAGCTGTGGTGGCCATCTCTTGAAGGTTTCCCTCAGAATTGGGAACTTCGTCCTGTGGAAATAAATATTGTGACTTTCAGTTTAATGCCAGTGAATCAACAATATTCAGTTTGTACTACATCTTGGTCTGAACAGGAAAATGACATTATTCATGTATTGTATGCAATGACTTAAGTCTGTAGCATTTGTGAAGCATGTTTGTGATATGAAGAAACTCTTTTCATGTCTTGTGCTAAAGACCAAGTAATGCTTGCTTCTTTTACTCACAATGAGTAATGCGAGGTCTTTGATGCTATTCATTTCCTACAGTAAAATTTGAACAAGCCTATGTTGTCTTTGCGGTTAAGGTCAAGTAATTTACTGATTATTTTCACTGCTGAATGAGTGCTGCCCTTCCATAACACTTTTGAAGTCAATAAAATAAATGTCCAACTAAAATGTTTTGCTTTGTTTCTAATTTTTTTTTTTTGCATGTTACTATGCGCTGTCCTGTCCCAAAATGTTATGATCTTGATTAAGTATTTAATGAGCTCTGTTTCAGATTATGTAATCTGAAATATTGCAGAAATTTATGGTGTCACAACAGTTTCTACATCTTAGCTCATCATTTAAACACAAAGTTGATTTGTATTTTCAGTCTCAAGGAAAAATCATCAATGACCTGTATTGTCTATAGAATAGGACTAAAAGAGCTGAATAAAAGCAAAGAGAAGTAGTTGTTCTCTCACATCAGTTTGCAAGGTGGAAAGTCCCAAGTCCAGGAGCGCATTTGCTGCCTCTACATCTGCCTTCCGCTTCTTCCTCTTTTGCAGCCGGGCATGGACTTCCACTTGCTTGCTGTCTTCCACCCCATAACCTAACTTTCTGCTAGGTATCCAGTCAGGATCAGTCTCTAGGTATAAGTAGGCTGGCTTTCCTGTTATAAAGTGAAAAAGAAGTTGCACGACTTATTTGGTTTTTGGGGGACATAAATGTTTTCTAAGAAGAACATTTTCAATAACCATACTTTAACATGTTTCAGAGAGACAACAAATTGAAAACAAAAAGCCACCTTTCCTGTACATGTATTCGAATACGATTTTAAAAAATATGTTCAGCATGATTGTGTAATTTATGAGTACAGTGGTGTTTGTACAAGATGTTTTATGTTACTGTACCTCACAAATCTATATTTATCTATTATTTTCACATACAGTGAAAGATTGTAAGATTCCTCTTATTCAACCAAATCTGCTGTTTTTCTACCATGCTGATGTGCTGGTTTCCTGTACAGCCATATACCCTGTATAGTACTTTGCTAGCCAGTATTGCATTGGTTGGGAAAATACCCCATTACATCTCTGAATTTTCAAATAACAACAAAAGCAATCGAACAAAATGTGTATACAAATAAATGACACTGACCTGACACCCCCCCCCCCCACACACACACACACATCCCTTAATTTGCACATTTCAGTAAATGCAGGACATGTCACCTCAAGTTGCCAAAGAGTGAGATTGAAATTTTCAGTTCACACTGATCTAGATCATTAAAGTTTGATTTACATATTTTTTACTAATAACTGAACCGTTCTAATTTATAAAAGAGGTCGTCTGGAGCAAATTAACAATGATCAGTTTCCCACATAATCCATTTGGCATTTTTTGCAACTAAGTATATTAATATATTATATTGTAAACAAATGCTCAATGCTATGCAGATCAAGAACTGTAATTATTTGAAATGAATATTCTCTGGTTCCACATATTAGCAGTTATCTTTGTGTTCTATTAGTATTACTGTTCTGTGACCGCAATCTCAACTTGTATCACCCACAGTAATGGGGGAATTCCCCCAACCTATCTGTGGCAGCTCAGTTTTGCCATATAATTTTAACGTAAAATTTTATCAAATTAAATTACAGTGTATCATTAACCAACAGTAATCTGAAAGGACAACATGTTGAACTTGTTTAAAATGGATGAAATCAGGCCTACTAGATCTAGGATCTTGATCAGTGCAGTTCAGAAGGATTTTACTGAATCCGCTTACCTCCAGAAAACACACTAACGAGGAGGCTAGGATGCTCTTAATGATTCAACTTGAAAGAAATTCACAACTAACCCAGTCCCAAAACCTGCTACCGAACTGCCTGGTCCTAACCGTTAATTCTGTCAAGAATCAGCAAAGCCAGCTCTGCATTTGGCAGGCTTCGAAAGAGAGTGTGGGATGTTGCCGGCATTCGCACAGACACTAAGCTGAAAGTGTACAATGCTGTCGTCCTTCCCACCCTACTCTATGGGGCTGAAACCTGGACAGTGTACCAATCGCATGCCAGAAAACTAAATCACTTTCATCTGGCCTGCCTTAGAAAGATCCTAAGGATCAAATGGCAGGATAAAATTCCAGACACTGAGGTCCTCAATCGTGCCAAGGAATTGAGCATCTTCTGCCACCTGAAAAAAATTCAGCTACGTTGGGCAGGACATGTTGTCAGAATGCCCGACTCCAGACTCCCTAAGCACATCTTCTTCTCTGAGCTCTCCAATGGAACGAGGAATGTTGGGGCCCCAAAGAGACGTTACAAAGACACTCTCAAGCAATCACTGAAGGCCTTTGCCATTGATGTGAGTGAGTGGGAAAATCTCTCGCTTGATCGTGCAAATTGGAGGGCGGCCCTTACCAGAGGCAGCAAAGCATGGGAAGCTGACAGAGTCCAGCAGGCTATCAAAAAAAGAGAACGGCGCAAGAAAAGGCCCAGTGGTACAGAATCAACGGAGCACTCTTGTCACTTATGCGGAAGGGTCTTCAGGGCAAAAATAGGACTTATCAGTCACATGAGAAGCCATAAGTCATGAAAGAACAGTCTTTCCATTTTGTCCTCTGTGTCCTTTAGTTCTCTTTATTGTCTATGTGTTGAAATTCTCAACAATTTCTGTTCTTTATTCCTCTGGTGTTGTTAAGGTCATCATCATACCTGATGGACGAACTATTATTATTATTATTAGTGTCAGACACCTACCTTCACTCGGATATAGTATATTGCTAGAGCCCTAATCCTCCAGACCTAATCTAGATCTAGGCTAGATCTAGATCTATCTGGCCTGCAATATCGTGCAATACATGTAGCCTATGGAGATCTAGATCTAGCTCTCCTGCGACGAAAATAACAGGCTTAGTTTTATCACATTATTCAATTAAGATGTAAACTGATGATTACCTGAGACGAAGTGCTCGGCACAAACAAAATGGTGCGGCTTCAGTGTTTTGGAGTCAATTCCCTTTCTGTTCACTGCCTTCAACCACAGACGACGTCGACGTTCCGTTAATTCTGCCACTTCCTTTCCCTCCTTAACACGGACGCTAGGGAATCTGAACATCTTACAGCCACCCTTTCCACCCTTGTTGCTGCAACCAACAACGATGCATTTCGCTGGCATTGTAACTGTTTTAATATCCAAGTGGAATTCGTCACGCCTCGCACTCAATTGAATGGACTCCACTGGCCAAACAACATGGCGGAAAACCAAAACGAAACTACTCTGTGACGTCATGCGCATTCTACCTTATGATCTCATCGAAACGCATTGTCGTGACATCACCATTTTGCATTGACGGCGGATCAAAATTGATTGGTGCGCACTTAAGCTAATTGTCCCGCACATTTACGCATTAAAAAAAAAAAATTCTTCTCATCAAACTTCATGCATATCCGAAAAAGGCACTATGCCTGCGGATCCATGAAAGAATTATTTATAGACGTGGACCTGCAACGCATCATGTCCTTTCTGATAGAGGCTAAGATCTACAACTTGATTTAATAACTTTTATACTCGTCTACAAAACTTTTTCTAGATCGAAACAAAACAACTTTTATAGGGTTTTACTGATGTGTTAAAATTATATGAATGTATTTTATGTTAAACTTGACAGCTCTGAATACGAAATATAAGTAAAGAAAATGTATTCAAATAGACCGTGAAGGGCGCAAAGTGGCCGTTATTGTGCCGCCGCGACGTAAAACGCAAACTCAAACTCAAAGGCACCTCATAAGATGCCGAAGTGCACATCTATAATTATAAACAGCTGATCACGAGTACAGTATGTAAGAGCCACAGACTAATAAATTAACCAGACTGGAAACACGAGCTTCGGGCTGTGTCGTTTTTTACGGAATTTCCCGAGCGACGACTGTATAACCAACATGGCCGCCGCTCGGGAAATTCCTATTCTAGTTCTATCTGCAATAGAAATTTCTTTTCATTTGTCAAGATTGGTTGTACATGTATTAATTTCTTGGTGCGGAACCAAACTTCCGCGTTCAGTAGGCGCGTCAAAATGGTGTCATTCAAAACTGTAGCTATGCTGAAGCGTCGGTCGCTACCTTAAACCTAATATGGCGGATGGTTCATGGCCTTTCGCTGTTTTGTGACGTCACACAATGGGATCATCCAGTCTGGTTAATTTATTAGTCTGTGGTAAGAGCTGCGTTTGAGACACGAATTCTGTGAGTTACATACTTCATCTACTTATCTACTGTGTTTTTGTTCAGGTTCAGCATTTGATAAAGCCAGATCACTAAAACAATTTAGATCTAAACCTTTGAAAAGGAAAGTATACAAGGTATTAAAAAACTTCCACATTTTCACACTACCGAGCAAAAGTGTGGCCCAAGTTAGTGTCCTAAATGTGAGCCTGGCGCAAAACTAGCCAGCAACTACAATAGAATACGACTCCATGACTATTATTGTTATATTCTCATTACAACTTTAGCATCAAAACTATTACCTCAACAGGTAAAGAAAATGACTAATAACCATCATAAATGGTTAAGGTCTTCAGAATTTCTTTTGGCACCCGAATGCCGACGACATTTATGAAGACATTTCTTCTTATTCAGAAAACAATTGCAGATCTCTTGATCACGCCTAAGCCAAACATATGAATCTAAATAATAAAGAGTTTACTCTCCTTACCAGACAAGGGCACTGGGTTTGGTCAAACCAAATTTAATGTTAACGTTGTATAAAATTATTATTGTGTCTTTCCTCCACCCCTGTATGACTATCTTGATCTCTCGGAATCTTTTTGATTTTTTTTTTTTTTTCACAAAATGGTTTTCTTATACAGTCCTTATTCCATCGTGGTGAGGCTTCCAGCAATATTTTCATTCGTCTTCCGATTCTGTGTAATTGATGGCTGGAAAATGATGGATTTGCGTGGGCATGCCAAATCGATGAAACTATCGATATATTTTTGTGCAGTTTTTTTTTTTTTTTAATGTTTTACGGTCGCATTTTTATCAGGCGAATGCTGAACTGCTTCTGATGATTTAAATATTAAGGTCACGGCACAGAAAATGTCCTTTTCTAAAAATAAATGTTCTTAATGTGGCGCTTTAACAGCGACAGTGAGTATTGTCTCTTACCCTGTTTAATGCTCTTAGGAATTGGTTTTGCTATCCATTCGTAGTATGTTTGTTATAAATGGAGAGCGTTGTTGTTCGTTATTTTTTTTAATTTTGTGTAATGAAACGGTAAAATTCCACCTTTAAGGCCCACTTCTATGGTTCGTGGTTTGACGTTTTTTTACATAAGTATTGCGGACTGAAATTGCAAGTACAAAGACAGGCATAGTTTTAAAATACGCGTCCGTCCATTTTTACTGTGGCCATGTCCATGGGGGCATGTTGATAATTGCATCATGGAAATAAAAAAAATGCGCACGACTTCTGCAAGACGCATGCGTGAAAAAAAAAAATGTATGTACGTAAAAAAAAAAAATTGGTTTCGAGGAAAGTGGCCTTAAGAACTTAGAGATGTGGGATCATGATCAGCAAACTGTACACAGTAAATAAAGTGTTCTTCTATTCGGCAAGGTTCTTATCAAATCAAAGAAGACTTCTCGTAAACATGCCGTCTCAAAAGGCAACGCCAGTGAGAGCCACCTGGTATTTCTTCATTCCTTTTTTACCACTATCTCTCTCTCTCTCTCTCTCTCTCTCTGTTCGTCGTCCTTCCCATACTTTACCACAATCTTGAAATCTGTTCTTGTGAAAAGAAAACAACGATAAAACGACTCCAGCTCCGTACGCGACCTGAGACCGATGGTGATGATAAGCACTTCTTTAGCAAGGCATGGGGCAGCCTGAAATAGACCGGCTCTGACTCTCTTCCTTAGTTTTTCATGTTAGTTGGCGCTGTGGGAGACTTTGTTTTAATGATGAGAAAGGTGACCAATTATTGATAAAGACCTGGGGTTTTGTTATTGTTTTTTGCATGTGGGATAGTTTTCAAATAGAAAAAATGTCCCTATGGAACAGAGTGATATAAAGGGGAAACTGTTATAATGAATAAAATTGCTTCATCCACTTTTCAAAACGGACAGGCAACAATGAAGTAAACCAAATGATTGCCCGAAGTTAGTGAACAGCCTGCAGTAAGCACGGGAAATCAGAATGGCGTCTGAAGGTGCCACATTGTTTGAGTTTTGAGTCTGAGTTTGGGTTCTATGGCGCGCTGGCACGGTATAGGGTAATGGCTACTTTGCGCTTTTCAGGGTCTTTCTTAATCTTAGGTACCCTATTCAGAGCTTTAACAATTTTAATTTTCACAAGTAGATACAAATAGTTTCGTTACAACATTATTGCACGGTAACATTCTCAGTATACAGTCAGACCCGAGACACAGAATACAGAGACGGACCATTCCTTCTTTCATTGTCTGTCCACAACTTGAGCGCGTATAAATACTCACAGAACTCCACGGTACTAGTCTTTTTCTTTCAATTATGAAAGGGTGTGGTGCTAATTGTTACATTGTTGACATGGATCATACGCGCGCAAGTCGACAGACGGAATTTTGCAATTTGAACCGACTCGGTATCCTGTGTCTCGGTCAGACATTCTCTGATAATATAATGCTAGCTCACAAAATGCCACCGTCAGACATAATTGTCAACGATAATCACCTTAATCTTAGTCAACCAAGCCGACCTTTGTTATTTTCTCTCTGCCAATTTGTTCAGTCCCTAGACACTGCGACAATAGTTTTCATCCATCGATCACTGTCACCTAGACGACAGCATGAGAGATAATTATTACTGAACAAAATCATCACAATTAAATCCAGGACCAGCATTGAATATGGAGGTAAGGGGACAATTTTGCATTGCTCAGTGCAATTCATATTTGTATTTGTATACGCCTTTAATCCCATTTCGGAAATTTGCCTTTGTGTCATTGCAGCCCAGTTACAACTGGAGCAGATACGTCGTCGCCACAGTGCAGCGCCGGTCGCTGTTTTTGGTGTTGTTGTTGTTGTTGTTTTTGGGGGGGGGGGGTTGAAGATGATGGGCGAGGAGGAGGAGGGAGTGGTAGGGATAAACTGTATTTAATTTTGCCCGGGCAACGGCCTCTTGGGCCTGCTCTTTTCGATTTCCAACTGCCAAGGTATCTTTAACGTGCGCAACGTGCAAACTGGCCCTCCGAATTTTTCGTCCTTATCCGAGAAGACTAGGCCGCTCGATTCTACCCCCCCCCCCCCCCATAGGATCAGGGTCAGGAAACTGAGAAAAATCCCTAATTCCCATCATGCCTGCATTGATCGAGATTTCACCTTGTACCTTCGGCATGAGAGGCCAGCAACTTGCTTCTAGACCACGGTGTCCACCTATAAATGTTAATACTGGCTTGATGGAGATGAAACGAACAAAGTGGGGAACGAATGAATAACGTACGAGAGGAGTGGAGAAAGCGAGCGAAAGGGCGAGAAGGAAATTGAAAAGGGAGAAGAACTAGCAAACGTGAGAGAAATGAAGAAGGGCGGGGAGGAAGGAAGAAAGAGGGCGAAAGGGAGCTGAGATATTTATTCTTATCACGAGCTAACTCACCTGCAAAATAGTATTACAAAGCATTGAAGGGACTGTTGGTTTTCCCGGCTGTCTGATAAATTATATAACCGTTAATCCAGTACACTGTATTCTCTTGATGCTGGGAGAAGACAATGGACTTGCATCATTTACAAGTTTTATAATAGTTGCATGTAAGGCAATTGCGGAATCGTAAACACACAAAGGGTGCACCTTTGACGAGGAGATACCGAACGCACATCCTTCTTCTGGGCTAAAAATATTTAATGATAAATTTGTATTTCCAATATACCCGTGAATTTCACCCTGAACCAAAAGTAATCCAGTAATTGAAATAAGTAAGGTCATTTTTTCAGTTGTTCTTGATGTTGTTTTTGGTTGTAACAAGCTGTTATTATACATTCTGGGTGTGTCATCAAAAAATATTTTTTTATCACAATCATGATTTTAGCGTTTCTTTTTTTCGTTGTTTGGCTTAGATAATTTAGTAGTGACAGCTTTTGTTGTTGTTCTTATTTCAAACATGCAGCAGTCCTATGCTGCTATTTTACAGACATCTGTGCACCTATAACAATGACTGAAAAGGTACTGTTTCTCATTCTCTCCATATCTATTATATATTTCAGTAACTTGCAACCTTTGGCATGACTAACTGACCAAAGTATACACTCTTCAGGCCTTAAATTTGGCAGGAAGGTGGCAATTGAGATAAGGAAGATGATGGTTACAATTAGAAGTTGTTTACTTCAAGCATGTATTTTTAAGAAATAACAATGTTTATTGCTATGTAACATCTGTATTTTTGCATGTTTGTTTCGTAATATTACAGTACCGTCCATGTCATAAAAAGTGACCGTATCAAGCGTTCAGTTTGGTGCGTAGTGTTCTGGTGCGCATGAGTTCTGAAGCAAGAATGTATTTTATTACATTTATTATATGAGAGAGAGAGAGAGAGGAAGGGGGAATCATATGATTGTTTATTCCGGGCAATGCCCGGTAGGTCATCTAGTATATATATATTTGACATTGATTATCAATTGCAAAAATCATTTACGGTCAGAGATTTTTCTGATCTTACTGAAATACTATTTTCTCCGCATCCTCGACCACAAAACCTCCTATAGATCAGCTCCGAAGTTCCAACGACGTAGATCTCGTAAGAGAAATGTCAGCAGCTTGTGAAATGAGACACGAAAAACAAGGACATGATCAGTAAGAGGATACCTTTGATAAGCCTTCTGTGTCTGGAGAAGCCGAGGTGGTATCCAAGACACAGTATAACGGTATATAATATACGCCTTGGGTGGTATATCAGTATTCATAATATCTGAGTATCAAACAAGACTCAGGGAATGGTCAGAAATTTTATTCCAGAAATTTGATATTAATTGGGGTTCATGCTTGACATCCAGTAATCTTTGGATCGATCAAGTCTCTACATTGATAACTGTCAAAGATGAGCTGGATTAATGTCTAGAAATGGTAAGGAACTGTGAAAAAGGGTGTCTTATCAATACGCCAACTCAGGAATATTTCAAGTCCACGTGCACAATTTATGTTCTTTAACAGGAGAATTCGGTGCTACTGATGTTGTTTTCTTTGCATATGTTTTCATTTCTGGCTGCTCATCCCCGTTCTGATGAAGATCGCATGCACTGACCATTCATTTGTTTTAATCTTCAGAGATGGTTTTACAACTCAGAATGAGGGTGGGAACAGTTGAGCTCATGTGCACATTCCACTATATTTTTAAATGGCGTGTGCGCATTTCTCTCGTTTAACTACGTGTTCATTTTAATTTGCCAATTGCCCGGCACCGTATCAAACATCCTATCTGCCAGCTTTCCATATTGTCCTATGGCAGTTAAATGTCTAGATAGGAAACAAAAGTATGTTGTAAATGAGTGGATAGCCACTTGAGTCTGCTTGTTGTATGACAACCATCTGCTGGTTAAGGTCTATACGACTCACTGTTAGCAATGTGAGCACTCACGATAACACACATTCAATCTTCAGCCAACACTTTCACACAGAGCACTACCTGTCGTAAAGCGTTTGAACATTTCCGACAGAGGTCTCGTGAATGCCATGTACGAGTACATGTCATTGGCCTTTCTCGTCACGCTAGCACTGTGGGTACGTTCGTTATGTACGAAACACAGCAATGGTGCCCTTCCATTGGTTGTCCTTGATGTCTGTAAAATAGGCTATTGACACGTCACTGCTCTACGATAATGACACATACCAGACTTATGCCAAAAGGGCAACTGACGGTTCATTGCATCTCTGGCCATCAGATAATACTATACAAAAATAAATGCGCCAGCAGGAAACTGAAATAATCCAATCGAATCATAATGGCATAGGTCACCAAATGGCAGGAAAAGAATCCGTTTTTAACTTAATATCTCAAAAGTGTCCAAATGACTTATGTCATTAGTGTAGAACAGTGACATCTTTTCCCAGTAAATGAATGTTTTCAGGGATCTTTGTTTCTGTCTACCATATGCATAATTATTTCCTTTGTAGGCTTTGACTGCGTATCGAGAATGGTTTAATGTTAACTGCATCACTTCATTAAAGGCTATAGTTCAAAGACTGCAGAACACGAGCTACAACATGTCTATGAATTGGCAGAGCGTCTGTTTTTCCCTTTCAAACCCTTTCTGGTGAAATTCTAAGAAGCAAAGAGACAATGGATTTCAAATATCACAATAGGTATCCATTATTCAGCTGGCTAAAGTTAACGTTATCCAGGTCCATAAGGAAGCTGAACAAACTAGGTAAGACAAGGCTTTAAATATGTTGTAGGTCTAAGAGTTATCATCAGTGGTAATATAATATTTACCTGAGATATTGCAAGTTTCAGATAGAGTTGGGGTTTTTGTGTTGTTGTTTTTCGCTCTTTGTATTCTCGTTTGCGGGAATGAACAAGTAAACAATTAAAGTATTCCGCTAGAGATACAGTATATTCAGCTACCAGTTTCAGATCTGTTCTTCAAGAACTTTAAGATGCTGTTGTGTGCAGGCTATGCACAGTATTTTTATAACATGGCATTTGAATTATTTGAATTACGTTATGTTTACTGTCTAAAATGCCTTTCTTAGAACGGTGATCACGTAGTCACAACGAAATTTCCAGTCATACTTTTCCGTTCTGCTCGACGAAAATGTGTCTCTTATTGGCCACTCAAAAAGATAGTAATATACAATATTAAAGACTACACGTTGTCCCAAATGGATGTGCCCACGTAACTTATCGACAAAAATTGAAGTAGTTCACAAAGTTTCATAACTTTCGGCCTCGAGTTGACAATGTTTTAGGTGCTTACCTGTTCACCCGCTAGTCCCATTATACAAACTAGCCTACCCGGGCAAGAAGTCTTTCAAATTTTCCTTGTATCAAACCCAGCTAGATCTAGGTCCCATTAATAACGACACTTGGATTCGATGCAGAGACTAATGACTAATAGGTCATTAATGCCTTGCAGGATACACAGAAATGATAAGATTTGAGTTTCGGCCTGCAAATGAGTCTCTTATTTTGCGATTCAAAAAAATGGTGAATACATAATATTAAAGGTTGAATTTTGTCCAAAACGGGGATTTCCATGTAACTCATCATCAAAAACTGAAGCAGTCACAGAGTTTCATAAATTTTGGCCATGTAGTCACGAGGTTTCAGGTGCTTACGCGTTCACCCTTTAGCTCCATAATAACATGATTGTCGCAGTTGTCTTGTTGGATAAGGATGCAGTGATACACAATTTCACATAATGGGCTTACATTATCTCTGAACATTTGTTCTTCACTCTTTCCCCTCCCTTTCTTTTCTAACGGCCAAGTCCGCCCCTGAACATTCTAATTTTTCCAGAGTCTATTGTATGGACATTAATTTGTCTTTAGGTCATGTCCACATCCAGATGTCTAAATCCGCTTAATCCGCCGTCTGGGGATAGGACAGGACAGGACAATAGTGAAACCAAAGGAAGGCAGCGCAGGAATGTTCTGGAGAGAAAGATCTGACATTTCTCCATGTTAAATTAAAGGCAGTTTCTACATAGCGACAGAGAAGACCAGAATTCTGTTCTCAAATCTGAATTCTTTTATGGATGAGAGTGCGTGTTTTAGTATGAGATTTGGAAAGTGTATGCATGAATTATTGATGCAATGTACAGCGCATTGAGTAATAATTTTATTAGAAATGCGCTATAGAAATTCTATTTATTATTATTATTATTATTAACTACATTTTCTTAAGTTTAGTTTACAACGGTCGAATTTCTGGTAATTAATTCTTAAAGCAGGCATTTTGTAGTATAGAATGGCAAAACTGAAGCTCCCGCTGAACAAATGATAAAATGTGTGTTGTGTTTTAATTTCTGTCAATGATAACAAAATGTTTTCATATATTGCAGGTTGTTCCCTATGTCTTGAATCCGGGAATTCTATTATTTTAGGTCACTGTCCTACTTACTCTGAAAGTTTTCTGTGGTCATTCTAATCTCCCCCGTCTATAGTTTCTTGTCAAATCTCTACATAATAAAAGTCAGACTTGACCCGTCCACTCAAGGCCGCCCATTTTCATTAGTTGGTGATCAACGGCAAAGCCTTATGTCACGAGCAGAGTTAGGGTCTTGGGGATGTTACGACTGCACGAGAGGCAGCTAACTCACACTCGGACACAACCACACAAGAAAAGTATTAAATAACTAGAGCGTATATATGTCAGGCCGGTCAGGCCATAGTTTACATAAATATTAATAACAAAACAAAAGACAATAGAGGTATATATTCAAACCAAAAAAACTCTAATTAATAACTTAACCAATGATATTCATTTAACTATGGAGGTACTGCAATCAATAGCAAATAGGTATATTATACGAAACTAGATATCAATTTAAAGTGACAGTTGAGTCGCCACTGGCCAGTCGCCAGGCAAACTCTCCATAAATCATATGGGCTTAAATGTTAGGAGAGCCCAGTACGTTCAAAGCCTACAGAAGCACTCTTCGGCTTGTAGGTAATTTAAGCAGTTGCCAAAAGACTATATTTTATGCACAATCACTATTCAATTCATCAACAATGTGCTATATTATTCCAATCATACTATGGCAATAGATCTATGATACAGGACACTCGTGGTCGAGTGCCAGCTGGGGTTTCCGTAGTCTTCCTATGAGGCTGTAGTTCTCTCTCTATCTCCGATCTCTATTATACTTGAATAAATAAGATATATTACCATTGCTCACGCCTACTGGGAGGCGCGAACATCAATATAGCGCAGCGTGGGCTTTCAAAGGTCAGCCCACTCAGACCTTTCTTTCTAGAGCTCAGTCAGTCCGTTAGCAAGGACTTCTTGTCTTCAAAGCACACAGTTCAGGTACTGGTCGACCGGAGATACTTCACGACACGATGCTTCTGCTCGCCTGTATTCACCTAATCTGAACGTTACACGATGTCTTATACTATCTAACTACCCAGCGTGCTAGTCCGCTGGCCCAATTAGTTCAGCTATCTCATAGGTCGAAACCTCCCACCATTTTAATTGTAGTAATACGTTTGCACTATTCTACCAGCCAGTTAACGTGCAAAAACTTGTCTAGTCATACTTAACAATGTCAACTGTCCCCACCTTGTTTCACCCCTACTCCATTACTTATTAATCACGAACATTAAAACCCACAAGCGTGAATCCAACAGTTTAACTTTACATTTATTTACTCACCAACTATAATTTGGCGAGGACCGTTCAAGGCCACCAGCCAATTTCTCATGGCCCTGGTAAACAACAACAACTCACTCTCTGCGTGAGTTTTAACAACATCCGAATCATGACATATCCCCCACCCCAGTTAAAATTTGCAATTTTAACGATATAAATTATTATCGTAACCGGAAGGCATGAGTCGAGAAATTGCTCGAAAGGTTAACTTAACTAAGAATACTAGGTAATAACTAAGACTAGTACTAAAGTTAAAAAAAACCTACAGGACGGGTATCCTTGATGGACAAAACTTCATGAAAATCTTAAGGTTCCGTCCAAAAGTATATATCTCTCTGAGGATTAAATCTTACCTCTAAATACGTAGACATTAACAATCATAACTCTAAAATTTTAGAGTACAACACTGATCCTGTGCGAATGTCATCAGGAATGCATACATACAATGAATAATACTCAAGAAAAGATAACTATAGTAGCATCGATGGCATTAGTGGATCTGGACTCCTGGTCTGCCATGACTTCTCGTCCTCGACCCTGGGCAACAACGTCTGGTGTGGACAAAATACGGGTCGACGTCAGTAAAATAGCTGTTGGAACAAAGGAAAGCACAGGGGTAGGTGAAAAGTGTTCACAATGGGTGAACAATATGTGATACCATCCCTCGGTCTCTGAATGAGGTGCTAATCAGTATCCAACGCCAATACATATGACAGACTAAAATACAACAAGATTAAGGTAACCGTGATAATAGGTCGGCATGGACATTATCTCCACCAGGAATGGCCTTTATAATGAAGCGGTATTCCTGAAGGGCCAGACTCCATCTGGTCAAACGAGCGTTCTTGGCTCAGTTCGATTTTAAAAATAACAACGGTTTATGGTCTGTCTCGATGACGAATTCCGTCATAAAAAAATGACATAAATAACAGTGGAGTCTAGAGTGGTAGACCTGCAGCTGTTTACGGGATCCTCATCAGATGATAGTAGTGTCCTCTAGATGTCAGAGGGTGACGGGTCCTCTTCAGATGTCAGTGGGGTCCCCTCCAGATGTCAGTGGGGTCCAATCCAGATGTCACGAGCAGAGTTAGGGTCTTGGGGATGTTACGACTGCACGAGAGGCAGCTAACTCACACTCGGACACAACCACACAAGAAAAGTATTAAATAACTAGAGCGTATATATGTCAGGCCGGTCAGGCCATAGTTTACATAAATATTAATAACAAAACAAAAGACAATAGAGGTATATATTCAAACCAAAAAAACTCTAATTAATAACTTAACCAATGATATTCATGTAACTATGGAGGTACTGCAATCAATAGCAAATAGGTATATTATACGAAACTAGATATCAATTTAAAGTGACAGTTGAGTCGCCACTGGCCAGTCGCCAGGCAAACTCTCCATAAATCATATGGGCTTAAATGTTAGGAGAGCCCAGTACGTTCAAAGCCTACAGAAGCACTCTTCGGCTTGTAGGTAATTTAAGCAGTTGCCAAAAGACTATATTTTATGCACAATCACTATTCAATTCATCAACAATGTGCTATATTATTCCAATCATACTATGGCAATAGATCTATGATACAGGACACTCGTGGTCGAGTGCCAGCTGGGGTTTCCTTAGTCTTCCTATGAGGCTGTAGTTCTCTCTCTATCTCCGATCTCTATTATACTTGAATAAATAAGATATATTACCATTGCTCACGCCTACTGGGAGGCGCGAACATCAATATAGCGCAGCGTGGGCTTTCAAAGGTCAGCCCACTCAGACCTTTCTTTCTAGAGCTCAGTCAGTCCGTTAGCAAGGACTTCTTGTCTTCAAAGCACACAGTTCAGGTACTGGTCGGCCGGAGATACTTCACGACACGATGCTTCTGCTCGCCTGTATTCACCTAATCTGAACGTTACACGATGTCTTATACTATCTAACTACCCAGCGTGCTAGTCCGCTGGCCCAATTAGTTCAGCTATCTCATAGGTCGAAACCTCCCACCATTTTAATTGTAGTAATACGTTTGCACTATTCTACCAGCCAGTTAACGTGCAAAAACTTGTCTAGTCATACTTAACAATGTCAACTGTCCCCACCTTGTTTCATCCCTACTCCATTACTTATTAATCACGAACATTAAAACCCACAAGCGTGAATCCAACAGTTTAACTTTACATTTATTTACTCACCAACTATAATTTGGCGAGGACCGTTCAAGGCCACCAGCCAATTTCTCATGGCCCTGGTAAACAACAACAACTCACTCTCTGCGTGAGTTTTAACAACATCCGAATCATGACACCTTACATCAGCAAAAAGTGATGAGATTGTGGACAGGCTTCTTCGTGCCACGGGCGATGTCCGGCCTAACGCTAACTCGTCACTCCAGCTTTCCTAAGGCCTGGTGCCACTGCCTCATCGAGAGTTATAAGTGAATAAGTGTGTGTGTTTTAATAAACTAGATGAGGTACCCGGCTTCGCCTGGAATAAACCTGTGCTCCCATCCTTCCCCCTGTTTCTCTCTCTCTGTTTGTCTGTCTGTCTCTCTCTCTCTCCCTGTCTCTTTTTCTCTCTCTGTCTTTCTCTCTCTGTCTCTCTCTCTCTCTCTCTCTCTCTCTATGTACACAAACTATGTACCAAACTGAAAAATATAATGATTTTGTTGTTGTTTTTTTTATAAGCACAGGGCATGGGATACTATGAATATTATTATAGTCTCCCATGCGCTGTGCTTATGCAAAAAAACACACAAAAAGATCATTATATTTTACCTCCATCTAACTTGTGTGTGTGTGTATGTGTTTCAGTTACCTGGAACTTGAACAAAAGTAATATGTCGACAAGGTTAGAGATTACTTTCCCACTTAGAAAATTAATTATATAATTTTTTTTAAACCTGTCACACCGGCTGTTGCGTTGAGAAGAAAAAATCTTAACTTCATAGTATACTTTAACTTAACTGTATAGATCGACTGTTGCAAGTCAATGAAACTTGAAATCAAGTTTTAACCAAAACTTCTTTTGAATGTATACATACTGAATTTATAAATATTTTTAAAATTTTTTGTACTTACTGTGTACACATTGCTCCACCATAATCGGACATTTTTGTTGTTGTTGTTGTTGTTTTTTTTTGGGGGGGGGGGGTGAGGGGGAAAGGAAACTGAAGAGGTGCACAGGACAAAAAATGTTAGGGAAACACCAATCTAAATGCTATTTTTTAGAAACAAATGGAATTGAGGAGTCCAGACACGACACTAATAGCAGCTGATGGCCCATGTTACACATCCTATCTGACTAACATTAACAATCGCGAGATATTATCAGTGACTGTTACTGTCATTCGTTTGTTTCCAACTTGAACTCGTCATCAGCTGATGCTTAGCAATGGCACGTGCCGTGCATTCTTGTAAATTAAAGTATCGATCTGCTACACTTCACAGCCATGAAGAGTTCAAAGGAAATACGAGCGACTCTATTGTTGTGATCATCAGCGAGATTGGCTGCAGTACAACATTTACCGTGCTACGACAAAACACGGTATATACGCCAAACTATGACAAAATTCACGTTCAGATTTAGTACTGTTTACCAGGTATTTTATGTGCTACATGTGACCAATTTAGTGTAATGTCTTGGCGTTGTAAACTCATTTAAGCTTTTATCTTTGTTTCTAGGTTATACTCTGTTACGACTAATCATTGATTTTGATCTTCACAAAAAGAAAACTGAAGAAAGAATAAAGCTGGGTACATAATCATGCATAATGTTTTGTTCATATCTAGTAAAATGTCATTTTGGCGTGTTCGGTCATTTCCCATACCGCAGCAGCAAAGTGCAGGACCGTACTCGTGCATGACAATACATAAAATACTTATTACCGTACGCACGACGTCTACCGTGAGACGTTTGTCTGGACCATGTTTTTCTATGGTCCTCTAGAACGTACCTTTTTGATATCTAATCTTGTTCAGCTCTTCATGATCCTCTTCATGAAATTGACATACGTAAATAAATAACTAAGAACGCCGTTGATATGATCGATCAGAGGCACTTCTTCCTTGAGAGACGCAAGAGATTTCATCTTGACGTCTTGGCTAGTGCATTTCGGGCACTTCAGCACTACACAGTTTGTAAAACTTAGTGAAATGCACTTGTTTTGGAAGGAATGGTTTAAGCACCATCATTATCCTTTTACGTTTTCTGAAAGTTAATTTGAGGACATTTTTCTTTTCAGTAAGGAATTTCCAAAATGTAGCTTTTCGTCCGGCATAGTGTAAATTTTAACTAAGTACCATCCCTTCGGAAGTAATTCTCTTGCTTTAAATATGTGGTGGATTTAAATTCAAGCCACAAGTTTGTTGCTGGTATACTTTCATTATTTCATCACAGTGTGCTAGCAGTTTCAAATTGATTGAATGTCGTTAATGAACCCACTCCAGTACAACTTAAAGACCGTTAGTGCTTTGATGAACGGCTTGTATCAATCTAAGCGACATTGTTTATAAATTGTACTACAATATGGGCCAAGTTAGATAGATAACAAGTTTGTTTATGTTTTGTTCCTGTCTTGCATCCGATGGAATTCCGGTAGTTGAAGGAGTTGTGCATTTGTCAATGTGAACTCCCCGGGCATTCACGGCTTGACGGTGCTTTTAGCTCTGGAGTTCTCTGAGGAAAGCCAATCTCTAAGTTAACGAGGGTCAGGGCTGTCCCATGGGTGAAGCTTGAGCTGCGGCTACGTTTTCTGATTATTTCTTTTTCGAGGTCGGCCGTGTTTGTGTGTATGAGTGTGTGGATGTGTATTTTACGAAGTGCTACCTCTTCATTGTTTATGAGAGCAGCAAAATTGAACGAATTTGAATTTCAGCATTTTCTGTTTGATCGGTAAAGATCTTGAAGTGGTCACCCGTTTCTCACGAACAAGAGCATTATCTCTTGGAGGGAAGGTAAATCCCATTTGATATCAAAGCAGATAAATGATTCTGACAGTAATAATTTACCTATCCCACTGGCAGAGCTCCGGGATATGGATGACAACTCGATGTCATTCTCGCTAAAATATTTTGTTATTGAGTATCAACTATGGTTTATCCTTAAAAAAAATAGATATATATTATATATACTGCAGCTGTTGGGGTCTATCAAACTTGAAAAATAAATAATTTCTTAAAGCTTTAATCTCACCATTGAAATTCAAGGTATCATAGTTTTAATATCAAACTAGTTAGAGCCAGAAAATTCCCATCCATTTTAGTATCGACTCTACTGTACTTTACGAGCTCCGTAAAATGTCAAATACAGAATGATGTCTACCCATTACCAGTTTGATATTTTTAATGATATTTTTAACCAGTCTACTGCAAAAGCTCTTAACATGAAGATACTGCGACTATGTAGATCTTGTGCCACTACTGGCCTCTGTCGTGTGACAGAGAACACAACATAGGACTCCAGCAGATCGAATGGCAGTTACAACTGCACGTAATGTAGGTAGGCAGTAAAATTTACTTCACATAATCTAGGCAAATGGTTAGGTATTTGGGGCACATGAATTATATCTATTTTTTTTAATTACAAAGAGATTTTCTTGCATACACTGTATGGCATTTGATTCCACTGTGCCAGAGGGTCTTTGACATCAACCGACTCATCATTGTCAAGAAGTGGGGTTGAGAAAAATGCAACAGTAATCCAGGCGACGACGACGACAACCAAAACAGAATGCTCGAAATGACGATATGGAATTTATAGTGCGATTCGACTTTCTTCTTGTTCCCCTCATTAATTCAGTCTGACAAAGTATGAAAGATCGATTCTGAGAAAGGTGCAATTTATCCTTTCGTTGTCAGTAGAACTGAATAAATTTCAGAAACAATAAAACCGATAGAAGTATTTTCTTGCGCTGGTCTGTGAACCTAAATATTAAACTTACAGCTTCTGGACGTGCTCACACAGTCTCCTGTTTCAAATTATGTTCTGAAGTTTGTTGTTAAAAACCTCCCAGCCACACTCAACATGCAATTACGGGAAACGACAACAGTTTACACCGGCCAACACAAAGATTGATGGTTGTCCAGCTTTAAATAGAGGAAATGAGGAAGCCTCCTATGTTTGGGCGGTTTCCTTTCCAAGTAAACAGCTTCCAAATCTGATGTTGTATCGATTTCAGAAGTAATGGCAAAAATAAGTAGGACTGGTAGAGGGAGACGGTGCCTCAAGTCAACCAAATGAAACGTATTTACGACCACGAAAACTCATTTCCATTATTTTAGGAGGAAGAAAAAAATATGCCACTTTGTCTGAAAAAATGTTTGTTTCATGCTTGGCTTCTTTTAATGGTCGTCTCCAGTTTCATGTCCTGGTGAGACGACGCAGCTCGCCGAGTGGAAGAACAACACCTTGTGGGGAAGAGAGTGTTTAAAAACTATAAGAAAGACCGTTTGTCGTATTATGATTGGTACCCATGGAATAACAGTGGGATTTAAAAAAAACAAAAACAACAACAATAGAACGGTGTATACAATTTATATTTCCCACTCCTCAATGCACTGACTGGAAAAAATGACGGAAACCGGACGATTTGTCACTATGCCATACACCACCGACCTGCAATTTAGCATACTATTTTATTCTGTTCAGTCTCGTGCTATTTTGCCAGGTCTCCAAAACAACAAAGAAGACTTTGCGGTAACTTGTTTACTCTCCGGCTGGGGTGAAAGCAGATCGCATTTTAGTTTATATTAAACTTTAGCCAGATTCCTTGCATAGCACAGTATAGTTTCCACTGTAGCATTCTGGAAACTTTGTGACAAGACTGCTAAAATGCTAGCATGCTCTACGCACCTTCTGTATCTCTACTCATATAATTATTTTTTTTATTTTTTTTTCTGTGGATAACTAGCGAGGGCCAGTTCAAATCCTTCCAACTATGCCATTGGGAGGGGAGGAGGGTGGGAGATAGGGGGGGGGGGGACTCCAGGATTGTTATTACTGAACAAAATATGGACAAAAGCCTGAATGACCCTCTCAAGTATCTTCTATTTCCTGAATCAGTTTCGAAAAGGTCAAATCAACAATAACGGTAAGCAGATGGCCACATCGGCTGGCGCCCTGGGTGGAAGCGACTATGGGGAGAACGAGAGAAAGAGTATAGAGCCATGTCTGTCGGTGTCGCTAGTGTGAATGCAGTTCTTGCCACGGCACGGCACTGGCACTGGAAGGAAAACCTTCTCGCTTTTCATCCGCCACATCATTGAAATGCTCAGGTTTATTGCTTCCAGTATGTCGCCACTTTCATGAAATCTTAGCCTACTGATAAATGAAATTGTTGATAGGATTATACCACAAGATTGCGCTTACACAAACGGTGTTTTGATAGGAACTTGAAATAAATTTGGCAAATGTTACAGACAATAATAAACATTGTGCATTTGTTACTTTCGTATATTAATGCTTTGTTACCTAACAAACATTTTTCCTCATGATGTTATTCAATGGAATTATTAGAGTGACTACTGCATAGCCTGCGCTGCCTAAAATGTAAGGAAAATAGGACAGTTATGGGACAGTGATTTATTGATGTCATGACTGGAGCAAGCACGCAATGCTATGTCTTATTGCCCGTAAACTGAGATAGGTGCAGTCTCTGTTGTATGCTGTAGTTTTCACGTTCAGGAAACTGTGATCAACTACCTGACTGATGCACGTCTGTGTCAAAATGTGCAAAGTTTCTAACTAGCAAACTTGTGTTTTGACATGTTCCAGATTGCATGATTCTAATGTGACATCCAAGATTCCTTGGCGTTTAGCAGCTTCCAACGAGGCATATAATGTCTATTGAAATGTGCTGTTTTTTCTGTCTCAAACAATAACGTCAGCTGTGGAGTTGAACTAAAGGAGTGGCGAAGGTAGACTAGATTTTAAAAATGAGTTGACGTAAATAACACCAATGACGAGCTTTTCTTTTAAACAAAAGGCCAAAATAATGAACATTGGTATCAGAGAGGATAACTAAAGACTGGAAACAAGGAAACTTATCATGGCTTTAGCAGGATATCAAATCAGCCATCAAGTCATCTCCCCCTACACGGAATCTCCCAATCTTTGTCGAGACAGATATGGTTGGTTTAATGTGACTTTTTTCCACCTGTGGGCGTGTTCACAATGCTACACTTACCTGTTCCCGAAGCAGCCACAGCTGACAAGTGCTTTACCTAAAAAAGCCGAGGAACTCTTTTCTATCGAGGGGACTCTCATTCCTACCGGCACTTTGCTCTATCCAGATCTGTTTCAAGGATCAACCATCAAGGATGAAGCGTTGTGTACAAAGTTAGGACAGAGCGATTGCCAGCGGTTGTCGTCGTGTTGCCAGGCTGCCATTGAGTAAGTAAAAACCTATTGTGCAAGCCATTTTTTTCTGCTGTTCTTGTTATTTTAAACGTTTCATGTTTGTCATGTTTGTCCTTCACTTAATCATACAATTCGCTTGAAGAGAGTCCGTAATTAATTTCGATCGCAGTTATTAACATTGTTAAATTTAACGTCGTTCTTCAATACTGAAGAGTAACTAGCCAGTAATTTGCTTATTCTTTGTAGTGAATTTTCCCGGCTTTATTTGCACTACATAATTTCATCCTGATAGCTGTAAAGTCTGCAGTGATTGCATCACAAAGCATTCATTCAATGTGCTATGTAACACATGCTGTGTTGAATCAACAAGTCTAAGAACTATGTTTGTTTGGTCGAAGTGGTTATTTTCAAGGCATGCCTTGGAACTAACGCCAGCGTTATTTTCATGGCATGTTTCACTGACCAATCAGAAGCTGTTTCAGTATTTCTAAACGTGGAGCCTTAGACTGTGCATTGTCAGACTGATATGTAACAACGTGAGGGTCTAGTCAGTTTGTATCATCGAGGCCGTAGGCCGATGTTCGTCTGGGTAGTAGTCAGATTGACATATCAGGGAAAGCCGCCGGGGTAGCTATGTATTGTTTATTGGTCGAAGTGGTTATTTTCAAGGTATGCCTTGGAACTAACGCCAGCGTTATTTTCAAGGCATGTTTCATTGACCAATCAGAAGCTGTTAAGGTATGCCTTGAAAATAACGCTAGAGTTAGTTTCAAGGTATGCCTTGTAAATAACGCCTTGCTTGTTTGGTAGTCTGCAGTCTTATAGCTTTCACTCAAATAAAAATGAAACTGATAATTATAAGAAAAATGATAGAGGTGTGAGACATCTTTGCTCCAAGACTGAAATATTTCCGTTTAGTTCAGTGTCACTTGTCTTAGTGGATCAAAAGTAGTCTTTGTTCAGTAAGTAGTTCGTTTAATTAACAATTTACCACAAGTAATGACTAGAAAATTGATCAATATTCAAAATGTTACATCATACCGGGTTGGTGTTCGACCGCTTGTATACTGACAGGTACTCTGTAAGATAAGTTAAAATCTTATATTGTTTTAGGTCTAATACAATGCAACTCAGACAGTGATCACATTTTGTGGTTGAGTTTCACTGCAAGACACTATTGAGGTTAGGTACAAAATATTTTTCTCAAGTTCCAAATTAGACCTCCACAGAGAATAATTCCTCACTCCCAGCCACCCAAAAATTCTTGGGCTTCTTCCAAAACATGACATATTTATTCTGCTACAAATTTTAGGAACTTTTGGTCATTCGTTACAATTTTGCCAAAGTCCACCTATAAATTGTGGCTCAGTTGCAGAACTATAGCATGGTACTAAATGAGTCATCTGTGTGTCCGTGAGATGGGGAGATCTGAAGACATAAGAAAGAATAGGATATTGTTACGGGACATGGAAGGAAATACCTTGTCTCCTATAAAATTTCAACTTGCTTTGGATTGAACGACATTGTCTCTTTCGAAATTCTAGCCGACCCGTGCGAGATAAACCTTGCAAATTTCCTTTGTACCCAGCCTAGCTGTAGATCTATATCTACGTCACTTTCATAACAGCACTTGGAATCGAAGCAAAGACTAATAGAACATACTGTTCCACCACAATTTCAAGCTGAAAGGCACAGATGTGATAAGGCCCGCTTTTGACCATCAATATGAACAGAGAAGGAAAAAAAAAAAACGAAATTTCCGATCATACTTTTCGATTCTGTCGCTTCTCTAGATCTATTATGGTGTGATGAAATACTCTTCACAACATAAGTGTTGATGGTAAATCGAGATATTTTCTTCCACGCCACAGTTACCACAGTGAAAACTCACTAGTGGGCAGCCACACCTTGTATCCTTTTTCTCCATTAACCTTACGTCTTCCTCCCCCCCCCTCTTCTATCTCTCTCTCTCTCTCTCTCTCTCTCTCTCTCTCTCTCTCTCTCTCTCTCTCTCTCTCTCTCTCTCTCTCTCTCTCTCTCTCTCTCTCTTTCCCCTTCATTCTCTTTATATCTCCGCCGTTATCACTGTATCCCCATTTAGCCTATACATGTTTCATACGTAATTATCCAGTACAGGTATTTCAAAACCTGCTGAAGATAAAAGATAGATAAAATCTATAGCCGCCAGCCACTGATTTGTCCTGACCGCCCTGAGCTCAATACAGAACTATTTGCTCGTATTTTTTGGAGCTTCACGATAATCGTTGTCTCACATTGTCCATATCACAGGAACTGCAGTGAAGGGGGTTGTACACTTAGTGGTTTGAATAATGGCTTTGAATTACACATTCAAGTTCTGAACTTCATTACATTTTTTGGCTATTATAAAAACCCCAGCTGCCACGCGTGACTGAACTGATTCCCAATCCCAACAGTTTTTGTTTTTCTGTTTATGTTTATAAAACTGTCCCTCGAGTGTTGGAACATTGATTACCGAGTGGCCAGTCTAGAGCTACAACGATTCTAGTTGGAAACAAGATGCTAGAGAGATTAATCTCTACTTACCGTGAGCCCAGAAGGCATTTTTACTGATTACGACTTTGCATTTGGCAGAATAATGAAAAAGGAACTATGGAGGTTGGCCAGCGTGACCAGGAACCAGCTATCTCCCGGTATAAATGGAATCTCTTTGCTCATGCTCAGTACCTAATACCTATAGCCTCATGAAAGGCGTACTTTCTGAACAATCACCTTGAATTTTATATTCAAGGCGAAGTGAAATTATGAAACTAATTTGAGGTGGAAGTTATTTTTGGCAGATCAAGTTGATGTCAACCAAATAAAACGATGTTTGCGTGTTTCCATTTTTTACGGACGGAGGGGCTCAGGGGTTGAGGATGGGTGGAGGGGTCTGGACCAGAGATGGTCAGTTCAGTGTCATGATGCAATCCATTTCATTGGTTAAAAAAGGCCATGCATCTTGAAGTGCCTCCTGTTATTGGTGACATATCAACCAAATGTCACCAAATATTATTCACAAAAAGCCCACAGAAAGTCTGTGAAGTCACAGGAAGGTTTGAAGTAAAGTAGAAGCGTGGCAAACAGACAAAGAAAAAGGTTTATGGTCTGTCGGTCTTTCGAGTTCCTTTGCGTTTTACTGGATCGTTTCTGTGTTATTTCGTACGCCAGGCTTTGCAACTTACACACAACAGTGTGCTACATTTAGGCAACTGTGACCATATCAATGATATTTTGTTAAAGATGAGAGATACGTTATGATCAGTATTGGTAATAGTCTCCTGAGAGCGAGTCAGTACTGAGATCATTCCTTCGATTTTTCATTAACCCACGCAAAGCCGAGACTCCAGTGGAGCGAGTGAGAATAATAGTAGAAAGACACAAATACGTAGGCATAATGATGCTACAGTGGCTCCGGCGTTAGGTGAGCACAGGCCAGTTATTTCAGAGTCCCTTGCCCTTCCGATTATCAGAAAATAGACTGAGAAGTGGCGGTCTCCGGTACTTTTAGCGCCATGATGACCATGCAGCTTTCCGCCGCTGTGAGAGCAAAGGAAATCGTTGGGTGTAAATGCGCATAATAGCAGCGAGGATCGTCATCGGCAGAGCCGGGGGGGGGGGGAGGCGGGGGTGGTGGGTGGGAGGAGAGGACTGAAAAATGATATTTAATAAGCCCTCATTTTGAGCCACTGGTTTTACCATGGCGATCACGATGTTGGTATCTATATCCAGGATTGATTTTCACCCGTCCTCACTTCCTGGTCTGAATATGCGAAGGCTCAAATGCGTACGTCTTTGACCTTATTCAAGAGTTCTCTATTGAGATGAAACAATTTGAGTGTGCGGAAACCATAGTCAAAGGGATCTGCTTGTTGCGATCTTAGCTCTTGTTTGTTCTATCTCCATTTTCTGATAGAATGGAGATTTTTTAAATAAGAAGAAGAGCTATAATAGAAATGCACGTTTTGCCACTTGCTTAAACACGTGGCGGCACTCATCAAGCTATTACAGTTCCTATTTCTTCCAACTCCTTATCACAATAGTAAACTAAAGCCGAAACGTCTATCGCCGAATTTCCCCGTTGTGCAAAAAGTAAAGTCGGCGCAAACAAGAACAAAGGCCGCGTTTTGCTGATATTGTAAACGCTAATGGTCGACGTTAGTGCAGCGATGGGCTCAGCCTCCTGCTGTTTAACCTTTGAACTTTCCCCAATCTCCATAAATTAAATACGAAAGAGGGGTTGGGGGACAGGATGGGCGAGGGGGGAGATAGGGTACAACATTAAAATTTTTGCGATGATATTGAAGAGGGAATCCCCCTTTGCTTTTAGCTGTTGGGAGGGCTGCGTTCATGAATACCAAATTTAACATAAATATTGTTATAACAAATTAATGTTTAGGTCTGCGCACTGTTTTAGAGAAGCGTTTATGAATACTGGGGAATGGAGTGGATTTTTTCTTTCATTACTGTGTTCTTGAAAGAAGAAAAGAGGGTGAAGGGGATGATTCGCTGAAGATGAGGGGCCAGGGCCAGCCTAGTCTATAACTCTAGGCAAACGCGCAGAAAATAGAGCCAATGTCCAATGCAACATTGTCTCTGCTTTCCAGCCCCACATAAACTCCATTTTTCGATCACTACTTCAAGCGAAACATTAAGTCCTTGGAGGGCAAGCGTGCTCGGTTGTGGTTACATGGGACTCGTTTCAGGAGTGTGGTGGACAATGTTTCTCATTTCCAAACTGTATCCCCGGTCCTGACGAACTCTGGGGGATGGGCCTTGCCACTGTTTCAGTTGCACGAACTCCGGACAGAAAAAAAAATTTTGTTGCATTTCGTGAGGTTTGGAATGAGCGGAAATACACTTATTTGACAAATTAATGCACTCGATGGGATGAGATGGTCTAGTGGCAATGGTTTTCGCCTCTCAGGCCGAGGGCACCAGGTTTGATCCCCTGTCGGTGCAGGCATGTTGGATTTTTTTTTGGGGGGGGGGGGGGAGAGAGAATTCCTGTCCCCGATCCTATAGTAGGTAGGATCGAGCACCTAGTCTTCTCGGATAAGAATCAAAAACTCGGAGGGCTGTGTGCACGCTGAGCACGTTAAATATACCTTGGCAGTTAAACGTGGAGAAGAGCAGGCCGATTAAGGCCTCTGCCGGGCAAAATTCTAAAAAAACTACTCCCTACCAAAAAAACTCAGAAATAAAAACAAGAAAAAGCCAGGTGTAAATGCCAAAGGCAGCGAACCCCCTAGAATAAAGACCTAAACACTGTTTGCCTGCACGCACTGTAGTTATCGAGTCGTTATTCCTAGTAATAATTACCAGCCCATTTTTATTTCAACTTTCTCAAGGGTTTACAAACACACTTCATGTGGGACTGGTGAAAAGGAGAACCTGTACAATACAACTGTAATAAGAATGATTATCCAAGTGATCCCTTTGTATTTTATACCACATAAAGTTGTTGTTTTGCTGGCATGCATTGTACGGTTTTACAGTGTTCAACACCATCCCAGGGGAATATCTGCAATATCGTGTCTTTCATTTTCAGGTTAAGACTAAAGGACATTTTCAAACAGAATACTAATGTTATACGTTCCTTTTTCATTGCCAAAAACTGTTCAACAAATTTAAATGTATGTACTTAGATTATAATTATTTCCTAAATGAAAATGTTTGGCGGAAAGCAAGTTGCTGTTTTAGTTGTTGTTGTTCTCAAAGAATAGGTAGAAGGCGCATCGTGTCACAGAGTGTTTTTTGTTTTGTTCTTCCGACACCCAAGATGGCCGGTGGATCAGCTGATGAGTGTAACTTCGAGATATATCTAAGCGGTTAAATTGCTGCTGGTTGCATTGTATTTGATTGTTATGACAGGGGTGGAAAGGATGAATCCAAACACTCAGAATCCCTACCATTCGTGTAAACCAGGGAAAGAAGTGAAAGAATTGACCGAACGTCTCCCATGTGCATGTACACACGTGTCATTGTTTATTATAGTGAACTGCTTCTAGCTCGCCTCCAATTGGTTCGCGACGCGTGAAGTGTTCGCAGTGTAAATCAGCTAACGAACCAAAATCTATATAACAATCGCCTTGGTGATGCGTCGGCCCAACCTCAGAGATGGCGGATATGCGCATTCTAGGTACAGATACTGTAGGCATGCTTAGATGAGAAACTCCTTAGAGAACTGGTCTAGACAGTGTAAATAAGAGAACAGTGACCAGATACAATATTTCACAGCTTATAATTATACTAACCAACGTATTCACGTTTCTGAACCGGAAACAAACATTGTAATTGTGTGTGGGGCTGATTTTGTTCACCAACGTTCTTAATGAAATCTCTTTCAGCTTATTCGAGAGTAGCATATTCGGCTGAAGTTATATTACACACTGTTCCCCCACCAGTTTGTTACTGCTGTCTCTGACACTGCTTTTCCAGAATCTTTTGTTGCTGCTTGGCTCCCGTATGTTATCATTCTTTCGATAATGCCTCATTCTGTTTTCAATTTCTCACTATTGTGTCAATGCTTGACGGAGATCCAGTTTTTCCATTTTGCATGCGAAATTTAAAATAAATAACAATAACGAAAAAATTACGTCAGGATTTTTAAACCCAACTTCAAATCTCTACAGCAAGGAGAAGAATTTAAATTTCAGAATATTATGTACAGAAGAGTATAATATATCAAATAGTTTTTTATCATTATAATTTTAAGTTCAATTCCTTTACCAAAAACAAAGCAATTTCCCATTATATTCTTTTTTCTGTCTTCTTATATCATTATTCCAAATCCAGTGATTTCCTTTTCGAAGTTTGTGCGAGGGCAACAAACGGTGAAACGTGCCTGCAGTATTGATTTCACAGTTTAGGTGGGCCTATTCTTATCCTGGTGTAATTTCTGTCACTGTCTCGGTCTTAGGCAAAACTTAATGAAACTAGTGATCAAAGAAATAATGAAAGCAATGTAATTTTCTTGCCACCTTGCGATAATCTCACATTTCAAAGAGTGATAATGCCATGGTAAGAATGATACCTTGAGCGTCGAAACGCACAATTTGACGAAGATTCGTAAGGGATAAATTACTGTACTTAGGTAAATATGAGACAGTGAGATGCAGTTAAGTTTAACTGGAACCAGAATTGTCTGGTCGTTAGTTAATTTTTTAAGCTTCGAGTACTAAACACGGCAGCTCTGTTCAGTCTTATAAATGTGGAATCCTTTGCTGTTGAAAAAATGAAAAGTGGTGGATATTATTAATAATGGTCTTTGAAGATTTGAGTTTTGGAGAAAGAATGTCGACATAATAACGGCTGCTCTGTGCCAGAATAAAGCAAGACGACAGACAGAATATAACAGATGACGAGGACAGGAGAAGGCCCAAACCGAAGTGCCCATTAATTGTTATTACTATGGATATCACGCTGGAACGAATTTAGAGAAAATTTTTCTCTGTAGTTATTGTCTATTTTAGAATGTTGTGGCTTTGTTTGATCATCCATTCAAAGTACTACGGATTTGTGTCTTTATGATATGAAAGGACGACGGTCTGGTACCTCGTGCAAACATTTTCTTGAGCATGTTAAATCTCAAAGTGTGAATACACTGGTATAATTCCAACATTAAATATTTTGCAAGGCGATAATCTCACAGAGGAGGTCGTGGATAATACGTGTATTTCCCTCAAGATTAGGAACCGCTTTTTAAAAGGGTTAACAAAAAAAGAGAGAGAGAGAAAGAGGACTCGAAAAATAAATATCAATAAAAGCATGTCAAGGAATATGGTGTATCGCGGGCAATTCAGCGGGTATTCCCTTGCTGATAATCACAAACAGTATAAATAATCATCAGGACACAACAGCCGCCAGACGATTATCTGTTGGGGGCTTAATTTTGAATGTAATTCAAAGAAAGGAACGTTAACTCAGTGCTTCTGTTTGCTGCGGTCTATCTATCTATCTATCTATCTGTCTATCTATCTATCTGTCTGTCTGTCTGTCTGTCTGTCTGTCTGTCTGTCTATCTATCTATCTGTATGTCTATCTATCTATCTATCTATCTATATATCTATCTATCTATCTATCTATCTTTCTATCTATCTATCTATCTATCTATCTATCTATCTGATTGTCTGTTTTCCTTTCTGTTTTTTTTTCGTCTGCCCATCAGTTACTTCGCAGCCCATCTAATCTAATAGTTTATCTCTTTCTGCTATTTGTCCAGTCACCCACTGTGCTTTCATCTGCTGTATTCATCTACTCATTCATCACTGTAGAACACACCAGGGCAACCACTTCCCTGTCTGTGTCTGCCAGCAGCTTTCTATCGGGCTACATTCTACCATATAATTATTGTGTTTCAAAAGTGTTTACTCCCATACCCCCTTTTCCATTCAATTCTTCCATCCGACTGCACCACCTTTCTTTCTTGCCTCCCTTGTTCCATCCTTTACTCCTCCTCCAACTCATTCATTCATCTGCCCATCCTTGCCCTCCACCAACCACCTTTCTTTTCTTCCTCCCTCCGTCCATCATTTGCTTCATCCATCTATCCGTCCTTTCTCTCCCATTTCTTTCTTCCCTCCCTCCTTCCATCCTTCATTTCTCCTCCCACCCATTCATTCATCTGCCCATCCACGCCTTCGACCATCCATCTACACCCCGTAAGTAATCTCAATACGTGTAGTTTTTATTTTCTACTGTCTCCTAAGCTAATTTCCTCCTCATTTTCTGCTCTGGTAAAACTGGTAGCCAGGGAAGCCCAAGTCGAGCACATACACCTCCGGACCTGTCCCTCGCAGGCAAAGTGTACGTTTACATACGTTACCACCAGGATGGGTTTATAAACGATTGAGACAGATTCTCGGAAAAACACGTTATTTCCAGTGACAGCGGGAACTAGCGTGGGCTGAGTAAGAATATTGATGGACCGCTAATACAATTACGTGACTTGATAAGTGCCAAATGTTACAAAGAAAGAGTTAAAAGAGAGGAGGGGGAAAAGTGAAGAGAGAATGAGCTTGGGAAGGAATGGCCAGCTACGGTACTGGCTCAGGACTGGGTTTAGTTGGTGGAAACCACTGAGTTTCCTTAAACCAAAGATACTAGATCGACAAGATCAGACAGTCCCTTCTTCAAACCTCTCAAAATAGTGTTTACATTGGGTCACGGGCACCGCCCACTCTCGGCGCGCAGAACCAGCACTTCGTACAATGGATTTGAATTGAGAATAAAACACAACACCGATCGGTTTCACTTCCAGAGGCAGTTATGCCGTCAAAATATTTTTTTATTATGTAGTATGCAATTAATAATGAATTTTTGTATAAAGCAAAGCACAAAAAGGGCGGGTGAAAGAAGGAAAAAGAGAGAGAAAAACAGATTTTCCACGAGATGGCATAGGCATAGATCTAGTATTGTGCCTGTGACTTCCCCGGCCTCTCTCGGGACAAGTTATTTTTAGCCAACCGAGAACTCTTGGAACTCGACTCTTAATAGTTTGTACTGCTATGCGTCTTTGATGCAACGGTTGATGTGATTCTCAACGATGGTGTATTTTTCGTGAATTTGGAGAAGAAAATGAAGAGGAGGAAGAAAGAGAAGAAGGAAAACTCAAGGTAGGTCTGTTATTGTTAAAGGAAAGTCCTTAAACGTTTTCAAAAACTGTCATAGTTCTCGCTATTGTTTACTTTCTTAATTGCATTTGCTGTTGGGATACGGGTTTATGAGTTACATCATGAACTGAAAATCCAGCCTCGGTCCCATGTTATTCTAAAAATATACTCGATCTATCTTCGGTATGGTGGTGAATTAATAAAAGGATTGTGACCTTGTTACCACAGTTAAAAAGAAAAAAAAATAGCCAGAGGTTTCCTACCAGGAATTACTTTATAATTACAAAGTAAGCGACTTCCAGCAAGGTTTAGGGTGAGAGCTGAACATTGAACAAAACTCGGCATTTTCTCTGTTCGGTTTTGTAAAAACTGCTGTTGTTTACATCTCTCACGTTTATGCCACTAGGTGGCGCTGCCAAACCCGTGCTCGCGAAAACCCCGAGCTGTCTCGTCTTGTCATTCAGGGGACCATCTGCACATTATGACATCTCGACTTGGGCAGGTCTGAGCCCCACCCACTTCCCCCGTCGTCAATGCTCTGCGCCAATGGCATAAATAGTTTTTAACACTTTTCAGATGTTAAGAAAAAACATTTTCCTTTTCCTGTTATTTGGTGACTAATTTGCCATTGTATTTCCCCTGAATTACTACGTTTTCCTATTGACACATTTCTTTTTCTATACTATTACCTGACAGTCCTCATGCTCAGGAATACAATAGAGGGTCAGTTGCCTTTTGGTATAAGTCTGACATATAATCGTAGAGCAGTGACACCATGTATTCTTTTAATGTACTTGGCTTCACCCTCTCCCTTTTCCCGCTTTGAACGAGCGCACAACATTCACGAATGGTGAAAGTTTATGACAAAACCTTGATGTTCTAACACTTTATGTGGCATTTTGCATTAAATGTTTTGATTATGTCATGAGACACATACCCTACATTCGCTTTTTACACAATCCTGTAACGTATTTTGTTGTAAGAGGTGAAATGATAAATAAATAAGGCCAAGATTTCTACTCTGGTACATAATTGAAAAGCGTATGAAATACGCTTCCCAGAATCTGTCTTCCCCACCCCCACTTCCCCCTCCCATTTACGCTTTTCATAAGCTGGGGGGCGACCCCCCCCCCCCCCGAGAGTAAGTACTTATTTTTTTTACATAGTCGTTAAGGGGACAACGTGGCTCACAAGGTAGGCCGCAGACAAGCACAATAAAGCAATAAAGTTGTATATTATGTCTTCTTCTCTAATTACTCGTCTTTTGTCCATTGAATTTGACTTTTAGTCACTCAAAAAATGGCATGTAGATGTATGTCTTCAGGTCAGGCAATTCAAATAAATTACCGAATGCAAACGATTTTGTGTATCCTTCTGTTTGCTTTCATGTGTGTAAGCTAATTATGTTGCTCTTGGATGATCTAGAAATGTGATGAAACAGGGGATGGTGATTGTCATTTGAGATGGATAATTATAAAATTCTTTACCCAAGCATTAAAATCTGAGTGCCATGGTCAAAACTGAAAAATGCCTTGTCTATCATGTTAGTATGTTTTCTTGATGACTGAAACATTGTTGATGATGATGAAACACTATAATAACTATATCCTTTTCCCTTTCCATTTGTGGATGTGCTAACAGAGACAATGATTCATCGTTTGTTATCAAAACCTCATTCCTAAACGGAGAAATTAAAAAACAACATTATTTCAACTGTTCGAATGACGCACTTTCCCTACATAATATCAACTATATTGAGATGTGCCTGGCGGTATTCTGTTCACTTCCCGGTCGGCCCTGGGTCGTTTATTACCCATTTACTGCGAGCCGACAATCACCGCTGTGCCAGCATTGACATTTAATCAGATTGTCACCTGTCTATTACAGCGGTGCTGTTCCATTCTGTGCCCAGTGCCACTCATACTAATTTTAGAATTATCAGGCCCTCATCCCTCTTTCTCTCTCTCTCTCTCTCTCTCTCTCCATCTCTTGCTTCCTATGTAAATCTCAGCCTGTTTGTTTATCTTTCTTTTTCTCTCAGTCTTCATTACATAGCAGGTCGCATCACTCTCACTGTGTATTTCCGTCTTGAAATTAGATTTAGCAAAAAAAAAAAAAAAAAACTTTAATTGGAAAATACTTCTTAGGTTTGTTCACGACAGCAACGATGTACTTACAAGGCATTAATTTGTTACACTACTCCACACGTTGTAAGCTGTAACAGACTATAAACAGACATTATGTTAATCTTTTTGGCTATTAATCTGTGTATTTTTTGGCTTTACCTTTCTCTTTCTATCTGTCTCGCTAGTTGTCCCACTGATAAAATAAGTTTGAGGCGTTAGCGTAAAACGTTGAATTCTCACAGAATCAGCAACTTTTTGCCTCCTTCTCGTCTTCCTTCATTACATTTTACACGTCCTTTGATCTAGCCTTCAGCGGGCACTAATAGTACAGTAGTTATCCCTTTGATCTAGCCTTCAGCGGGCACTAATAGTACAGTAGTTATCCCTTTGATCTAGCCTTCAGCGGGCACTAATAGTACAGTATTTATCCCTTTGATCTAGCCTTCAGCGGGCACTAATAGTACAGTAGTTATCCCTTTGATCTAGCCTTCAGCGGGCACTAATAGTACAGTAGTTATCCCTTTGATCTAGCCTTCAGCGGGCACTAATAGTACAGTAGTTATCCCTTTGATCTAGCCTTCAGCGGGCACTAATAGTACAGTAGTTATCCCTTTGATCTAGCCTTCAGCGGGCACTAATAGTACAGTAGTTATCCCTTTGATCTAGCCTTCAGCGGGCACTAATAGTACAGTAGTTATCCTTTTTCCTCCCTTCTTCCTCTTTTTTTTTTTCAATCAGTCGCTGTCTCTCGTAGCTCCTCCCTGTCTGTTTAGCATGTACTTAGCCAGTTCTAAAAGATCGTTTTCATGTGGCTGGGCCTTAGATGATTGACTCAGAGCCGTGACTATCCCTCTGACTTATACATTAGTTGGTCTCTCGGTCTGAATGGTCTCCTACTGGTGCTACGCAAACCATTTCAATAAGTTATTCTTTTTCAAAACTGGGCCTGCAGGCAAAACGAATGCATTGATACAGACTGCATTTTTTTTTCATTCCCAAGTAAATAAGAATATGTTTAATGGATTTGCCATGCATAATAATCAAAAGACTACGGCATAATATTTTTCCCTCGGGGATGATTATAAATTTAATGTCACACAACATCTTATTTATTATCGCAATCTATCACGTACGGTGTACAGTATTTTTAAAGACTAGTGTAAGGACCCGTTCAAAGAACGGGTTGCAAACAACACGCACAATCAGCACACAGATTATGTAGATCAAGGAAGAAAACAACTCACAAGTGGCACAGTAACACCCGCATGGCCCGTACCGTGCATAAGGCAGACGGCACAGAAACTCATGCCTTCAAATTTTGAAACGAAATCGAAAGTTTAAAGTCGAAACGAAACAAAGGCAGGAGGGAGGCAACCATTGTTGAGGAGAAAGCATTATTCGATGACGTACTCTCTCTCTCTCTCTTAAATAAAAGTAGTAATCTGCAGTCCTGCTTCAGAACTCATGCGCGCCAGGACACTGCGCACCAAGCTTGATATGGTTATTTTTTATGACATGCACGGTACTAAAGTCGAAACAAAACAAAGGCAGGAGGGAGGCCATCATTGTTGAGGAGAAATCATTATTCGATATTTTTAGGCCTATTTTCGTTTATTACAAAATTACGATACTTCGCTTTCATGTCAAAGGAATAGACATAGTAGCAAAAAGAACTATCTTTCACATGTAATTTTTTCAGATATGGGCATTTCTTCCTCGCAGCAGTGAATTTTTTTTCTTTGCTGTTTTTTTATATAGAAGAAAGTAAAATTAACAAAATCGGCAACAATACAGATTGCGACCTTGGCTCTTCTTCAGTTCGATATTTATTTCACTGAAGAAAAAAAAATGGAGATCTTTTATTCATGTTGAAGAGTTATAACAAAGGTGCACTTTAGCATTTGTTTAAAATGCGCTGTGGCACTTATCAAGCTGTTTCACAGTCCCGATTTACTCTAACTCCTTATCCTCATACTAAAGTCGCATAAAAATATGTTCAATGTCGAATTTCTCAGTTGGGCAAAGAGTGGAGTTGGAACGAACAAGAACTACGTTCGCGACAAGTGCAGAGTTGAGATTGGGTACTGACAGGGACGTATGAATTGGCGAACCATTGCACTAACATAATTATTATCTTCATAAAAATTGTAGTCAACACCTCCATCCATCCCTATAAATATGCGTTGTCAAGCTCACAGTTACAGGCAAATTACATCGAGATATCAGAAAAATCACATGACTCAGATATTACCGAGGAGATCAGCGTCAAAAACAACTCCGCTTAATTAACAGTTTTGTTTGCTCATTTTTCAGCACCTGCAAGATAAGGTATGATCGCGTCTTTATCAGTTATTATAACATCTATTAGTGGACGATATCGTAAAAGCCTCGCATCCCGCCACGGTAATCTCTTGAGCTGTCGAATCAAAATGCATCAAATTTGGGCCATCAAAGATTGGCTTCACCGGTCTGTGTTTGGGTAGACTTTGATTTGCAAACAATAATGATTTGGGTTTCAGAGACATTAATTTCTAAAAACACGTCGCGACGCCAGACTCGTTTTGCGAACGCATGGACGTATATACGAGATGACCGGGAGAGAGACAGAGAGAGCGAGAAGTAGAGACGGAGAGGAAGCAGATTTATGCCAGGGAAAGCCGGGAGCGATTATGCTTTGTAGCAGAATATCTTTATTACTGGCTCATGCCTTTGGTTCATGATTTCCACTCATTTGGACACGATTTTCAACCTGCCAATATACGAAGGAATATCAAGAACGCTGGATAATAATAATAAAGACTTTGGAGTAGCGGCACTGAACGATGAGAGAGGACACCCACAGCAAGATGCCCAAAAAAGAGCCAATATTTTAAATACTCAATTTTGTAAGGTCTTTTCTGACCCAGGGGGTGTCTACCTGGGAGAGCTGAGTGGTGCCAAACTGCCGGATATGGATGAAATATTTGTTACAGAAAATGGAGTACTGAAACTTTTGGAAAACCTTAATGAAAATAAAGCTACAGGGCCTGATGGAATTACCGCCAAATTACTGAAACTTTGTGCCTTGGAAATTGGCCCCGTTTACACTTTGTTGTTTAGAGCTTCAATCGAACAAGGAAAAATACCGGAAGACTGGAAAAAAGCAAATGTTGTACCCATTTTTAAGAAAGGAAATAAAGCTAGTCCTGAAAATTATAGACCAGTCTCCCTGACATCAATATCTTGTAAGCTTTTAGAGCATATTTTGCACACCAGCATCATGAAGCATCTCGAGAGACACTCGGTTTTAACACATGTACAGCATGGTTTTAGAAAATACAGGTCGTGTGAGTCCCAGCTGATCACAACTTGCAACGATTTTGTTAATAACTTGAATAATACCAGGCAGACGGACACCATTTTACTAGATTTCAGTAAGGCCTTCGATAAAGTGCACCATGCTAGCCTTTTGACTAAACTAAACCATTATGGAGTTAGAAACAGTACTTTGAAGTGGATTAAGTCTTTTTTAGAAAACAGAACACAAATAGTAGTCGTTGACGGAAAGTCATCCAATCCTGCACCTGTTCTCTCGGGAGTACCTCAGGGTACTGTAATGGGCCCCTTGCTATTTTTAGTTTACATTAACGATATGCCGAGTAAGATCTCTCCAGGCACTAAATTACGACTGTTCGCCGATGATAGCCTCCTCTATAGATCAATAAATTCAAAAGAAGATACGGAAATTTTACAGAAAGATTTGGACAGTCTACAAGAATGGGAGAGGGACTGGCGTATGGAATTCCACCCCAATAAATGCCAAGTCCTGAGAATTTCAAATAAACATCGCAACATCACCTCGGACTACTTTATACATGGCGAGAAATTGAGTGAAACAGATGAGGCTAAATATTTAGGAATTACATTAGACAGAAAACTTACATGGAACCAACATATTAATAGCACATGTAACAAAGCAAACAGTATACTAGCATTTCTGAAAAGGAACATCTCTAACTGTGATGGGAAAGTAAAAGAAAAATGCTATAACACCTTCGTGAGGCCCTCCCTAGAGTATGGCTGCAGTGTCTGGGACCCCCACTGTCGGATAAACATAGAACAACTGGAAAGGGTCCAGAGGAGAGCTGCTCGCTTTGTGACAAATGATTATGCTAGAAGCAGTAGTGTCAATACAATGATGAGAGACCTCGAGTGGACACCACTAGAAGAAAGAAGAGCAAAAAACAAAGTAAAACTATTTTATAAGGGCAGGGAAGGAAATACCGATATCCCACTGAACCACCTCAGCATTAACACCAGAGGCAACAGAAAGAATAACATAAAATATAACATCCCCAACTCACGGATTAACAGCCATCTTTACTCTTTTTACCCTAGTGTCATCAGGATGTGGAACAACCTCCCGGCAGAAGTCCAAAAAATATCGTCTGCAACGGCTTTTGGCAATGAATTGAAGAACATAATTATCCGTTGCAGCTACCTTTGTATTTAAAGTGTGGGTCTATTTCTGTGCACAATCTAGGTACCAGGAGATATTTTTAACCAGAGATATACATATACAAAGAAATTACACAACGATATATTTTAAATGGTCTTAATATATGCTGTTTTAGCCTGTTTTAGCCTCAGAGCATGGGCGTCGAGTCGCACATAGTGCAGTTGAGGAATCGTCAGATTATATAGACGAGTCAACTACATGGGAAGAAGAAGAAGAAGAAATGTGGCAAAAAAGACAAAGAATCAGTTTTATGTTGCAAAGCCTCGAAGAAACAATCATTTTTGCCATATTTTGTCTTTGCGTCAAGCCCTGCTGCGACACCACAGATTTCCTGTGGTTTTTTCAGATTTCGTCAAATTTGAAGAAAAATGTAATGCCAACTGCCGTTACCTGAAAGGGCTGCTTGACAGCGCAGTAAATCTAGCTTTGGAAAGAATTTGCTTGTACGGTCTGGCTGCACGCGAACAACATCTAAATAACAGAGTTACAGAATCGGAATTCCTTCCCCGCTTTCACGGCCAATTTCAAACCCAGCTGTGGAAATGTACCGGTGGCCCCAGACGTGTAACATTAAAGTTCTTGCGAGGCTGAGGATAGGGGAGAGCATGCAACGTTGGGGAGATGAGTGACAACAACTTCAGCAATCCGAAGTTTATTCCCTCGGTGAAGTTTAATAAAAGTGGTTCTCGTTAGGGGACCGTAGTGTAATTTCAAAGGCAAATTGAGAAAATACTGAGCTGTATTCCAAAGGATTGATAAAAACATATTTTGGGGTTATTTTTTCGGACGTCGAATTAAAAAAGACAAGCGGAAAATCAGTCAAGTGCAGGAAATGAGGTCCAGTGGAAAATAAGTCAAAAAGGAAAAATAATCAAGTGAAAAAAAAAGTCAAGTTATGATAGGCTTTGACTAATTAGTTGACGTATTGATGTGGTGGGCCGGGTCTTTATTGTACCCTGGATTCTTTCATCTTGACAGAAATACCAGTCTTGGATTAAATCTAAGAATAACAATAATTCCTTGCATATTTTTTACATTATCATGAAACCAGTCTGTGCTGCCTATTGTTGACCCTAACCGTTCTATTTGACCATTAAAAATGTATTCCTTAGGATGCACACATTTCGGGGGGGGGGGGGGGGGTTTAGTCGTCAACCCATGTTTCCAAAAGTGTTGGAAGTGAAATTTTTAAAAAATATTATCAGAAAGTTTAACAATGTAAAGTTATGTAATAAGAAAGCTTTTGTTGTCGTTATTATTTTGGCATGCATGTATGGTGAGAGGTTTACTCACAATGAATATAATATCAGACATTCATCTGTAATTTACCATCTTTGCAAAATAATCCATCAACACAAAATCTCATGATCTTGACTGTACTAAACACGAAAATAAAAACAAATGATAATAACTGCGCTCAACAGGCAAGGCAAAAGTAATTCACAAACAAGAAACCATCACTCTATATCGTTTTCTCACCAATCAGAGTAAAGGCACGTCTGGTGGATGACCATAACATCGTAACTGTAGTTCTTGTTTGTTCTGTGTCCTTTTTTTGTGAAAAAACTGGAGCTCCTGTAGTATGTTGACATTAATTGTTTAGAATGCGTTGTGGCACTTATGAAACTGTTTCATAGTTCCGATTTATTCTCATTCCTTATCATAATAACCAAAGCCGCCAACGTTTAAAGTCGAATTTCTCAGTTGTGTAAAAACGTGGCGTTGGAAGAAACAAGAACACTAAGGTCGGGAATCATCAATATTTAGAAAAAATATCGGTTGCCATGGCTGGGGAAAAAAAAAGGAGCCGGGGTTTAAAACATAGCTAACCAACAGTGAGTAAGTGAAACCGATGTTAACTCAAAATGTTGTGGTGGAGAAAAAAACAAACCAAGGATAAGCTAAGGAGGAGAGAGAAAAATATAAATTGGTTGTGGCTTTCTGGAATTGTAATTTCTTCCCCGTGGTCCCCAAGGTGTGCAGGAAACAGGGACATTTTACTCTCCACTTAGTCTGTGTTTTGTCCTTTGCAATTTTTTTTTCATTTGTTTCCGACACTTTGGCTTTCAGCTTTTCTTCTTTCTGTCTCGACACACCACAACAGTAATTTGCACTTGGTCCGGAGTAGGCACTGCCTCATACCAGCGAGTCTGCTTTACCAGCTAATAACTCTAAAAATTGGGAGAGACTGACACAGAAGAACATACTGAAAGTATTAACAGAGGAGGGTCCCTTTTATTACTTTCAAGGAAAAGTGTCTGGTCCTCTAAAAAATTTCTCACTGCCCAACCTTGCTGTTCTGAGCTCCTGTGTCATTATAAATATCTCCATAAAGCCATAAATGTCTTTTGTCACGCTTGTGTTTTAAACAAATTCAAGAATTCAGCATAAGTGTAAGAGGGATTTTGATTTACTGATTGTGAGTGTTCTTTACTACAGGTAAAATCTCTTACGTGAATGCTAACACACTTTTACAATTGGTTAAATCTCCTGTGGGAAATGTGAAGACAGTTTTATAAAAGGTATAAATCTTGTACGAAGGCTTTAATACTTTACATTCGGTATAATCTCGAACGGTAGCACACATTTATAAGTGGTATAATCTTCTATGTTAATGGTGACCTACTTTTAATAGCGGGTTTTTGTTGTTGTGTTTTTATGACTGCCAACATATTTTTAGAATAGTACAATCTTTGAAGAATATAGAGAAGACCAAATCACTTTTGCAACATGTAAAATCTAAATGTAAATTCTATAGTAACATTATCTAAGGACAGAAATGTTCAATCAGCTTAGAAAAGCTAATATTTGCAAATAATGCCAAAGCAAAAATGAGTCTTAAGTGGAATCATCGTCATTCACTTTGACTCTACATTTCCTTAATATTCTTGGTTTTATTTAATGTTGCTGTACTCTCCACTTTTCTGTCACATTATCGTACAAAATTTGAATATCACGAATTTGTCCTTCCTCGCCAGGTGCTGTGACACACAACTCCAACCACCACCCAATCAAGTACAATATCGCGTGGTCTCGGAGGGTGCTACGTCCTGCCCTCGAACATGGGATGGTTTCGCGTGTTTCCAGGAGACTCCAAGAGGTCATGTAGTGGAGAAAGGCTGCCCTTCTTACATCTCTGCAAAATCTGAAACTGGTAAGACAAAGATGTGAATGGTGTTAGGGGCGCGTAGTCTGATTATTTGCATTTGTAAACTCCTTTAATCTCATTTGGGAAATTTGCTGTTGTGTCACTGCACCCAGTTACAAATGGAGCAGACACGACGTCGCCTCAGTGCAGCGCCGGTCGGCGGTTTTTTTTTTGGGGGGGGGGGGGGGGGGGGAGTGATAGGGATGAATTTTAATTGATTTTGCCCGGGCAGCGGCCTGTTCGGCCTGCTCTTTTCGATTTCAACTGCCAAGGTATCTTTAACATGCGAAACGTGCACAGGGACTCTCCGAATTTTGTCGTCCTTATCCGAGAAGACGTTTATCCTCAACCCTAAACCCTATCGAAACCCTATCGAGTGTAGTCTGAATTAATGGTAAAGTTGATTAGAGAAAAAGCAGAGTAGTTTTCACTGCTCATCTGTAGCTTACTATGTTTTTTCCCACGTCTGTGCCGAATACAAAATAAACCGGCTTCGTTTACGTCTTGCCATTTTTTTTTATAAAAGGTTCATGTTTCGGAATGGTAGACTTGATTTAATTGAAGAGCGTTTTTTCACAACTGGGTAAGACAAATTTTGCGTCAGTTATGGCCCCTTTCAGATAGCCATTCAAAATTAGTGTAAGACGCGGTGTAAGTTGTTGTGTTCTTGTCATTACCTGAAGAACACTCGAATTGAATTCAATAACAGTCAACACGAATTAAATCAACATAAGACTGTATCCTATGCTTTGCTGGTCTGCTTGTTTATTTTGTTAACACAGGACGACCCTCGCTGCCATGATGCTTACTCTAGGACTGTTTCTTTCTTCCTTTTTTTTAGTTTCGTACTTTAATCGACTCCCATAATAATCGGTAGTAATCGAATAATATAATCGGTTGAACACAACATAAGTGTTCACTGAAAACTTGCTATGTCCCGTCTTGATCCCGGGACTGAGACAGAATATAGCTAGTGTTAGCTGAACACTTACACCGCGACTCACACTAATTTTGAATGGCTATCCGAAAGGGGCCATAACTGATGCAAAATTTGACTTACCCGGTTTTGGAAAAAAGATCTTCAATAATAAAGCCGGATAGCGAAAAGAATGGGTTGTTTTCCCTGCTTATCTAGAGCTTACGGTGTAACATATTACGACTCCTTAACAACCTTCTCCATAAAAAGCTTCATTAGTGGTGTACTTTCGTGAGCTTATTGCTGTATCAGTGGCATTCCAGACTGTCCTATTTTCACACGGGTGCTTGATATCAAAGAACTTCCATTCCTATTAATTTTTCAGCTGCAGTATTGGGTATCATCACTGCCGCAGGCTGTGTCTGCAGGATTATTTCTTAACATAGGTTCTTTCGCTTCAATTTCCTTCAAACCGCGCATTCTATTCATACTTATATATTGAACAAGAAACTTTCAGCATTTTCTTTCTTTTTTTTTTTTTAACTTTTCCTTGAAATGCCTGACATCAAGACATTGTTTGCTGTATGATCCTTTAACCAAAGTCTAAGGTCGTGAAATAATAGTTAATTCTCGTTTCCAAAAAAAATTAAAAAATTGACCAATGAAATTCTTAAAATTCGACTCATTTCTCAGAATAAAAATATGTCCGTCCCTATGTCCTTGCAAACAAACATGTCTGATGGATTGATTGAAAGGGGGGGGGGGGGGAGGGGGGGGGATGAGGTATATCCACTCATTGACAAATTAAATCTTACTTGTCTTCAATGATTTTAGAAAGAATCCGATATCACTGTTTCACAATCATTATGAAATTCCAGGGAAGAATTATCATAATTGCGACTACAAGGATCCCTAGTAAGAGAAAAAAAAAGTAGATGCCTGCATAATTGCATGGTATCATGAAAAACTACACGTTTGCCTCGTCATTAGATTAGCCTGATACGTCTTAAGAAATTGATCCCATTCATTTTAGATAGTACAAGCTCAGAAATACATTTAAAAGCGGAATCTCCTGTTGAACCAGTAGGATGTGGAATATAGATAGCTTACTGAAACCTTAGGCCTATAATAAGAGTTCATGAGATAATGTCTTGCTAGACTTGCTAGAGAACGCTCCGTGCACAGTGCCTCAGGACCGTTACCCACGCCCGTTAGATAAGTGATCTCAAGGGCTGACATCGAAAATAGTCCTCGTGATCGATATTTACAGGAACCTACTTTCATCACCGCTGTCTTTAGTCATTGGTTATTATTTTATCAGTTTCGAAAGGGTATTACAGACACTAATATGGCAACACAGCGCCAGACCGGATGCTATCGTCTTACAAGTCGGATACGACAGTGTTTTTGTTTTATTTTTTTAGTTTTTCACTTTTTGAAAATGTTATGTCTTTTCTGAAATGAGAAAATGGATTCTCTGAAATGTCAACTTCGGGGATTTTAATTCTCAAGCTCTGCTAAATTTAACCCGCTGGAAGACGGTACAAGTACGTTGTTGTTCATTTTCGTCTTGTGAGAATCTACGCGACCTTAGCTCTTGTTTGTTCCATTTCAACTTTTTGCACAACTGAGAAATTCGATGTTAAACGTTTGCAGCTTTAGTATTATGATAAGGAGTTAGAATAAATCGGAACTGCGAAACAGCTTGATAAGTGCCACAACGCATTTTAAACAAGTGTCAAAGTGAGCATTTGTTATACCTCTTTAACATACTTATAGGTCTCTTGTTTTTGTTGCTTTTATTTATTTTTTTTTATAAAATGGAGACAGAGCAACAAGAACTAAGGTCGCCTCTAGCCATAAAATTATTGGAGAAGGTCGATCAGGATGACTCTGATACACCGAGACGTCAGGAAGTTTATTGCATTTTCGGTTGAACGGCACCGTTGGCAAATCTCTGTGTTTGTGAGTGTTTGTGTGGGTGCATGCTCGGGTGGATGGATGGGTGTGTAGTATCAGTTCTGGTCTCTCTGAAAACCCGCACACAAAGAGCTCCATTTCCACAGCCACTAGTGTTCCACACGGTCTCCCTTGTACGAAAGCTAGAGTTGTCTGTCCTTTTCTGTTGTTGCGGTTTATTGTTACCGTTTCTGCATTATTTCTGACGCGAGGCTTTGCTAGATACAACTTTTTCTTGTTGATTCTTGTTGATATATTTTGACTTCTTCACCCATAGAGTACGTACGCTCGATTTTGGCGCACACCCAACCCTCACCCTACCCCCTCGTACGTCTTTCATACGTTTTGCTCCAAGAGCTTTTACAAACTGTTTTCATCACTTGGGTCGGTTGGAATATTCCAAATTGTGATTGCCATCTAAATAGTGATAATATTACATACTTCCACAACTAGTGCAGTTAGTGCCTTTTTTTTTTATGAAGAAAGCGTCATAAGTCCTGTGACCTCTAGAAAACATTCTACGACTTTTTTTTATTTGTTCAGGTTTGTTATTTGTTCCATTTTCTATCATTTTTTTTTTTAAAGAAGATCAATTGATGGAAAGCTTGATTCTTCTTTGGGTTTTATTCTATCGTTTCTGTATTATTTCTTACGTGAGGCTTTGCCAAGTACAACTTTTTCTTTTTGCCATATTTTGACTCTTTCAGTGTTGTACTTTTCGATTTCTCTCATCACGCGATATTCTGAATCTAATGAAGGAATATTTGACTGCGGTGAACTGGAAACGGAAATGACGCGCCCCCGTGCGTTTGAGCTATTAATGAATAATGATGAGTGTTCACGCAGTGCAGGGAATCTTGGTTGCTTCTTTAAGTGGAGGACGCACGTTTCTGGAGACGTGGAAACTGACTTTACAAGTGTCACTCTTGTCTCTTAGATAGAAATATGTAGGGAGGAAATGGCCGTAGTGTTCCCTACTGTAAAACAGATGCTTACAGTGCTTGAACGTTTCTTTTCCGTACGTCCTGGGTACAAATGAATCGAGTACCTAGTCTTCTCGGATAAGGACGAAAAAATTCGGAGGGCCCGTGTGCACGTTGCGCACGTTAAAGATACCTTGGCAGTTGGAAATCGTAAAGAGCAGGCCCAACAGGCCGCTGCCCGGGCAAAATTGAAATTAAAATTAATATATTAAAATTTATCCCCATCACCCCCCCCCCCCCCCCATATCACCAACGAAACTTTGTAATTCATTATTAAATAAATATTATATAATATATATTCAAATAACATTATAATACTTTAGAATACAAATTGTGAGTTGTGAACTGTTGTGAGTTGTGAACAGCGCCTAACAGGCTGCGTTAGAATTTCGTCTGAGATAGAGAGAGAGAGAGAGTGAGAGAAAAAGGGTGAGAGAAAGAAAGAGAGAGTGAGAGAGATGCAAATGGAGAGAACAAGACTTTCTGTAAAGCGCCTAGAGCAAACTCGTTTGGATTAGGCGCTATATAAATGATCTTCATTATTATTATTTTTATTATTATTTTCTGTAATTCTCAAATTGTGTACCAGCTATCTCTGGGTGTCATTAAAATTTTGTTCGGGGGAACTTTCTTTAGTTTATTTATGTTTACATTTTTAATACACAATACACGGTAAAACATATTGAACTGCTCATTTCTGAGCTTGTGTGAGCACAGATGATTGGAAGCCCCAGAAAAATAAAAAATGAAACCACAGTAATGACTTAGAATGCATCAAAGCATATAATACCTATGTTTTGCTGCTCATTCTCGGTAACAGACAGGAATAATGAAAATAACCGACATTAACACAAGACACGTTTTATAATCAGTCTAACCCATAAACCAGACTTGTGCCGGATAATGGCCGAACCAAGACCTCTTTATGGCAAAAGTAACGACTTTCCAACACCGTTGATAGCTTTATAGACTAATTCACTGCAAACATCAGGAAGATGAAGAGATGTCCAATAAACGTTGTTTTTTCTTTACTGGGGTATAAAATAATAATTACTTGCCGAACATACATAATATCACTGGGGGGAGGAGGGGGGGGGGGCTGATAGCTATATAAACATTTGACGCTCTTGTGATGTCTTGATGTTTTGTAAATTCTCCTTGCTGTTTTATGACTTTTGCTTCCCGGACCAGTTATAAACTCTTGTTGTGAAGGCAGTTAAAATATGGCCAAAAGAAGGGACTAAAATAAAGTTGTAAACCGAGACAGAAACAATAGAGAAGCCTTACAATAAATGACAATAGGAAGAGAAAAAAAAAACGCTCTCGGCCCTGATAGACCTTCGTCGAGCAAAATTTTAAAAAAAAAAAAAAAATAGCAATGAAACAGAATTCTAAGGATTCAAATTATTAGTTTAAAAAAACAACAGAAAAAAAGAGACCACAATGACCACTTATCTGTTGCCAGTGCCTCGACAAGGAAGAAGGTCTGTCTGTCTTGAACTGCACTCTGTTGTGGAAAATTGTCTACTAGATGCAGAGAACTCACTAGACGGCGTCTGGCATTATTCTTATCTCAAGATTGGACCAAAAAAAAAAAAAAACAACTCACTGCCCTGGGCGAAATGTCCATCCCTGCAAAGAAAGCAAACAAAGTAAATGATCCAATTTAAAAAGGAAAAAAATATGCGATATATTATTATGTACTCTATTGACAATGAAGAAAAAAAAATGAACGATTTTTATTTCTTTTAAAGCCGATTTTGAGTAGATGTGAACCTTGTTTAGCATGAAATACCCCATTACTTTTAGAATGGCGTAAAAATCAAATTTCGCTGTGCCAACAAAGACGCAGATGCTAGATACAAAAGTATCTTTCCCCTGACACAAGTCATGAAGGAGAAATAAAGAGTTAAGAAAAATATTATGTCATTAACTTCAGACAACCGGACTGTATCCAAGCGTGTATTTTCTTGCAAACAGAATAATTTACATAAGAAGCTCAATGTTTCTTTTAATTCTTTGCCTGAATCACGCTTATTTGTTTGCTAATACTTACTCAGACAGTCCTCTTATAATTTGATCATTATTTTGTATCTTTGATCGTTTCTTAATGCGCGTATTCATTAATATTGTTCCTCAAGTTGATGTAGCTGTTGTTGTTGTTGTTTTTCAATCTGTTTGTGCCATCGAGGGCGTCTCGGGAAGAAAGAGCTCTCGGTTTTGCAGCCAACTGGGAAGCTTGTCTTGGCGTAATGCCGTGGGACGTGAGAGCTTCTTTGATGCCAATGGTCTAGGTCTTCCTTGTTCTGCCTCTGGCCTAGTATGCAGAGAACCGCATGTTGTATGCACGAGATGGGCCGACAAACTTTCATTACTTTTGTCTTGGCAGTCTTGATATAACTGAGAAAATAGATATTTGAACAAAAAATAAATTCGAAAAAATGCTTTCACATTGCTGTCGTTAAATTGTGTTATTTACTTTAATCATCCAGTTTTCCACATTTCCGTTACATTTGCATTAAGGCTGTGATTTTCAAGAAACATGTGAAACTGAAAATGGCTTTTTGTTGTTGTTCATAAACAATGGACATGCTTAATGACTATCATGCATGCACACAGTGGTTGCCAGTAATGACTTTTGAAGTTATCAGAATCACGCACCATCAGCTGAACTAAACATTATATCATAATGGTTTCCATGCAGTGGAAAAGAAGCTGTTTCCGTGCAAATGTTCACAGAGGCCAGAAGTGACGCTTTGTTACACATAGAGCCGTCTTAAGGCATGGGCACACTGAGGGGGCACCAAGAGTTTAGGGGGCCCCATGAATGCAAAATTCTGAGTAGTTGCATAGGGGACCGGCTGCAGCCTACTGCTTTGCCCAGGGACCCATAATGCATAATGATGGTAAGACCGCCTTGGTTACACATAATATTACAAAATGCCCCAGAAAAGCTATGGGGTCGCAGCGAGGCTTGAAATAATGTCAAAGATTGACAGACGTACTGAGCTTAGAAAATCCAAGTCTGGAACTCGCTATTAAGTACTCTTATTTGTACAACATACTACAATTTTTTTTTATTTGTCCAGTTTTGTTATTTCTTCAATTTTCTATCCTGTCACATTTTCTTCCTGATGAAGAGCAATCCATAGAACGCCTCATTTGTCTTTCCTCTTCCTTCGCATTTTACTACATAGTTTCGGTATTACATACTTTGCTACATACATTTTTTTTTCTTTTTCTGTTTGCCATCTTGTGTCTCAGTTACACACACACATCCACTCCACCATTCTCCACCATCCTCCCCTCCCACATACAGAGATGCACGCACACACAATGCCACGAATATATCAAATTAATATTACAATGAAAACAAGGCACTGGGGCCGTAAACCCAGCACCATTTATGTACGACTGAATTCCATACAAAAATAAGCCTTGCATTTATTTCTGTGCAATGCTCGCGCGTACAAAGCTCAGTTCACCACAGAAAATACACGTAAGTTTATCAGACTGGAAATGATAACATGGTGATCTACGAGCCCCAATAACAGTGTCTGTCAGATGAATCTAAAATTAGTTCCTATTTCGTGATTATGTCTTCTTTTCCAGGAGCGCATTCTTCCAACACATTAGGCCAAACGCGCTGTGGCTTTGTAAGTTCAATACCAGAATCAACGAAGAGATAATCTCGTCTGATATGGTTGGGGTTTCTTGCGAGCATTTCAGTAGTGAAAATAGCAACAGAACAAAAATAGCCAAACTGTGAAGAGGAGAAATTGTTTTTTACTTAAAAAAACAACAACAACATAAAAGTGTGTGCAGGAAATACATTAAGTGAAAGCTGAGAAATGCAAGGTGATTTTTTTTTCCCTTGCGGGTCAACTAATTTTAAACGGTCAAACGCTTGTCCATATATGGATGTCATTCCGGGGGAAGGAGGTGTCATTATGCATCAACATCTACTTCACTATTACATAATGATGTAGCACAGCTTGAAGCATGACTGTATGCCTCAGGAATTCGTAAAGGGGCTGTTTAACTGTAAGTGGACATCCTGTGATCATTTTCCTGATTAAATAAATAAACACAACCGTTTATTCTGTGCTTTCATTAGTTTTAGACATAATCATTAGAGCTCTCTCTCACAAACAATACCTTTGGAGATGAGATTAGAAACAAACTTAAAGAGAAAAAAAATCGTTTCGCTGGCCCTATGATGTAACCACTGATGTGCATTCTTGTTTTTGCTAAATGCTCTATAAACTCCTTAATAAAATTGAAGGTTTTTTTTTTTTTTATCTTCAGTGATTTAGGGGAAGTACAATGATCTTTGAATTATTTTTTATTGATATAGCTAAAAATTTATTTAGTTTAGAAAATAAATTTTGCGTTTCTTTTTGCTTCATCGTACGATAAGATCCTCAGCACTTGCGGGGTTTCATGATAGGGCTAGTGATTTTTCCTGCAGGACAGCACTAGAAAATCATTTCAAGAGTACTTCATCGTCTTTCTTTTGGTTTTTATGTTGTTGTTTTTTTACAATGCCTCTAGGCATGCTTTGCTGTGACATATCTATACAAAAGACCGGAGCTTTTACATCAGTGGTTCTCAACACTTTTTCAGGCAATCGCCCCCCTCCCCCCTTAGGTTCCAAATTTTCTTTCATTGACCCTCCCCCCCCCTCCCCCCCCCCCCCCCTAAATCGAATGTCTTTTCCAACCCAAAGGATACATTTCACAAGACGACAGACTACACAGAAATTGTGGCATTAAGTTTTGCAAAGTCTTATTGTCCACGATAGTGGTTGCTTATTCATTATAAAACAGACGGGATTCTTTGTCATAATATAATGAACTAAGACAAAATAGGCCGTTTCTGTTCATAAAACCTATTTACACGTGCTGTTGAGCACGTCAGTGGTTGCCCTGTATTTGCCCGCAAATCGTCCTCCATTTATCCCCCCTCCCCCCACCCCACCCCGATTCCCACTTTTCATCTTGTTGCCCCCTTGTCCCCACTTACTTCGATTTTTCCCCCACCCACTCGAAATCAAACTCGGCCCCCCACCCCCACCCCCCAAGGGCGATATAATCGTCCACGTTGAGATCCATTGTTTTGTATAACAGACATTGATATCATTAAGAGAAAGCGAAAGGTTTTTTTCTTATTTTGTAATTGCAGCTCTTTATAGGGAACACGAACTCTTTCAAGCATTTATTTTTGCTTCTTGATTACCGGTAACTAAGGAAACAAGAATGTCCTAGTGTCGTTCTTCTTCTTCTTCTTCTTCCTTAAAACTGGTTTTCTCAGATTTGAGTATCTCACCAGTGCGCAATAAAAATCGACTCGGCCCGTGTCCCTGGGAGTTAAAAATGTATATACATATAAGGGTGTAAGAAGCGGGAGTCGATTAGATTTATAAAAACTTATAAAAACACTTGATTGTGGCCATGAGCAGATCATACGGTAATACTCACAATCTATACTAATAAAAGTGAAACCTTACGACAATTGCAGCGCGCCTTTCGCTGCTGCTCTGTTAATGCTGATTCGGTGGCCCTCAGATTTTATACATCGCTTAGTAAAGACTGTCGTCGTATCCCGGGCACAGAAAATAAAAAAATAATTAATAACTCACAGAACGTTTGTATTAGTTTCTAGGTTGCGACACATTGGCGTTCGGTCTATTTTTTCGGCAAATGTACGTAATTGAGATAGGTTCCGGTATCTGTATCACACTCACAAAACAAATTCCGGTTAGGACTGGTTTGAATGATGAAATTGATTTCTAAGACTATCAAGTATGAAACTTTGTGTGTTCCAAAAGTACAGATTTGTGTTTTCAATATGCCTAGGAAAATCTTATAATATTTCTTTTCCATTAACACATGACGTTATCACTTCCTGCGATGTGCGAACAAACTAACTTGTGCGCAGATCATAGCCATTTGACGGATGCTGGCGGGACGCGCAGGACGTCAACGCGCAAAGGGAGAGCAGTAAAACGTATCTAAAAACAAACAAACAAACAAAAATAAAATAAAGCTAAAGGAACAGGCAACATGAAGCAGGTCCATAATAATCACCCAGAACTGAAACTAATAAATCGATTTATCCCGGGCAGGGCCGGGCAACTCAGCTGGTAAAAATATAAAACTAGATTTTTTTATTTTTTTACCCATTGCAGTGCATACAGTAAAAGAAGAAAGAAACAATTAGTGTAGGAAGGGATAGATTAAATAATTATTTTATTACCGCGCTTGAGTTTAGACACAAGTAAGTTTGTACATGATAATATCGATACTGGGAAAATCGCAAGCCGCCCGATGAAGTTTTAGATATCGATGTATGGCCGAACATCAAAAGCCATGGCAATTGTATGAGCAATAATAATAATAATGTGATGTAAATATGTAGTTTATTACGCTAAATTTTAGCACAATGAAAAATGAAATGATTGTTTTTGCCAGTGAAACCTCGGCAAATGGCAAAAAGTGATGTGACTGGTTCAATTGCTTTGAGATGCATAATTATGTGAGGTTTTTGTTGTTGTTGTTTTATGACATATCGCGACCTTATTTATTTTCTTCTTTATTCTATCTCAATTTTAAAAAAGAAAAACAACTGAATATCGTTTAGTTTGGAGAAGAAATATTATAGCAAACATTAGTTTAAAATGCATTGTAACACTTATCCAACTGTTTCACAGTTCCGATTTATTCTGTCATAATACTAAAGCCGCAGACGAATTTCTCGGTTGTGCGAAAAGTGAGTTTATAACAAATAAGAACCAAGGTCCCGATTTGATAGGGCATGTCGCAGTATTTTCAAATAGATATTACCAGAATTATGGCTACTTGTGTTTCGCTCCTCAACAAACGGCATTACGAAGCATGGCTGCACAAATATACTTCAGAGAAACATTTCCGCAAGTCATAGTAACGACCGCGCAAGCACTGGCTTTTCTATTAAATCATTGGGGTCTTTCTACCAGTGACAGCACAGACAACTTCATTCCAAATCATTGCATTAATTTGCAGGAAACAAGAGCTTAAAGATGCATAATGTTCGTCTTCTACTTTCATCGGAGTGTTCCCGGGGTTAAATGTACTCAGTCACAACCTCAGACCAACGTTCTCAAAGGGAGCAATGAACCTGGTTTTTGCCTGTTCAGAGACACACAGAAAACCCATGCGATGTAAATATTGCATGAAAGAGAGAAGGGATTAGCGAGATTACTGGGTGTTTTGTTTTTTTTCGTTCCTTTTTTTTTTCCTTTTACTATTTTCATCTTCATGGTTAACAAGCAGTTGCTAGCTGCAGATGTCTGGGCTTTCATAAGGGGCGAAACGGACCAAAGCTGGTGTAGGTGCCAGACAGGTGGCTCGCCGCCCATAAATTTTGCTTCACACTAACACAATAGGCACTGCCCGCTGCCGCCGGCTGGGTCGCGATGTTGGCAGTCCCTATTGACTTAGGCCTAGTTTGAAGCAAAATGTATGGGTGGTTAGCCGCTGGTCCGTTTCGCCCCTAACTCAGTCTGATCTGGCAGTCAATGATTGTAATAATGATTATGCAATAACATGTACACGTGAGTTTTCTTTCGTACTTCTATCAAAACATGCCAGCTACAAATTTATTTTTCATTTGCAATTATTACTCTGAGCATGGGACAGTATTCGGCTAAAACTGACTTGTTTGTCTCGACAAACTTTGCACTGGCTCTGTTTAAGATGAAAGACGCGAACACTTTTATACATCTACTTTTTTTTTTTTTTATCTCTTTCTCTTTCGTATGGATGACATGGCGCACCAACTTTAATTTCGTGAAAAACGTACCGAGCATAACTGAATGGTCTTTGAGGATGACAAGTCTTATGAAGTGAAGTGAACATGTACTGCTTATACACATTCTGGCAAAGAAAGCTGCACCGAAGTATGATTTCCGTTATGAGTCCAATTCTGTAGACTGGATTATAAGAGAGTTTTTCCTTTGCCATCTTCAAGTAGCAATTTTTACAATAATGAGTGTGTTATGTTTGTTTTTGTTGTTGTTGTTGTTTTCCAAAATGCTTTAGAAGAATAAATAAGTGCAGACCAAGTGTGTGACATGCATCGCTTGTTTTCATCTTTGAAGCCCATTTTTGCTCGTGTTGGTATATTATACACAGATCTATCCTATAATCAATTCCGTCAGAATGTATAATCTTTATTTGATCAAATGAACACTTTGTAAAAATTCTTGAAGACCTGAGAAATTCTCCTTAGTAAGTTCCTTGTAGCCTAGTTCAAAAGGATTTCTTTTTCTTATAGTACTTAGATATGATTCTAATTTCTTGGAATATCAGATGAGTTCAGGTCACAGAATGCAACGGGAGATCTAACAGCATTAGCAAATTGTAGGCCCTAATAGAAATAGTCTTTTATCCAGAACTGTTGCTGCCCCATATGACATCCAAAGCTGCCCGCAGCACAGACTAATAAAATACCCAGACTGGATGAGCCCATTGTGTGACGTCACAAAACAGCGAAAGGTCCGCCATTGTAGGTTTACGGTTGCGACCGACGCATCAGCATAGCTACAATGCAGCGGTCGCTAAAAGTCCATACGGTCATCATTTATAACAATAAAAAAAAAGGCAGCTATAGACAATAAAATAAAAGGATAGGCAAGTTAATGCATTATTAATACATGTACAACCAATGTCAGGTCGGCATAGCTGCTATTGCATGACAGTGTGCAATACTACCTGGTACTGTCCGCACTGCCTTGTGTGTGACTCGGGAGTGTCAAAGGCTGGGGGAGAAAACCCTGATAAAAAACCGCACTGCCTTGTGTGTGACTCGGGAGAGTTAAAGGCTAGGGAGTAAACCCAAACAAAATCCGGTGGGAGGGACCCCAAGGCAGTTGGTGGGGAGGTCTGTTCCAATCCATCCTCTGGCATCCCCTGCAGCTCTATGCGATTCCAAACGTATTGGCTATGCCTTTCCCTTGGATTAAATCTGTGGAGAAGAGAGGGGGTCTGTGCAAAATGGGCTAGGCACAGGTTCCATACTTTTTGCCCAGGCTAATGCAGCATACAGAGGGAGAACACTGCCAACCTGGGCAAATACAGTGTACAAAACCCATGCCCAAAAAGCTCTCACAGCTCTATGTCAACACGGAGATGTCACTCTGTCATGGGTAATGCCATGAAAACAACAAGGGGAGGGGCAGTTACAGGTTTTAAGTCTTCCCAAATTGGCGAAGGGGAAGGCGCCAGGGGCGTCTTCTATCGGTGGGAGTGACTATTTAGTTACACTGGTCAGCTACCGCCCGCCTTAAGCTGAGCAGCCCTCAGCCAGTTGGGTGCCGACCCGCCACATCTGCCTGCCTCATTGGGTACATGGGGATAGATCAAAAATCGAAAAGTTGATGTAAATGATGTACCTCGCTCAAAACGAAAAAACCAAATAAAAATTAGCACTTGGAACGTTAGGACCATGTGCCCTGGACTTGACCAAAACATCGATATGACAAAGAACGACTCATTAAGAAAAAATGCAATAATAGACAAAGAATTGCTTAGGCTGAAAGTGGACATCGCAGCTTTACAAGAAACCAGACTGGCAGATACTGGTACACTCAAAGAGCAACACTACACATTTTTTTGGAAAGGACTTGACTCGAACCAACCTCGTCGTCATGGTGTTGGCTTTGCCATCAACAATCGCCTGCTCAGTTCCATCAACACACCCACTGGAAAGTCTGAAAGACTCATTTCCCTAAGATTACGCACAAAAACTGGTCACACCAACATAATCTGTGTTTACGCACCAACGCTTATGTCATCAGCAGACGATAAGGACCAATTCTACAACATGCTAAACGAAATGTATGCCACCATTCCGAAAAACGAATCAGTAGTTCTCTTAGGAGACTTCAACGCAAGAGTTGGCGCAGACCATCAGTCTTGGCCTGTTTGCCTAGGACACCACGGCGTAGGCAAAATTAACGAAAATGGACAGCGTCTCCTGGAATTCTGTTCACAAAATGACTTGTGCATTACCAACACCTTCTTCAAATTGAATGACTCAAAGAAAGTTACGTGGCAACACCCAAGATCAGGACATTGGCATCAATTGGACTTGATTATCACCAGAAGGAAAGATCTGAACACGGTTAAATCAACAAGGAGCTTCCACAGCGCTGATTGCGATACAGACCACGCCCTTGTGATCAGCAAAATGCATACAAAGCCAATGAGAATATTTAGGAGCATCACGAAACGACAACCCAAATTAAACATTACAAAAGCAAAACAGGAAGACTGTAAGAACGCTTTCACAAGAGAATTTAGTAACATCCCGGTAAATGATATGGAATCACCAAGCGTGGATGAAACATGGAACACAATTAAGACCAACATATATAACAGTGCCTCAACAGCTTATGGTACAAAGCCATCTTTCAGACATGATTGGGTTGGAGAAAACTCCACCACACTTCTTCCCCTGTTAGAAGAAAAGAGGAAAATGATGCTTGAATACAAGAAAGATCGCTCGCAAAGCAACAAAGACAAATTCAAACACATCAAGGCAAAGGTTCAAAGTGAAACAAGAAAATGCGCCAATGAGTACTGGACCAACTTATGCTCTGAAATTCAATCGGCCTCTGATGCAGGAGACTCCAGAAACATGTATGAAAAGATTAAAGTTGCACTAGGACCAACCATTTCAAAAAGTGCCCCCATCAAGACAGAAAACGGCCAAGAACTTACCGACAAGAAGGAACAACTGGAGAGATGGGTCGAATATTATTCCAAACTATATGCAAACGAAAAGCCAGCAAATCAAGGCTTAGAAGAAGCAGTCCCAAAGCTACCTGAAATGACGGATCTGGATGTGGAACCAACAATGAAAGAACTCTCTGAAGCCATCCAGGATATGAAAAATGGAAAAGCTTGTGGAGAGGATAACATTCCAGCTGAAGTCCTCAAAGAAAACCTTGAAACACTATTACCACACCTATACCACCTACAAATCGTGTGCTGGAAAACTGGAACAATTCCATCCGATATGAAAAATGCAAAAATTGTAACTCTTTACAAGAATAAAGGAGACAAAGGGGATTGTAACAATTACCGCGGCATATCATTGGTGAGTATTACAGGGAAAGCGTTCGCCAAAATCATACTCAAACGATTACACAGGCTCGCTGAAAGAATCTTACCAGAATCCCAATGCGGATTCAGAGCAGAACGATCAACTGCAGATATGATATTTACAGTCCGTCAACTACAGGAAAAATGCAGAGAACAAGGAAAACCACTGTACATGGCTTTCATAGATCTGACAAAAGCCTTCGACGCCGTAAGCAGACCATCGCTTTACATTGTACTGAAGTCCATTGGATGTCCACCACAGCTATTGAAGCTGATCATCTCCTTTCATGACGACATGAGTGCATGCGTCCAGTTTGACGGAAACATCTCAGATAAATTTGCAGTGAAGACCGGAGTAAAACAAGGATGTGTACTGGCACCAACTCTATTTGGAATTTACTTTGCAGCACTCCTACAGTTCGCTTTTCAAGACTCCACAGATGGTATTTTCATCCGAACAAGATCAGATGGGTCTCTGTTCAACTTGGCCAGGTTAAAAGCAAAAACAAAGACTCGAGAAATCATGCTGCGTGAACTCCTCTTTGCAGACGATGCTGCAGTAGTAGCCCAAAACAACGAACAACTGCAAAATATGATGGACTTATTGTCAAATGCATGCGACCTCTTTTCCTTGACAATTAGTGTTAAAAAGTCAGAGGTAATCGGACAAGGTACACTATCTCCTCCCGACATTTCATTGAACGGCAACAATATCAACTCAGTTGAAAAGTTTACCTATCTTGGCTCCACAGTAACAGCATCACTATCCCTGGATGAAGAACTAAACGCCAGAATTGGGAAAGCAGCTACAACTTTTGGCAGGTTATCTCAGAGAGCTTGGAACAACAAAAAGCTGACACTCAAGACCAAAATTCTTATTTATCAAGCTTGTGTCATCAGTACCTCGTTGTATAGCTGCGAAACGTGGACCACCTATACAAGACATGAAAAAAGATTAAACAGCTTCCATCTTCGCTGCCTGCGGAAAATCATGGACATCAGATGGCAGGACAAAATCACCAACAGCGAAGTTCTCAAACGAGCAAAGCTCACCTCAATTCAAGCAACACTGAGAACAAGACGACTCAGGTGGATAGGACATGTCAAAAGAATGGATGATAGTAGAATCCCAAAGCAGATACTGTATGGTGAGCTAAAAGAGGGAAAACGTCAAAGAGGTAGACCAAAACTACGTTTCAAAGATATCTGCAGGACCACACTGAAAGATTTTGGGATCGATGAAAAATCATGGGAAAATGTGACAGAAGATCGAACGACCTGGAAGGGAGCTGTCAGGAAAGGTGCTGCCAAATTTGAAAAAAATCAAAGAGAAATTAGGGAAGAAAAAAGACAGAAAAGGAAGGAAAAGACAAATGAAGTCACAAACGAAGGCAAGTATATGTGCTCACTCTGTGACCGAAGATGTAAATCGAATATCGGACGGATTAGTCATGAGAGGAGCTGCTCTCGGCATCTGTCTTGAAGTCAGAAAATGCTGCAAAGACCGTCTGCAAAGACGAAAAGGGTCGTATATATACAACCAATCTTGACAAATAAAAAGAAATTTCTACTGCAGATAGAACTAGAATCGGAATTTCACGAGCGGCGGCCATGTTGGTTATACGGTCGCATCTCATTAACTTCCGTAAAAAAAACGACACAGCCCGAAGCTTGTGTTTCCAGTCTGGTTTTTTTTATTAGTCTATGGTCCGCAGCAACCAGCTAATACGTGATCAGTGTCCTACACTTAATCATCCAAGCTCACCACAAACAAAGTCTCACCTGTCCATGTTCTTTTCAAACCCGGATCTGTTAAGAGCATGGGATTTTCAGCTTATGTGTGGCCAAGACATTTTCTTTTGCGAAAAAGTTATAACAGTAATATAATAATAATGATAATAAATTCCTTTTCCTTTTTTGTCTTCCTTAGAACACATATCGTTTATGTCCCGCTCTCTATTTGTCTGTATACGTTTGTCTCTGTTTATGCATATTTTAAGTGTTCTTTCTGTACCCATATTTTAATATAAGGGGGAGAGTGAGAGAGAGTGAGGGAGAGAGAGAGAGAGAGAGAGAGAAAAAGAGAGAGAGAGAAAAAAAGAGAGAGAGATAGACAGAGAGACAGAGAGAGAGAAAGAGAGAGAGAGAGAGAGAGAGAGAGAGAGAGAGAGAGAGAGAGAGAGAGAGAGAGAGATCAAATAAGGTTTTGTTGTTGTTTTTGTTCAACTTTTCCGGCGTCGGGTGAGGGAAAGGGTCGCCAAGCAAGGTAACGTTAAAAATCTCAAACTTACAGTGGTAGGGGTTTGGGAAAGTGTTGTTTCTATCTTGCTCAGATGTGCAACTGCCGACCGATATTGCTCATTATATCATAAATGGAGCACACCATGCAATGAATGACTTAATGAAATCGGTAGCGTCCGCACTAAGTCATAAATTAAAAAAATAAAAAAACTGGATAAAAGTTAGATACAGTCTATTTGGGCCAATGGGGGGCACATTCTATTTGGGCCAATGAGGGGACATTCTATTTGGCTAATGAGGGGATAGTCTATTTGGACCAAGGGGAATGAGAGGACAGTCTATTTGGCCCTATGAGGGGGACAGTCTATTTGGGCCAATGAGGAAACAGTCAATTTTGGGCCAGTGAGGGAAAAGTCTATTTGGGCCAATGAGGGGACAGTCTATTTGGGCCATTTAGCCAGAACTCTCACAACAGGATATTTGTTACTAACCTGTTGCCAGTTTTCAAAAATAGAGATTGTGGCCATGTCGGGACCTTAGTTTTTGTTTGTTCCAACTCCACCTTTTGCTCAACTGAGAAATTTGACGTTAAACGTGTTCTGCTTTAGTATTATGATAAGGAGTTAGAATTAATCAGAACTGTGAAACAGCTTCATAAGTGCCACAACACATTTTATACAAGCGGCAAAGTGTGCATTTGTTCTACATCTTCTACATATTAAAATATCTCCAGTTTTTGTTTTTTTTTTCAGAAAGTGGAGATAAAATAAACAAGATGGCGATATCTCCAACGAAAAGATTGTTGTTGCAACTTAGAAAAAACTATCCCTAACCATAACCTTGACCCTAATCCTAAAATGTTCTAAAACCTGCACTATGCATACAAACAAAGGCCAGTTTGGCTTTGGCTGTGGCGTAAATGGTCATTCTGTAAAAAATAAAGCTGCGGCCGAGGGTCTGGATTGAACTGACGAGCCTACGATGTAATCTTTCACTTGTACCCTTTGAGAACAGATGTTTAAATGTAACTTTTAAATAATAAACTTATCTTATAATACGAATAAATTGTCCCTTCTTCCTGGAGTTCATTTAATGAAATAACAAAATGAGCTCTTCTCTAATTTCAAAGCAATGTTCAAGAGTGTCCGCGAATCTAACATAACCTCAGCTACAGGTCATTTCGGACATGCAGACGTCATTCCTTAAGCTAGAATATCCGACCATAAAGTCTCAGATATCTCGAATTTCTGATGAACGATATCGTGGCTGAAAGGCAAGACCTTTTCTAGTGAAAAAAAAAGTCACACGGGTGGGCTTGGAGTTTTATCAATCTGCCTTGTGACAGCGGATTGGCCATAATCATGGATTAATGATATCTTAACATGAGCTGAACTGGAATAACACATTGGCGTAATCAGTCGTGTTCACGTGAACGCACTTTTTTTTTTTTTCATCCTTAGCGATACGTGAATGTGTATATTACATGTGGGCTTCCCTATTCTGTCTTTCCTTCCTTATTCTCTTTCTTTTTCTGTCCTCATTCAGCTTCCTTTACAATAACGCGTTCGCACGCAAAGCAACATTGTCAGTGCTGAATACCTCAGACGAAGCAAAATGTGGTTTTGAAGCGAGATGAACGTTGAAATGGAATGCTTTCTAATGGGATACGTCATTCCTGACTTTCCTTCCTGGAAACTTGATGATCTTTTGTGGGAAGCTAAAAAACTTGACATTTCATTAGTAAGATACATGAAGTAATTCCGTGCTGACCGCAGTTTTTTGCTAGGTTGGGGTTTCCTATCTAACAACGCACTCTGACCACCCCCCTCCAAACCTCCAAAGCTCTTATTTGCTGATCAAGCTCAAAATCAGCATTGTACAACCATCGATAATACTTTCGAACTTGGTGCATGTATGTGGGGATAATGTATATATTATTATATATATATTATTCCATAGTCCCAGAAGTCCCATAGTCCCTTTTGTCAGGCCAGAGTTTTCTGCTATTGTACGACAGTACACAATACAGCCTGCTATTGTCACCCCCACTGTCTTGTGGGTCATCTCGGGAGAGAGGAAGACTAGGGGAAGGTAACCCTGAATACAAATACCACACTGCCTTGTGTGTTGCTATGATAGCAAAGGCTATGGGAGTAAACCCAGACAGAAAATCAGGAGTGGAGACCCGAAGGTGGTTGTCAGGGAGAACTGCATCAAACTGGCTTCCAGCATCTCCTGCAGCCGGACTAGTTCCAAATGTATTGACCTGGTCTCTCCCTTGGGTTTAACTAGAATGGCAGAGAGAGGGGTGGTGCCTCTGGGCAAAGCACCATCTCTTAAAAATAGCCCAGGCAAGGCAGCAAAACGAGGAGGCGCTTGCTCGGGCTTGGCAAGCGTCTGTCTCTCCTCTATAAGCCCACCCATTTCCGATTTGGAGAGGACACTCCAGCCATCCGTTACGGATGGGCACAACACGGGAGGTGGCAGTTACCGGTGATAAGCTCAATCCATTTGGCGTACGGATGAGCGCCAGGGGTCCCCTCTGTCGGTGGGAGCGGCTTTTCAGCTGCATTGATCAACTACCGCCCGCCGTAACCTGGGCAGCCCCCAGGCAGTTGGGTGTTGTTCCGCCACGTCAGCCTGCTTCATAAGGTGGTTGGAGCTAGACCAAAAGTCAAAAAGCTGACGTAAAGTGTGCACCTGGCAAAAACAGAAAAATACTAAAACTTGGTACCTGGAACGTCAGAACAATGCGCCCAGGCTTGCCACAGCAAGATCTCACTAATATTGACTCCATCAGGAAATCCCAAATTATTGATCGAGAACTTCAGCTACTAAACATCGACATCGCTGCCCTTCAAGAAACTCGACTTCCCGACTCCGGGTCAGTCAAAGAAGAAAACTACACCTTCTTCTGGCAGGGCCTTAGCAGCGAACAGCCGAGAATCCACGGCGTGGGCTTCGCCGTAAAAAACTCCCTTATCAATTCGATCGCAACTCCAATTGGAGTGTCAGAACGCATCATGACACTCAGACTGAACACCCGGTCTGGTTTTACCAACATTATCTGTGTCTATGCCCCAACACTTACCTCCTCTGACGAAACCAAAGACATTTTCTACGAGGCATTGCATAGGACTCTCCACAACATCCCTCTCACCGAAGGCCTGCTAATTCTGGGTGACTTTAACGCTCGAGTGGGAGCAGATCACTCCGCATGGCCAAAGTGCATTGGGCACTTCGGCATTGGCAACATCAACGAAAACGGGCAGCGCCTTCTGGAGCTATGCTCCGTAAACTCATTATGTGTTACAAACACGTACTTTGACCTTAAGAGATGCCAAAGAACATCATGGCGCCATCCCAGGTCTGGCCATTGGCATCAATTAGATCTTATTCTCTCAAGGAGGAAGAGTTTGGGCTGTATAAAAATAACTCGTTCCCTCCACAGTGCTGACTGTGACACCGACCATGCACTGGTAGTCAGCAAAATCAAAATTTCGGCCAAGAAAATATACAGATCAAAAGCCCCTTCAATCCCTAAGATCAATGTAACAGCAATCAGAGATGAATCAAATAGAAAGTCATTTGAAAAGTTATTTGCTGAAAGCATGGATAATGTCACCCAATGTGACTCGGTAGATGAAACATGGAACACCCTCAGTTCAAAAATTCATGACTGTGCCATCAAGTCTTTTGGACAGCATAAAGTTTCAAACAACGACTGGGTAGCCCAGAACAGCGAAATTCTCCTACCTCTCATTGAGCAAAAGAAATCTGCTTTCAATGAGTATAACAAAAATTGCAATCAGAGTACAAAAACTTGTTTGAAAAATGCAAAAGCTAAACTTCAGCTGGGGGTAAGACGTTGCGCCAACAAATACTGGACAGACTTGTGTAACAGCATACAAGAGGCAAATGAAAAGGGAGATATGAAAACCGCCTTTAGTCAGATGAAAGTAGCTCTTGGGCCAATCATCACCAAAAGCGCCCCACTTAAGTCTGTAAATGGTGAACCCATCACAGATAAAAATGAACAACTGAATAGGTGGGTAGAGCATTACTCTCTGTTGTATTCAACTGAGAAAAATATTCCACCAGATTTTGAGGAACACCTCCAAAAACTGCCAATAATGGCCGAACTTGACGCTGAACCTTCCTTAGTCGAGCTTTCCAATGCAATCGACCACCTGTCTGCTGGAAAAGCCACAGGAAGTGACAACATTCTTGCAGAGGTATTAAAAGACCTAAAAGGCCCACTATTACCACACCTGTATAATCTGTTACTGCAGTGTTGGAAAGAAGGCGTGATACCACATGATATGAGAGACGCCAAAATTGTCACACTTTACAAGAACAAAGGAGACAAAGGCGACTGCAACAACTATCGAGGCATATCCCTCCTCAGCATTACTGGAAAGGCTTTTGCTCGCGTCATCCTCTGCCGCCTTCAACAACTGGCGGAAAAAGTCTTACCAGAAACACAATGTGGCTTTCGAAGCAAACGATCAACTATTGACATGATATTTGCACTTCGGCAAATCCAAGAAAAATGTAAAGAACAAAACAGGCCGCTTATAACATGCTTTGTGGACCTAACAAAGGCTTTCGACACCGTAAGCCGATCTGGCCTGTATGCAGTCCTTAAATCCATAGGCTGTCCACCAACATTGCTAAAACTTATTGCATCCTTCCACACTGACATGAGGGCATGTGTCAACTTTGAGGGCTGCACATCCAATTCATTTGCTGTAAACAGCGGTGTGAAGCAGGGATGTGTTCTTGCTCCTACCTTATTTGGTATATATTTTGCAGCCCTACTCAAGAATGCCTTTGGTCAATGTTCAGGTGGAGTACTTATTAACACCAGAGTGGACGGCTCCATTTTTAATGTTGCCAGACTAAAAGCAAAATCTCGTACAGAGCATATTATGTTACAAGAGCTCCTCTTCGCAGATGATGCTGCAATCGTGGCCCACGATGAAACCACGCTCCAGGCTCTCATCAATAGCCTTGCCAAAGCCTGTGACAAATTCATGCTAAAGATCAGTGTCTCAAAAACTGTAGTTTTGACACAAGGCTTGAGAAACCCCAACCCAATCATGCTGAATGGCTCTCCTCTGGAGCAAGTGGGAAAATTCTGCTACCTAGGCTCAACCATCAGTGGTAGCACAGACATAACAACTGAAATAAATGCCAGAATAGGAAAGGCGGCCACAGCTTTTTGGCAAACTCTCAAAAAGGGTGTGGAACAATAGCAAGCTGACCATCAAAACAAAGGTACTCGTGTACCAAACTTGCGTCCTAAGCACCCTGCTGTATGGCTCAGAGACATGGACCACCTACTCCAAACATGAAAGATCCCTCAACTCCTTCCACCTGCGCTGCCTACGCAAAATTCTCAAGATCAAGTGGCAAGGCAGGATCTCAACTATCGAAGTTCTGAGCCGAGCCAACATTCCATCAACTCAGGCTCTCCTAGGCAAAAAAAGACTGCGGTGGCTTGGACATCTCCACCGTATGGAAAATGATCGCATCCCCAGACAAATTCTCTACGGGGAACTTGCTACTGGCAACCGACCCAGAGGTAGGCCACATCTGCGATTCAAAGACACTTGCAAGGTCACGATGAAAGCATTCAACATCGACCCCAATGAATGGGAGAACCTTGCAAATGATCGAAGCAGATGGAGACAAAAATTGCGCAGTGGCACGCTCGCAATAGACTTCAAGGCAAAAGAAACATACCTGACAAAACGACAGAGGCGGAATGAAAACACTCGCCAAAGTGAACCCAAAAGACTGACCTGCAATCACTGCCATCGCACTCTCGGGTCAAACATTGGTAGAATAAGCCACGAGAGAAGCTGTCAGTCAAAGTGAAAGTGAATATTCTAGCTGCTAAGACCGTCTGTAAAGACGCTAAAGGCCATATATAGTCCCAGAAGCACTGGCAAGGCTCACGTTCCTTAACGTAAAAAGTTAGAGACAGCGTTACAAAAGCCTGCGGTACATCCTTGAGTGTTGTAATTACTGAAACAATTTTATGAAATTAATTTCTTTAGTCATTGTAATCACCATTGTAATCAAATGAAAACAAGAAGAAATCCTTGTTTCAAGGAATCGCATAACTTCTATCTGATTTCCGCTTCAATTCCTTCCTAAAAGTGCAGTCGTACTAAGGACAGTGGTTCTCCCGCAACAAAGACCTCAAACCACTCCCCAGTTTCTTCTTTCAATAGAATTCATCTGCTAGATTTGAAATCTCTCCAATGGTAGCCGAATGCCGCCGTTTGAAAACCACCGGTTTATAATAACGCAGGTTCGACACGGCAACTACAGTCTGAGATAATTAAAAGATTTTGTAATATTCAATCCTTCAGGAGTGTTAGAAACAAGAGTGTTAATCATGGCATCATGGATGACAGTTTTGTAACACACTGGACATGCCGGAGACCAAGATACCGAGACGAATCAATTCGCCAAACTCCGTCCCTCGACTTGCGCGCGTATCATCCATGTCAACAGTGCAACAATTCGCACCACACCCTTTCATAATTGAATGAAAAAGACTAGTACCACAGAGCTCTATGAGTAGTACTCGTGTTTATACGAGCGCAAGTTGTGGACGTAGTGAAGGGAGGAATGGTCTGTCTATGTATTCTGTGTCTCGGGACATACGAAGGAGCAGTGGATATTTGTAGAACGTTCTTATTTGAAGCTGGTTTTTAAGGTTGGGGTCGTCCATAACAAGTACGTACGCTTCGAGAGAGAAAGAGAGAGAGAGAGAGAGAGTGAGAGAGAAAGATATAAAGAGTGAAAGAGAGAGGGAGAGAGAGAAAAGACAGAGAGTGCGGAGTACATGGTCGGGGAAGTGGAAGTTTCTGATTGTGTTTTAAACTGGGTGTTGAATTCTGAAAACTAATGCTTAAATAACGCTGTTGTTTTTTTAACCGTACCTATTAAGTCTGAATTTTAAAAAAATATTAACCGAAAAAAACTTGTTATAACAGAGTTTCGATAATTTACTGTGCGGCCCTCGATATAAAAATCAAGTCTCTAGTGAAGCGGTTAAATAGTTCACTCAAAATGCCAGTTCCAGTTTTCAAACATCAAGGCCTTGTCATCGATATTCAAGTTATTCAACATTCGTATCGTCGTACTCTCTTACAAAAGGGAAGGGGAGGTTGAGGTTGAAGCCATGCGTAAGAAATATGTGTACTGTCTTGAGGGAGGAAGGGGGCGGGGGAGTGGAGCGAGGGGCGAAAAATATCGCAAATCCTGCGTGTCGAGACCTTAGTGCTTGTTTGTTGTATCTCCATTTTCTGAAAAACTGGAGATCGTTTAGGACGTAGAAGAGGTATAACAAATGCATACGCTATAAGGTTACCATTAGTTTAACCTCATCACTGCCAGGAGAAAAATAATAATTTCCACCAAGGGCTTTTAAGCTACAAGTGATAATCATAATAAATTTAGTATTTTAGTGCTTGGATGTACGTGAAAACCACAAGCAAAATAGTACATTATTATATTTCTGGAAAGACGGTTTCACGTATTTGGTGTTGAAAAGTTTATCTGTTCAAACGGTTCTGGCAAGTGTTTGCGTTGTGGCACTATCAAGCGGTTTCACAGTCCAATTTATTCTGGTTCCTTATAATAAACTAAAGCCGCCAACGTTTGATGTCCTATTTCTCAGTAATGCAAAAAGTAGAGCTGGAACATACAAGAACTAAGGTCTCGATGTGTACTTGTTGTGTACGGCGTATGACCCTTGTGCTGACTGTTGAACATAAACGGTGACCAGGGAAATCACCCTAGTTGACGGGCTTCGAGACAAGAGACCTTCTTGCCAGCCTCACCACAAGGGGAAAGATGACGTGGATAATTCCTTATTCAATAGGCGACGTGGTTCTTGCTGTCTCTTGAATGAGTAAATACGGCGAGAGGAGAACAATGGCGACCTCCATAGACAAAGCTGATTAGACGGTGGAGTGCTGTCGTGAGAGACAAATTGCGAGAACGAGTTCAAAGCGGTGAGTGAGAGTGCTGTGAAGGAAAAAGAGACACAGAGAGAGGCACAGACATACAGACAGACAGACAGAGAGATAGAGAGACAGAGAGAAATAGAGGGAGAAAGGGACAGATAGACAGACATGCATGCACAGAGACACAGAAAGAGACAGATGGAGAGAGAGAGAGAGAGAGAGAGGGGGGGGGGACCAGAGAGAGAGAGAGAGACAGACTAAAGGAGGAACAGAAAGGACAGACGGATAAAACGACATGAAAATGACAGAAACAATTTGAGATGCCAGGTTTACGACATTAATGACTGACAAAAATGCATCCTGTCATAATATAATTTACGTATAGTAATTCATACCTTTTGCATCCATACGGACGCCCGGACTTGCATCTAAGTGTTCGTATTATTTTAGCATTCTGCAATTTCTTTTTATTATTCAGTTGTTTTATTGGTTCAATTTTCCATCTTGTTACATGTTTTTTTTTTCATGATGAAGGTGAATATACCAAAAGCTTGACTTGTTCTTCCCTTTCCTTTGCGTTTTATTGTGTCACTTCTGTAATAGTTCTTGCGCGAGACTTTTATATTCATAAAAAGCAATGAGTGCTTGAACTCGAATTGTTATGATACTGATAGCAAATGGATGTTTGAAAGTAATTGGATGTTCTGCATGCCAATACGTCAAATCACATTTTGCAAAATTCATCAACGTCGGTCGCTATAATGCTGTTTATCTTTGATGTTTTCCGATTTGTTGTTGTTCAATTAGATCAAATGCTGTCACGTTCCAAATTCATCATGTGAACTGAACTTTTAACTACACAGCTGTGTCACACAATGAGACTGGTTTTATCGCCTGTTCTATGCCGTCCGCGTAATAATGATGTGAACTGAATCTAAACAAATGACAGGCACTTGACCACTTGGATTCGAAGGGCGTAATTATTGTGATCTGTAATTTTCGTATACCATATAATTATGTTTGGATCTATCTAAAACGGTAATGTAATTTCAAGTGGCACTCAACACGAGAGGGAGAACTCAGCGGAAAAAGTTATACAACAATTCAAAAGTGTTCTTATTTTTTTAACCGATTCACTTCCAGCTAGTTTCTTTCAGAGAACATCAGTTCTCCTACAGTTCTCTTTAATAGACAGTGAAAAGTGAAACGGGTGCTGGTGATATCAGCTTTAAAAAAAAAAGGAAGCTAAAATGCCAGATTATGGGTAATTTATCAAAGAAGTTTCTCAGTATGACTTTCATAAATATTATTTGAAATGTTTTTCTTCTTTTGGGGGGGGGGGGGGGTGAACCGCTCAGAGATATAGCCGTAAGTCAGTTAAAAATATATATGTGAGCACAATAGGCTCAAGGCGCCGTCTTCGAAGAGCTGTATACTTTCCTAAATTCTTCATGAAGTCAAACCCCAGCCAATTGT